>PVIW01000713.1:102534-413373 GCA_004026585.1 Noctilio leporinus
TTTTAGAAAGAGGGGAAGGGAGAGAGGCAGAGAGGGAGAAAGACATCAATGTATGGTTGCATTTCACCTGCCTCCAGCCACAGACCTGACTGGAGACCTGGTTTGCAACCTGGTTATGTGCCCTGGCTGGGGAATCGAACCTGCGACCTTTGGGTTTGCAGGCCGGCGCCTTATCCCCTGTGCTACCAGCCAGGGCTTCTCTCCTCTTTTAAAAGAACCCAGCAACTGAGGGGAAAAGTGGGGTGACTTCAAATGGCCTATAAATTGTTCAACTAGAACTTGTTCAGTTCCATAGTTCCAGGTGCTATCTCTCGGAACAGAAAGTTCACCTGCAGACAGCAGAGAAGCAGGTATGCGAGCCTGGACTTCAAGAAGGGGTCCTGGGTTGGCTCATGCCTGTTGCTATAAGAGGTCAAGTCCTCTACCCATTCTCCCTATCAAAGTAGAAGGTCCCCTCCGGCAAAGCTCTATGCTTTTTAGGAAACATGTTGGGCAGTTAGAGACAAGTCCCTCACCAATTTAGACAGTGAGAAGGCGGGGTAAGGTGGCAGTCTTACCTAACGCTCCCTGCCAGGGTTCCCGCCTGGCACCATCTAGTGGGCATTTCTGGGCCACATACATGAAACCCCAAGCATCCATACTGCCTGGTCTTGCAGAGATTCCACATCACAAGTCCCATCCTTCCCCAGCAACTCTAGGGTAATTCCCTTCATTTGGTTATTCCCTGCTTGTCCTCTGAATAACCACAATTCATCTCTTAGAGCTCTGACAACATGTGCTGTGTTTGAATTTTACAGGAACTTTGTAACTCCTGCAGCCCATATCTCCCCTAGCTCCTAGCCTCTTCACCTTTATTAGCCCTTATTTAAAACAGTTTTGACTCTATCCCTGTCTCCCTGAGGTGGCTGAGGCTGTGGACCTCTCCTTCCTGGGGATAACAGCTTTTGCTGTCCCCGCCCTCTCTCCAGGTTCTTTCCAGGGGATTCTTTCTTGGCTCCTTAAAAGGTGCAGCTCTTCAGACCCTCACCCTTTGCCCCGGCTATTCCCACAACACACACTTTCCAGTGGTGAGCCCATCCCAGGGACCTCCCTTGCAGCAGGGCTGCTCCTCTGGGTATCATCACAATCACGATGGTCACTCCCAGCCCAGCCCAGGCCACACCTTCAGTCTTTGCTAGGACAGCTTCCCGTTCTTTCTTCCACTAGGTGCTTGCTGAGGAGGGGGCCCCCAAGCCTCAGTCAAATGTGCATCTCTAACCCTCACCCAGGCTTGCACATAGTGGGTGGCACCATGTTTTCTGAAAAAATGAAAAATTAATATGTATTCATTTTTACAAGTGTTGCATTTTACAGAAAAAGAAGAACCATCCAAATCTGTGTTCAGATTTAAAGAACTCCACTGAGTCAGAAAGTTTACCTTAAAAATGCAATTAGCTGATAGCTAATAATACCATAATAGCTTGGTATGGCGATAGATGGTTACTAGGCTTATCGTGGTGGTAACTTTGGTATGTAAATGTCAAATGCCTGAAACTCATATAATATTGTATGCCAACTATAATTTAAAATATTACAAAAAATTAGCTTAAATAAAAGAAATTAAAATATATCATATGTTTTGCTATCTTATACTTCGTGCTTTGGACAGTAACTGACTCATATACAGAGACATACAGCGTAAGATCTTCAAGACCAAAGGAAGGAACACTTCAAAATACTGGTGTAAACTGAGTGAACTGAGTTGACCAACATGAGCAGACCGAAGTTCACTTTACAATGGAACTGAACTACTTAGAAAGAAACAGAGCTGAACGTTTCCCTAAAACAAACCATAAACCTTGAAGAAGCTTTTTAAAAATAAGTATTGTTTGTTTTAGTTCCCATGTGACAGCAAATATACAAACAAAACCCTACTGTCTCCTTAAAACACATAAAACTAGGTTCCCTTGAGTTTATATGATAAAAACTTGTATGAAATTTGTACGGCATAAGCTGTACTTTATGTTACTGTATTATTCATTTCAAAAGACTCAATCACCCTAAGATGAGTTGATTTCCTTGAACAAAGTCAAAGCTAACACTAAAAAACACCAAACCACCTAATGTACAAACTAGGTTTTAGTTTTGATAATGCTTCTACCCAAAAGCTGTTTTCATTTTCTCCTTCACTTCCTAGCTAACAATAGATAATCAATATGTGTCTATGGAGTAAACAAACGAATAATGAATTTTTAATAAAAGGCAAAACTGAACAACTGTTTGGAGGGTACACTAGTCAGTTACAAAAGTTAGGAAAAAGACTGGAAATGTGTGGGTGTGTTCTCAAGGTTTTAGAAAAATTCAGGAAGTCCAGCAGATGTTTTCTGTTAAGAGGCGCTGGAAGCCCTAAGTCTTAGGGCCTTAGAGCTACATCTGTTTTTGTTTTTGTTATTTTTTTAATATAAGTTTATTTGCGAGACTATTTTTTCCCCTCTTGAATAGTTCTTTGCTAAAACTCACAAAATGAAAAATACTGGCCAAAGTCTTGAACTCTGGAGACACCAATGAGTAACTCAGAATATGTGCAAGTGAACATGAAAACCCCTGCAGGAAGCAGAAATCTAAGTCAATCATTTTAAACACTTTATTTCTGAATAATTCTTTCTTTTTTTCTTATTTACTGAAGCAAAATTAAGAATTTTCCTTTAATGTAATTGGTTATACATAGTAAAACAATGCAGGTTTCAGTAAGTTACACTGTCCTCCTTTGGAAAATGATGTAATAGTCATAATTATAATTATGCTTTTTTTGGGGTGTTTGACACAAACATTGATGAATAAGGATCACATTCAAGAACCCAGAGATTAAGTTAGTAAATAATATTTAAAACACTATTTTTTGCTCCCCAAATAAAATTTTGAACTTATGTTAGAATACCTATAGAATGGTATACTTTTCTTGCTGTAGTTGTTTTGATAATCACCTTTTGAGTTATGAAGGCTGACCTGAAACTCTTCTCCGAGTTCCATTTTGTATGACATTGGCTGGGGTGGGGTGGGTGGAGAGGGACGAAAGTTTCAAAAGCCATAAAGTGAATTAATGTTGAATAAATATTAAAAAACCCTATTTAAAGTTCTCATTTCTGCGGGGACTTTCCCACTTTTATTACACAGACAAACTGATCTCCAAAAGGTTTAGAAAAAAATAGGCTTATATAACAAATGTACTACTTGAATGAGTTAAATTGGCAGTTACTAGCCTGGCTGGCTGGTTCATGAGTGCAAGGGCCAGCACACAAACCTTATTCAAGTTGAGAAATGCAGCTGGTGGCATGCTTTGGAGAATCTGATTAGTACACATGCTTACTGAATATATTATGAGTATGGAACACATTCAAGAACATGAGATTCTCTTAGCCTTGCAGTAATCATACTAAAGCCATCAAGAATTTTAATTGAGCATCTTACAGAAGGAACTTGTGCAATTATTGAGCTACAGAAGCCACAACCAAAGCAAACCCCCTCCAAATCCCATATTCTCTTGGCCTTGAAACAGAATGATTTTTCCCTCTGAAACAAGCAGGTAGCCTTTCATATTCCTGCCAGGAAGACTGCAGATTGCACATATAATCAGATTAAAATAGAATAGTTATGTGGGAATTTATATTTTATAATATTTTCATGGCAAGTCCCCCTACACTTAAACCATTTTGAAAAGTTCTGATATTTTCTTCTTTCATACAAGTGAACTGGACCACCTGGGACATGATACACATCTGGAGAATGAAAGGTTTCTTCACAAGACCTAGGCAGAAACCCACACACTAGTTACTTGTCAATTTGCAGGGGGAAAAAATAGGTACAATGGACCAGGTATGCAAGACTGTGGTCTGGGGTAAACCAAACTCAAAAGAGGCACTTTAAAATCCATTATGGGTAAAGCTGGACTTTTCCTTTATTCCCAGACAAAGTCATGATGAGGTAGTTCCATTTTGCCCCAAATGCCAGCATTAATTTGTCATTAACATTTAACGTTGGCACCTTCCTCTGGCCGTTTTGTGAGCATAAGGTTTCCAACTGGATTTCCAACCTCATAGGTTTGAGGGTGTATGGGAAGGGCACATTTTCTCTTCCTTTGATGTTTCCTCCCTGTGTGACATTGGGCAAGCAATTTAACTTCAGGCTCACAATCTGTAAAGTGAATATTTCTGTCAGGATTCCCTGAGTTGACTGGCTAGCACGGAGTGTGCAAAAAATAGTCATGCCTTTCTCTCCCCTTGCCCTTTCCTTCTTTTGACTACCTCTTAAATTTTATTTTATTTATTTAATTTTTTTGCAACAGCTACTGGAATACTGGGTGTGCAGAAAGTAGTGGCTGGACAATGTGTGCATTCTCTCCATCTTGTTGCCAAGGAAGAAAGATCCTCTATCTCAAAACTGGCAGGAATTCGTGCTTAATCTTTTTTAAATGAAATGGCCCAGGCAGGCCAATATTGGTACAATTAGACAACTAAGAGAAAAAAATTTATTTTAACACAGACGTTCAAGAAAACAAAACAAAACAAAACAAAAAACAAACAAACAAACACAACCCAACTCACTAGATGATTCACTACTCTGACCTGTCTCTGGGCTGGTACGTATCAAATTGACTTTGAGTTTTGTTTTTCATTTTTAAAGCCAGTGATGACTCTAAATTTCTATTTCTGATCATTTGTGGATTTATATTTACTGCTGTTATTTCAATAGGCTGGGCGAGTTTTCCTCACAACAGGTATGCATTTTAATTATTTTAAATATATCTCACACTGTGCGCAAGGCCCCTGACGCCCCTCCCCAAGAAGTATATAAAATAGCAACAGAAACAACCCAGAAGGAGAAGGAACAAGAAAAGGAAAGGGAAGTAGGAGCAAAAAAGATATAATTTTAAATTCAGATTCTTCTGCTTTTCTAAAAATAACATCAAAGTCCTTAAAATACTTGGTGGCGAGGTTCTCTTTCACTGGAGGCTGTGTTTTCCCAGGGTGGGCCGCTTCTTTTCTTAAGCCTGACACAAATGCTTCCAGCAAATATTGGCCCATCTTTTCAAATTAGAAGGCCATTAAAATTTAACATTAGAGTATCTTTTCATAGGATTTAAAACAATAATAAATTAGAGACTATAAACGATAGTGTGGCCCTGGCCAATTGGCTCAGTTGGTTGAACCCTGGTACTGTGCACCAAAAAGTTGTGGGTGTGATCCCTGTTCAGGGCACATTACCTAGGTTGCAGGTTCCATCCTCAACATGGAAGGCAAGTGTCTCCCACATCTATGTCTCTGTTTCTGTCCCCTCTCCACTCCTTGGCTCCCTCTCTAAAGTCCATAAAACAGTCTCGGGTAAGGAAGAAAAAAAAATATATGGTGTGAAAGCCTGCTTCTGAGTGTTGTCTTGCAGCTGGTTCTTTCTCCTGCATCATACCAACCCACTCTCCTTTATGTCCACAAATGACTATTCATCCACTTGAGCTGGTCAGTTTCTGCCACAGTTCATGTGATCCATCACTCCTTTGGCATTATCACTCTGCAAGTGGCAGTTTCGTTCTGAGCCCCTGCATCTACCTTCCAGTTTCCGCTTCCTTCTAGAATGCCTGGTTTTCCATGGTTGTGAAATACACCCCCTACAATCTTCTTAAAAAGTGAAGGGAAAAAACTCATCTAATATAAAAACATACATCCATCACTCAGTGAAAATGAGAAATCAGAAATTCATTTTCTGAAGTTTTCCTTTATTTTTTTCTCCCCTAAATATTGATGATGCTCCGTTTATTTACACGACTTAGACAAAAAGACCAGGGAGGCAAAGCGGTGGCTTATGACACTACAAGGGGCCCTTTCGTTCTGGGCCAGCGCAAGCCAGTTCCATGTTCAAGTTTTATTTGGCAGAAACTGTGTAAGAAGAAGCCTGAGACTCTTCTGACGCATTTGTAAGTAAACTAACTGTAAAATTATCTTCAGACAAGCATCAATGGGGGCGTATAAACAGTGGGCCAGAGGAGGTTTTCCAAAAAAATCTGTCATGTAATGCTAACAGGGCTTGTTGTCTTGGCAGCCTTGCTCCAGTCCTGAGCAACATTATGACCAAGGATGGTAAGGCTGTGAAGAACCCTGTATTAGTCATGTCCAGGCTCTCAGAAGGGATCGCAGGCTTGGGGCTCATTTTTCAATGCTGTATCGTGGAACATAAAATAAAGTCACAGAACATTTGCAGTTACTAGACAGTTTTCTAATATCTCTCTGTGTACACAATTTGACATGTTCAACAAGTTAAAAATATGTTGGAAGAGAAACATTTGCTCTTCATAATAAAGAAACAACTGTTTAAACACTGACATTGATTTTATCATTGGGAACTGAAAACCCCTGGGGATTGGACACCACTCTTTCCACTGAGGGTAAAAGGGTCAGCTCTATTCCATAGAACTTTTTTTTTTTTCTTTTAATGCTCACCTGAGGCCTTTTTCTTATTGCTTTCAGAGAGAGAGTGAGAACAGCACAGAGGAAGGTAGAGAAACATTAACACAAGGGAGAAGTATCAGTTGACCGCCTTCCATACACACCCCGACCAGGGATGCTACGTGTCCAGACTAAGGATTGAACCCACTAGCCAGGCATGCGTCCTGGGAATCGAACACATAACCCTTTGGCTATGAGACAATGCTCCAACCAACTGAGCTACAGTGGCCAGGGTCACAGAACTTCTTGCTGGCCAATGCTATTGCTCTTGGAGCTTGTCTGAGCACATGCGGGACCCCCCACTGGAGTCCTGGGTAATATTCCACATTGAAAATTATTCTGTGAGCAAATGTGCTTGTGTGGGAGCCTCCATAACCCTCTAGCAACAGAGCAAGAGAAATGTCCATTGTTTTAACCAGCTCTAAACTGGCGGTCAAAAATCCCATTTAATCTGCATTATTCAATCATATAAATCCCCAAAGACAGATTCCTATTAAAAAAAAACAACAACAAATAATAGAAGGTCAATACTGGTTCATTAGTTGTAACAAAAGTACTACCCTAATAAAAGATATTAACAATAGGAGAATCTGGGGGTGGGAGGTAGAAGAGGGTATGTGGGAACTCTGTACTTTCTGCACAATTTTTCTATAAATCTAAAGTGGCTATAAAATATAAAGTCTATTAAAAATAACAGAAGAGAAATAAGAGTACATTCCATTTATTTTAACCTCATTTTTACTAGGACCCTTTACTTCCTTTGGGTCCTTACTTAATATCTATTTCATTCAATACCTCTCAAGCTAAATTAAAGATTTGGAGCAAAAGCATTTATAGTGGCAGTTCTGTTGGGGAAATTCTTAAAACTATAAGCTAAATGTTATATTCAGTTGATATAATTAATGTCTAAAATGGTGAATAAACATTACAGGAAAAATGTGTCGAGGTCTCATTCAACTTTGTAAAGTGAGGGTAGGACAGTGGGCAGGGGAGAAAGAGAGAGATCACCTATTGAAATTGTGTGGGTACTTTCTTCTGCCATTCTGCCCAAGACCCAAGTATCCCATGTGCCTTTTGTACAGTGAGCATCTCTATAGAATACATGAAATTATCCTCTTTAAATATTCTCTTTCTTGGCCCTGGCTGGTAGCATAGTGGGTAAGGCGCCAGCCTGCGAACCCCAAGGTTGCTGGTTTGATTCCCAGCCAAGGCAACATAACCAGGTTGTAAGTCAGGTCTCCAGCCAGGTCCATAGCTGGAGGCAGATGAAAGGCAACCATACATTGATGCCTCTCTCCCTCCATCCCTTCCCCTCTCTCTGAAAATAAATAAAATCTTTAAAAAAAAAAATCTTTCTTACATCATCACAACTGCAGTTACTTCACAGAAAGTGACCACCAGAAGAAACAGGGAGTTGTCCCAACACTTAAGCAAGGGATGGTTTGGTTTTTCATTACTGACGTAATTGGGCTCATGGGGGACTTCCCAGGGAAAATGTTGATTATTAACTAATTGCCCTCTTACTCATTGACTTGAGACCCTTCTCCCCGACAAAGAGACATGTGTCTACTGTTCACTTCCCCAGGACCCTAGTGGAGAACTGGCAGTTTGTAGAGAATTTTAACTGCAAGGAGCTCTCCAGCTTCTGGCTTCTTTGCCAACACTGAGCAGCCTGTTCCTAGCAATAAGCGGTGGATAACTTGACATGTGTCCACCATTTCCATAAGATCTCTCTCACTTGGAATTAGTTATGAACTGAAAACCAAATGTGTGTCAGTAAATTGTGGAAGTGGAGAGAGGTTAGGGGTTGCCAGCTGGTCTGTATAATGAGCATCAGATGGACTGGAACTCTTGTGTTGGATGTCTCTATTAGGTGATGGGCTGAATCTCATGCTAGCAAAGGCTAAGACAAACAATTCACCATCTGATCCAAGAAAGAGGGAGAATGCCTTTTCATCAGCAGTTCTAAAAAAAGGCTAAGTGAGATGAGGCAAGCAGAAGACAAGGAATTGAATGTTGGCTGGAGGACTGAGTTATGCATCAAACAATGTTCTTGTATTATTGAATGTGCTAAGAAGAGGATATATGTCATCATGACTGGGATGTGGGTCACTAAGTCTGCGATAAATCTCAGGAAACATCCACAGTCTAGGATACAATGGCAGGAACAGGTAAAGACTTCTGACCGGGAAGTGAAATGTGTCCCTCTGTCTTTTTGTGTGCATGTGACACCCTATCAAAGCACCGACCAGTCCATTCAACCTGCATGCACGTCAGTGACCCTTTAAAAAAGTCTGTTCATTTAACCTTTGTCTCTGAAGTGCTTAACGGCTTCCCTTCACACCTCAGAGAAAGACCAAGCCTTTGACCCTGATGTCCCCCTCTGCTCCTCATGCCCAGGGTCAGCATTCCAGCTCTGCCAGTCTCCCTTCTATCCCTGAGAGCAGCAGGCTATCTGGAAAGTTCTGTCTTCCATTTACTTTGGAAGACACACCTTCCATCTTCAGTTTAGTCCTCTTGACCCAGGCAAATCTCTCAAATCCAGCATCACTCACCACTCCTCCAGAGTCTCAGCACAGCTAGTCTTAGCGAGCAGTTTACAATGCATTTATTCACCTAGTTCCTGGCTCCACAGTGCAATGCAAGCACCCCGCCGCCAGTGGCCCTGTCATTTTGTCCACCCAGCACATTGCAAGTTCTTAATAAAAACTTGTAAGTGGAGAGAGAGCGCTGCATCCGACTGGGGCTGAGGCTGGCCTCCACGCCCTCCTTGGGCATCCATCCTCCAGGCTGCGCCTCCCTACCCCTCCCCTGCCTGCTCCTTGCCCCAAAGTTCAAAACCAGGCTGTTTCTAACTGGATCACCTTCCTCCTTCAGATAACATTTTTTCCTAGTTCTGCAACTGACAGAACAGTCCTCTTGTTTCTCTGACGCTCCCATCCCAGCCTATCTGCCACCATGCTTTCTTGATTCTTTCTGAAATGTTTCTTCTCCATCCCTTTTTCTCTTCACCTAAGAGCCCCATTTGCCCAGGTTCTAGCTCACCATGCCTGGATTATACTTCTATGCCTGATTTCATCCTTTATCACAAGCCTTCCCAACACTGAAGGTGTTATGGTGTAGCCATAACTACACCAGTCTCCTTTAAACACTGTTTCTACCATGTCAGGTAAATGCTCAAGAACCTGCAGTGGCTCCTGACTATGCCCTGCAGGAAGCCCACTCCGTAGGCATTTAAAACCCCTCTATTCAAAGTCAGCTCATCTCATTCTTGCCACTGTTTCTTTGCTCACGACACATCCCCACCTGGAATGCACTCCAGTGTCATCCCTGGTCTCACGCCCCAGTGTTCTGCACTGATTAGCCCCGATGTTCTGGTCAGTTACTGTGTTCTAGTTCATTTGTTATGTGCTAAATTTATGTCTCTAAGTAGACTGTAAGCTCTTTAGGACAGAACTAGTTATTTCCTTTCTTTTCTTAAGCTTCATTTTTAATAGAGTGAAATATATGTAACATAAGATTTACATTTGAAACTATTTTAAGTGTACAGTTTGGTGGCATCAAGTACATTCTCAATATGTACAACCATCATTATGTCTATTTCCAAACATTTTCATCATCCTAAACTGAAACTCTGTCCATTTAGCAATAATTCACAATCCCTCCCTCTTATAGCTCCTGTAACGTCTAATTTACTTTGACTCTAGATTTTGCCTGTTCTACATATTTCATATTAAGTTTGTTTTCACTTAATATAGTGTATTCAAGGTTCATTCCCAGTGTAGCATGTATTAGCACTTCATTCCTTGTTCTTTCTTTTTATTATTTACACTATTACAGATGTCCTCATTTTCCCCATCCCCCTCTGCGGCCACCTCCACTTAGTCCCTGCCCCCCACCTTGTTCCTTTTTAGGGTTGAATAATATTCCACTGTGTGGACATGCTTTGTTTTGCTTATTTATTTATTGTTGATGGACATGGGTTGCTTCCACGTTTTGGGGATTGTGAAATTAGGAATATAATTTTACAAATATCTGTTTGAGTTCCTGTTTTCAATTCTTTGGGGTATATACTTAAGAGTGGAATTGCTGGTCACATGGTAACTCTATGTCTAATTTTTTGAGGAGTGGGAACCACATTTTTTACATTTGTATTTCTCTGCGGTACCCAATACTGCTGGGGGTGGGTTAGTGAGAAGATAGTGTGTGAATACTTAATAGTTAATTAACAAAGTGACAGCAAAGGGTAGTGGCTCAGAGCATAGAATCTGGAGCTGGAGTGGCTGGGTTAGAACCAGCTGACATTGGGCATATCACTCAACCTCTGTGCCTCCGTTTCTTTATCTCAAGGAGAAAATAGCAACCTGCTCTACTGGCTTATTGTAAGAAACGTTAATATATGTAAAGTGTAGAACAATGCCTGGTACAAAGCAAGCACTATAAGTATTTGCTGTTGTTGAATAAAGTATTACTCATCTGCCAAGATGTTAAAGCGGGTAGGTAATAAGATCCCTAACCCAGAGGCCTACAGGAAATCCAAGCCAAAAAAACACCAATAAATAAATACCCACAGGTAATTCTAATATATATTCTTATTTCTGCTGTCACCTAATTTAATCTTCTGCATGAAGATGTAGAGGAAGCCCTTGATAATGGTGCATGTGGGGGCACTAACACTTGACTCTGCATGAAGGGTTTCACCAGCTACAGGTCTTACAGTCATGTTTTGGTGAAAAATATTTTGAATCTCATCATACCTGGGTTGTGCAATAAACATTTATTTATACTTATTTTTAGTGAGAGTCTCTTGAATTAGTCTAAAATTACAGCACTAAGTATGCCTGAAAACTGAATAATTAAAATTCAGTATTAGAAATCTTATTACCTACAGAACTGAAATGTATTTCAACAGAAATATTTCATTTTAACATAAGGCTTACATCACACTATATTGTAGTCATAAAATAGTAATTCTGACATAATTTCCACATTCAAGTATTGTCATTTAGAAACTATGCTTTTGAAATTATTCTTGAGTGGGAGAGTAATTTAGCATTAAAGAACTAAGCCAGTGAAAGATTTAGTTTGATCTGTTACATTTTACTCTTTCCTTGAACAGTCTTTAAAATGAGCTCCTTAGAGAAATAAAAAGGCTCAATTTTAAATGACAAAAGAGAATCTCATGAAATTAACTCGATTCACCACTTTCCATGAAATCATACTGCTAAAAGGGATTTTGAAGCTGTCTGTACCACTAGGACTGGGATCACCAACCTCTCTGTCAATCATGCTTGCGAATTTTTTCTTCTGGCTGAAAGCAAGCCTCACATTCAGTCTTTCCTTTACATTCTCTTACATGGCGGAGATGGAAATCTTCTACAAATTCCTTGTTTATGGGTCCCTCCTGTATTTGCCAACTTACACAACTGTTCTTTAGCTTTACTTTCTTGGTTACTAAACTCCCTCAGCTCCTTTCCTTTTTCTTTTTTCTTAGTTCATCTCCTTTTTATTCTAGGACTTCATTTATAGTAAGAGAAAGAGGAAGTGTGGCGGCTACCACAGGAGACCAGATGGTTTCCAGGGCAGGAAACATCCCGCAATTATTCTTGACCACAATTAGATAAGAGGGAGAAAGAAGAGGGGAAACTCCACTGTGGGATTCCCAAGCATCCCCTGAGGAAACAGGAATGAGGTGGTGTTGTGCTTATATGGTCTTTTTACCGCACGGGCAGGGGCCATCTGCTGCACAACACGTTTGGTGAAAAATACACAAGCATTTTTCCCATACTAAGCGCATGCACATGCAAAAGGTCTCAAAGAGCCCTGTGGACCCCATGACTTTGCATATGATCTACTCCTTGCCCATCTCCTCTAATCAGTCCTATTTCCCTTCTCATTTCTTTAGAATTTGAATCATTTGTCCTGGTCACTCCTCTCTAGCTAACCTTTCCCATACACCTGAGAGATAACTAACCAGCCTGGACCCATTTATCTTTCACCTACAGTGTCATTCTTTGAGTTGACTCAAATGCCTCTGAACTATGAATAGAATACTGCAATTCTATGGACTCTTCAAATTGGCTTCTCTTGATGCTTTTTCTTTGATGAGTTGCTGACTGACTTGTTTCCTCACTGATGTTTTTTTTTTTTTTTTTTTGGTTAACTCTCCGGCTCTCAATGTTTAATCCCCCTCTTTGAGTATTCATTTCAATTTCTCCTTTTGTCTAGAATCTCATACCTGAAGTTCTTCAGCTCCTGCCATTTATTGCTGAAAACTCAGATGTTTGTTCCCATGGTATGTGTGAGAGCAAGAGGAGGGAATATTCTAGCAGAAATGTGTACAAAGATGCTCATGACATGAGGAAGCATAAGGAGGGTGAAGAAATTTAAGGTAAACATTGAAGAATATCAAAATGAGACTTCCACAGTAAGTGGAACAGAGCCACCAAACCATGCTTGCAAATGCAATCTACTGAGAGTGAAATGGCCCCTCATAGGGTGGTCGACGCCACCTTTTGTAGAATACCTGCCAGAGCCCAATCACAACTGTCACTGATCAGATACTAGAGATTACTTACTTCATCTGCCTTGAACACTTAAGGCCATATTATCATTCCATTTGGAGAATTAATACCCAAGGCTTATAGAGGTGAGAGATTTCCTCAAGGCCACGGAACTAGTAAGTAGAGTGGAGTCAATTCCCTTTTTACAAGCGTCCTGGGCAAGGCAGACAAGGGATACGTTGTCAGTTCCCTGGAAATTCTTTTAACTTAGGGGATCACTAGCATATCAGCATTATTAAACATTGTGCACTCAGCAAGGCAGCAACAGATGTTAGCTGCAGGGCACCTCAAGAATGATCAGATCTGTTGACTCCTATCCAGTAAGGTTTTCAGATTGTCCCCATTTTGCTAATTTGGAAATAGATGTTTCCATTTTCTTTGGAAACATCACAACCCCTGTTCAGTAGCAGGGCTCAGGGGCCCTGTACATGTTTTAACTATTTTCTTTTTCTTTTTTTTTTTTAAAGATTTTTATTTCATTATTTTCAGAAAGAGGGGAAGGGAGAGAGGCAGAGAGGGAGAGAGTCATCAATGTATGGTTGCGTTTCACCTGCCTCCAGCCACAGACCTGACTGGAGACCTGGTTTGCAACCTGGTTATGTGCCCTGGCTGGGGAATCGAACCTGCGACCTTTGGGTTCGCAGGCCGGCGCCTTAACCACTGTGCTACCAGCCAGGGCATTAACTATTTTCTTAATGTATGAGTTTCGTGTGTGCAGTGGGTATGGAGCTCAGTGCTTCTAAGCTGGCACCTGAAAGCACACTATCCAACAAAACTCTTCAAAATTAAAACAAAAATAGAAAATAGAAAAACAAAATAAAACAAAGCAACAACAACAAAATACCAACCCCAAAGCACTAATGAAAACAAATAGCATTTTCTTTTTTTTTAAATCAAGGCTGAGGAAGTATCGTAAAAAGAAGTCTTCACCCCATTTTCTTACTCAAATGGATGAATTCATAATTTACTTGTGATCCAAATAACTGAATAAAGTTTGAAAAGATATTGTACTGTCAGACACAAATGTAGTAGCTTCCACTTAATAGATTTGTTTAGAAAACAAATTTCAATATAAAAACGTGAGTTTAATTAGAATTTGGTAATAATTCCATTTCTCAGGATAACATGGGAAGGGGAATCTTTAACCATAGCCTTTTGGGAATGGGGATTAGTCACTCGAGTTTAGCAAGAGGCTACTCTGTCATTTCTCAGGCCTGTACTCCACACAGCCCTGCCATATAGGATTCCTCTGGTGAAAGCATCCTGAGAATGTGTCATTTGGAATTAACATCAGTGAAGTCAAAGGGCATGAGAATGGACTTTCCGATCCCTAAAGGATGGTTTTCAACTGCCCTATGGAATAACTACTGCTGAGATGAAATATGAACTTAAACAGTGCAAAACTGGAAGTCCTAGTACAGAAGTTTTAAAGTGTGATTTAAAGGGGTATCAATTGGTGGATTTGAGTTCAGACCAAGTTCTGTCTCTCCCCTATGGAATGAGGTTGATTGAGCTAAACAGGTCACCTTTACAGTTCTCATGAATGTAATCTGAGTGTAGGGCTGGAAGGTCTGGGTCCCTTCCAGCTCTAACGTCAAAGATTTTGAGGTTTCTGCCACATGTCACTGGGGAACTTGTGGAGACAGGGATACCTCCTATTCACCATGGGAGTCTTTTTGGGATTTCCACAAAGTTCAAGTAGAGTGGGCAAATATCAAGTTGGGCAGTGTGTCTTTTGGATATTGGCATCCTTGCACCTAGTACAACCTGGCATCTAGGACGTGCTCAATATGTACTTCGTGGATAAATGAAGGAGATTTTAACACTGACAAAGTCTCCCAAACTTGTGTTCTCAAGTTAAGTAAAATAGGCACTTAATAAAAGTGAATTGGTTTGACCAAGTACATGATATAGTTGACTACCATGAATTTATGAAATATTACTTTTGAGAGGGAATTAAGAGTCAATAGGCAGTGAGGTTAAAAAAATATTTTTTGAAATGTTTAGGGCAAAGAGAACCTATAACAAAAAATAAGGATGGCTGTGTAAACCAAATGTGACTAATCCTTTTTTCTATAAGCTGGAATGAAAAGTACTGGACCACAAAGGAGACCCCAAAGCAGGAGCTTCTTTTCTTGGTCAGACTTTACTCTTGGAACTCGAAGTCTCCGAGAATCACTTGTCACACTCTGAGAGACAATCACTTGTCTCACAGAACTCATGAAAACGCAGTAAGAAGCGTCTGTAGGCCTTACTGTGTCTATCACCTTTCCTTGAACAGGGAGTGTGAGGACAACAGTGAGGACAAATGTGGTCAAGGAGGACTCTCTGAGTTGGGTCTCTTTGCAGGAGATGATGCTGATCACAATAGTGGCATGTTACAGGGCTCTGATGTTTCATCTCTGTTGCTGTTGCTCACTGTTGTGTGATTCCAATTAAATCATGAAGCTGTGTATTAACCTGGGTGAATGTGCTTGCATGAGCATGCAAATGAGATGGCAGCACTGAGCTCCATAACCCACTGCACATATTAAATGTTCCCCATATGATGCACCGCTTTAGAGAAAACAAAGTGATGTGATGTTCTAACTTGAATGTTATGAGGTGATAGCAGTCAGCACCCCTATCGCGTTCTGCATCCAGGTGTCAACTCTGCCTCTCACGTTGGCCACTGACACCTCCTCTCACTCACAGACTGGCGTAGGCCTCCCGGAAGAAGCTGATCTGCAGGGATACTATGACTGAGCTGAGATGTGTGGAGCCTGTGTAAACTCAGCTGGAAATGTCAGACACAGGGAAGGTGGACCTGGGATTCCCCTGCTCAAAAACAGGGTGAGACCAGGACAGGAGGTGACTGGGAGAAAGCATGTTGGTAGAGGGCCATAATCTTAGCCACGAGGAGGGGTGAGGCGAGCACTTGCGAATGTGAGGCTGAGAGTGCAAACAGGACAGAGGGACCAGGAGGAGGGAGGCTTCAAGCAGCTGGCCTGATGGGTCCACAGGGAACCCACAGGGGAGGTCCTGGATGCCATGGAGACCAGACCTTTGAAGTTGGAGCAACATAGTTTTTCACGCACAAATTCTGATGTCAGGGCGGAGTCTGAGCCTAAGACTAGTACAATTACAATAAATGAGCCAATCAAACCCTCATTTATATGATGGACAACAACTTTTTTTTTTTGCTGACTCACCATATGGAAGCTTTATGCCATGTTTTAAGTCAAAAAGCCTCGCTCTCTGATGGATAAAAACTGCCTCTTCTATAAACACATTCCTTCCAACAGCATTCATCTTGCTCCGTGGTCTAAAAATGTGGCAGCAGTGCGAAGCATGACAGAGCGCAGGGCTCACTTCATTCTCTTTCTCATTCAACGAGTAAAAATAAACTGAATTTTGGGCAGAGGAATAGCAACGGTGCCAGGAGTTCCAGAAACCTTCCCTTTTCAAGTAGTGTCTGGAGCACCGAGACACACCCGGCACTCAAGATGCCAAGAAAAGTTCAACAGCGTCACTCCTGCCTCCTCCCGAAGGAGCCCAGGACATAGCCAGGGCTGCCACAGGCGGCGCAGCGGCACCGGGAGGCTCGCTGGCTTCCACAGAGGATGGCGTTGGTGACCTATCTATTATTAAGTCCTGTCCAGAGGTTTCCTGTTGCCCATAAATCTTCTCTGCACTTCTACGTGGCCTGCCAGTGAGTGTCGAGTCTGAGAAACTCGATTCAAATCAAGCTTCGATTGGTCCAGCCCCTCAGTTTTCTCCTTGACCATTTTTGGTGTTTCACTCCAAAGGTTGTTCTCTCAGGTTTTCTTCATTTAATAATTATTTAGGGATACCAAAAAGTCTATTTTTGGTTGTGCAATCAACATGCAAGCCTTAAAAAACACCCCCAAAGCAAACACAATACAATTGCAGGTAAAAGCCAGCAAAAAAGAAATGTACTCTCAATAGCATAAAGCAGCGATTTTCAACCTTTTTCATCTCATGGCACACAGAAACAAATTACTAAAATTTGGTGGCACACCGAAAATTTTTTTTGCTGATATGTCAAAAAAAAAAATAGGTATATATGGGGGATAAATGGTGATGGGAGGAGAGCCGACTAGGAGTGGGGAACACACAATCCGATACACAGATGATGTATTATGGAATTGTACACCTGAAACCTGTATCATTTTGTTAACCAATATCTCACCCCAATAACTTCAAAAAAAAAAAAAAAAAAGAGGTATAATTTTGATTCATTCACACAAGACAGCAATTGTTGTGTTGGCTGTTGTCACTTTTTAAATTTGACACTGGAAGGGAAAAGCGGTCAGTGCCCCTCGCTAAATAGTCAACTGCATGTTTTAAACATTCTTGCAGTGCTCCAGCGTGCCCAGCACACTGGCTGAAAACTGCTGCCATTAAGCATTGCTTCTTGAATCAACATCAAACTACCCTGAACTGAGCTCAGAGCAAAGCAAGGAGCTGGTTGAACGACTAGCAGAAAGAGCGGTGTGGTGGCTCCGTGCGACCGGCACCCACATGCTTCCCTATCAAAGCCGGGCCTGAGAAAGGAGGGCAACTCAAAACCATGCCTTCAAGGAGACTGTGACATCACTGCCGCAAAGCTACTTATTTGGCTTCATTACTTGCTTCCCAATCTCATGGGCTGACATGTGTTTAGAAAAAACAAAACTGAAATCCCGGAAGCCATCTATACTTAGAAACAGGCGCAAGACTGTCTGGGCTGCAGCTGGCCCGAGTCCCTTCCCAGCTCCGTGCCACCAACAGCCAGGCGACTCCCTCTGAGCCCAGTGTGGGAGTGCCACGGGCAGGTGGCAGGTTTGGCCCATAATTGGCCTCCCACACACGTTTTTCCAAAGCTCTCCTGATATCGAGGAACAGCCGAACTGAAAGCACAAAGGAAATTGCCAACAAATGGCAATTTCTCTTATCAGATAGACTAGAAGGCAATTCTCGAGACCTAAAGCAGTTCAGTTTTGGGCCACCTAGGAGGCTGACTTCTGATGTTTAAAAGGGCTGGTATAGAAATGCTCCTGCTATATTTAGGTATTGGTATGGCCTATTTATCTACTTAACATCCAACCTTGGGCCAATTTCAATGGGCCCCTTTCTGAAAGCCCTTGATTCAGAAAGCTACATGCGTAGCATTTGTCACATTCTTTGTGATGAGTTAGGTATATTTGTTCCCTGCTCTCTCCATCACTGTTCCAAATTGTGATCTTCTTGAGAGTAAAAATCTTACTCATCTTTTTTTTTCCCCTAACTGCAGTAGAAGGTGTTCAATTTAGGTTTGTGGGCTGGATAAAAAAGTGGAATAACACTATAAAATAACATTTAGACATCCTGTGTGGTGTGTGAGTTGCAGAATAAACTTAATTTCCAAGCTTAGAGAGTACTTTAATTTCCACTTTTACAGATAAAGAAGAGCTCAAAGATATTAAGAAGCACGCCTTAATCACACAGAAATGACTGAGTTGAGATCCGAGTGTGGTTTATCTCCAGCACAATTCCATTTCCACTGCACCATGCTGTATACAAGGAAATATACCCCACTCCACGCCCCCTTCTTTTCTTAAAAAGTGAATGCCGAAGTCATTTTTCTCACTTGTGCACACATCTGAACCCCTCAGGGTTCTTCGTAGATTGTAGGGCTCTGGCCCAAATTCAGTAGGTCCCAGAAGATGCTGATGGTTCAGAATGGGGATCTCACTTTGGGAATTTTTGTAAGTCTGAGTGTAGCCCAACATTTTCTCAATGCTTCACTTACACTATCATGACCACTGATGACTAGCACTGCTGTGCTTTACTCAGCAAATACTGAGGTCTACAGCAGGAGCGTTCTCCGATGAGATAGCTCCTGATTTCAAAGCCTTTAAAGCTCTTTATTTTTAAAAATCTTTATCTTTTTTATTTTATTTTTTTGCCATCAAGTTATAACCATCAAGAAAGACTTACTGGTCTATGATTTACTGAAAAATCACTAACAAGCATAATGCAGTTCATAAACACTTAGTACAGGAATATTAAAAAAAATAGTTATAACTATCACTTCTTGCTTCCCTCCAAAAGTGCTCTTATCTCCTTTTTGCTTAATTCTTTTTAATCTTTTGTTTGCTGGTGAAAACGGACAACTTAGCCTGCCTTAGCCATTCTGGCTCCTTGCCTTGCTCACAGACCACTGCTGAACATCGACTGCGTGGTGTGGGGTGGGGTGGGGAGGAAAGAGCTTCCTTTCTGCAGGAGCTCAGGTTCAGGGAAGGAAGGAGCGGTCACTGACTGCAAAGGCTGCTGGGGCGCAGAGGTGGTGAGAACCTACCCCGGCCAAGCAGAGGCTATTGGGAGGAGCATTCCTGAAGATGTACTTTAGACTGATGTTGGCCTTTTCTTTTTAAAAGATTTTATTAATTATTTCTAGAGATAGAAGGGCAGGGAGGGAGGAAGAAAGGGAGAGAGACATCAATGTATGGTTGCCTTTACCTGCCTCCAGCTATGGATCTGGCTGAAGACCTGACTTGCAACCTGGTTATGTGCCCTGGCCGGGCATTGAAACAGTGACTTTTGGGTTCAAAGGCCGGCGCCTATCCACTGAGCCACCAGCCAGGGCCTTTTCTTTGTTTTAATCCAGTGCCAAAAATTTCCTGAAGTAATTAAAAACAGATGAAATGTCGAAGTGTAGCTACCCCCAGAAGCCTCCCCGTGGTCTGTCTTCTATGTACACTTCTTTAATTAATATAAAATTAATGACAAATTTTTATGCTTGCAGGGTATCTTTGTCCCTTTGTATATGGTTTTCTTGCTTTCTTTTCCTTCTCATACAGAATGGGCCATGAGTGCACAAAGACCATCATCTTGTGATCATACTTACTGTAGCAATAAATGAGAGAATTTTTGGCTTTTAGAGTCTGGAGTAGATGTGATTCATGGCCTGCCCAGGGGTCCCTTCCCCTTCACGTTAAATTGGCTTACCTTTCTTGGTGACCAAATGCATCGATTTAAGTGGTGGTGTAGTTTGAAAAGTGCTCAAGTAAAATAATCATGGATTGTTTTACCCCCTGAATGTCTTGGTTCATTATGTTTATAAAACGTTGCATAGTCAAAAAGCACCCCCCCCCCCAACAAAAGCCATCTATTGTTGACCTGCTATAAACTTATACATGTAGTTTTCAAAAGCATATTAGCACCAAAGCGTATTAGCATTTATCAGTATATATGAATTCAGAAATAATTAATTTCTGAACCCATACAATCTTAAAGGATAAACTTCATAAAATATTAGCTTCCAGAATTCAGATACAACAGTTCCTTCCCCACTCTTCCTGTTATTCCCCTTGAGTATTATAAATAATATGTATGGCTAATAAAATCAAGCAACAAGAAAATAACGAGTTTCATATTTGTTTTTTCTGGATCTTGTTCTGACACTATCTTCCATAGCTGAAAAAGGCCAACATGATAGCATGGGTATTGGGAACACAGCATTATTCCCCCAAGTTTGAGCAAATATTAAAAAAAAAATAAACAAGGGTCTTTTTTTTTTTTTTTAAATGTGAGGCATCAAAAGTGATGTTTACAAGTTTATAAGATGAGTTGATTCTCTCCCAGAATCTTATGGTTAAAATTAGATAAAATCATTGCTAGAATTTTTGCTATGTATTTTAAATAAGACTATTCATAACTCACAATGAAACAGCTACTCCACCCCCATTCTGAACTCTGTTTTCAGAGGTTAATATAAACAGCAATTTATTACCGTTGCACTGAATATGAATCTTAAAAACATTATCTGTAGATTATTTTTCTCTTATTCAAACTGTACACTTTAAATAGAAAAAATGTGCAACTATTTTCAACCTTGAAGAAAACTGCATGGGAAACATAATAAAATATTTACCCATTAAAATAGGCAACTGGGATTCCTGAAGGTAGGAATGGAGGGAGATGTCTTATTGTTGATTTTTTTTTTTTTTTTCAATGCGTGGTTGCTTTTCACCTGCTTCCAGCCACAGACCTGACTGGAGACCTGGTTTGCAACCTGGTTATGTGCCCTGGCTGGGGAATTGAACCTTCGACCTTTGGGTTCGCAGGCCGGCACCTTATCCACTGTGCTACCAGCCAGGGCTTATTGTTGATTTTTTTCATTAACATGCCTTCTCTTATAATTGGATCAATATAAAAAAATCATTTATTTTCTAAAGTTCTGTTTAAATGTTAAATTGTTTAAGGTTAATGTTACACTATTAACTCATTAAAGTGATATTTAGTAGATACTTCTATTTTACTTACTTTGTATATCGAATTTATCCTTTGTAAGTCATTGTAAATAGAGTTTATGTACAGAGTTACCACAAGTAAATGCTTGTGAAGTATCTAAGGAGTCTCATCTTCCGAGCTGTCCTTGAAGCTGAGTCTATCAAGTATTCACTGAGATCCTGTGTTCGATTTTGGGTGGGCATCTCTATTGCCAAGGATTCGCTTGGCAGTAAGATAGCGGGGCAGCACAAGTTGAGTTTCTGGCTCTTGATGAATTACTCTAATTAAGTATTTATTTCCCTATGGGAATTACAGTAATTTAATTTTAAAAAGTACTCAAATTTTAAAAAGAATCTATGGTTGTTCAGAGCTCTGCACCAGCAGGCTGCGGTTGGCTTTTGGTTTAAGGAAAAGGAGATCCCAGGGTTCAAGATCAAACAATGAAGCGCTAGGCTTTTTTAGCAAGTCTCACAGCCTCTCTCTCCTTACGCGAGTATCGGCGGTACAAATTCCTTTAATCAAAAACACCTGTGTGTATATGTGTGCAGTTAATTATGTTATCTCCAAGATAATGTAAGAATCCAATGAGTTACCACATGTACAAATATGAACATATTTAAACTACATGTAAAATTTTAATCTTTAATTAAAAATATTACAACGGCACAGAAAAATGGGTATCATTATTGTGGATTGGTCAAAGGCCCAAGAAAAGTTCTCTTTACAAAGGATCTCCTCTATAACTAAGAAATAATACCAATTTATGATACCCAAGATGTTGGAACTACAAAAGACCCAACCCCCCCAAACAAAAGCCCCCAAAAGACTTCTTTCTAAGTCCATCTTTTAAGAGGTCTGTTTGGGCTGATAACTTCGTATTTAATACAAATCTCTTCCAGCAGGGTTAAGGCCGAGAACAATTTGTTGTTTAGTGAGATTCAGTTTCAGCAGTCATCCACAGACACTTCACATAAACGGAGAAGGTGTGAAGTGGAGCCAGGCCGTCTTGAGCTGGACTGGCTGCGAAGATGGACAGGGTCCGGACACACAGGCACTGACCAGGGAAGCTGGCAGGCTCAAGCCCAGCTGGTGGCTAAAAAGAAAGCTGCGGGGACAAAGGAGCAAAGGAGAGGAGAAGGAGGAGGGGCACAGGCAGACTTGAGGCTCCTGCAGACATGATGAGGTTAACATGCATCTCCTTCTTTCCAGCGAATGCTGAGCTCAGCCACACTTCCAGAATAACCAGAAACCTTATACAAGCGCCCTGCATGCCACACACTGCACCCACCCCCTCCGCACTGTTAGCTGTTTCTTACACACCACATCCTTATCCATCAGAGGGGGCATCAGCACCATCACCCTAGAGATGACAGATGACAAGACTGCCATGCAAGGAGAAGAAGCAATGTGCGCAACATTATGCATGTAAGAACGGAAAGAGGCAGCATTTGAACCCACGCACCCTGGCTCAAAGGTCTGTGTGACCAATCATTACAACAACCCCAAATCTGAATTGAAGGTTCACCAGGAAGGAGGAGTCATGCAGCCGCCACTGTGGCAGAATTCTGTGAGCCCAACCTCTATCCCTAATGCCTGGTTTCTCAGTTCATGGCCCAGGGACTGGCCCATAGTAGGAACTCAAAATATTTGCTGATTAAAAATAAATAAATAAATAAATGAGTACCAAGATGGAGGAAGTTGCGGTATTTTGCTACATTATGAAAATGACAGCAACTCTTTCAGTGCACTCATTCGCCTACAGTGCACAGAATTTTTCAGCTTCAGCGCTGTTAGTTACCACTGGGGCCACGTCTCGCAGTCGTTGGGGAGGGCTGGCCCTGTCCATTGCAGGATGTTTAGCAACATCCCTGGCCTCTATCAACCAGATTCCAGGAATACCCTTCCTCCGGGTATGACAAACAAAAACGTCTCCGGACATGTCCAATGTCCCTGCGAGGCAAAACTGTCCCTGTTGAGAAGCCCTGCTGTAGCCACGCAAGACCAGAAACTGAAGCTCGGATGTACCTATGCAATAGGTATACTCTGGTGAATCGTTGCCAAATGTGATTATAACTGGGGCTTGAACGCTGCCAATTCCACTATCTCCTATTCACAGGCTCTGGAGAGCAGGCAAGGAAAGTCCTTGCTGGCACACCGATGGTTCTGTCTCCTTAGGAATAGCTTTCATTCATGGTTCTGTTGACTGATACTGATGCATGGCTTTCTACTACGATCTTGTGAGACAGGCAGTCTCATTATGAGGGTGTGGATAAGGAAATGCACCGAGGAATTAAATTACTTGCCTAAGGACAGTCTAGATCAGATTGGAAATATTTTTTTAAGTCTTTCAGAGAGTTTTTACCTCCTACACATCATTCCAGTGCTGTGTGTAGGGAATGCTGCACTCAGGAAGTACCCACTGGGACTGATTTTAGTATGAATTTTTACAAAGAGGGAATTTGCTTCAATTATTTCCTTGTAAAACAGATTTTACTGATTACTTTTGTTCCTTGCAATCAATTTACTTCAGTTATTATTATTTTCACTTAGCTCTTTATATCCACTTTTAAAGGCTGCCTGATTTGTTGTGATTACATATCTTGTTCTTTCCTAGGGAATCGGTGTGTTGTGTGCGTGTTTGTCTCACCCATCCCATGTGGCTGGGGACACACCCTTAGATTACGTTGGGCCTCAGTTCCCTCATTTGCAAAATAAAATTTACTGGCAGTATTTGGTCCTTCTTAGATCTAAAATTCTCTGAATTTGTTCCACGTACTTTTTTGACACAGAACTTTTCCCCTTTTCTATCCTTTCTTGTATCTGTGTTTTACTTATAAACCATGTGGTCAGCAAATCCTTAATACTTAAGCTTATGAAAGTAAAGACTCTGTATAAACAAAGATAACTATTAAAGATGCGTACATTTCATTTTTAGCAGAGGAAACAGAAACCATTACTTAAAATGAACAAAGGCCTGATGAAGCTTGTTGAAATTCTTTATTTCACATTATAGTTTGATTCGAGACACCTGGGTTAGATTCTTTGCCAAAGTCATGTAAAATGGGATCGTGGTTTTTAGCAGTCTCATAAGAATGGCTTTGTACCTCTATTGAGTTCTCACAAATCCCATTTGTTCTTTTTTTAGAGCAAATGAATCACTCTTCCAAACTGGGTTTTGACTGCTCACAAATGACACTTAACTTCTTTAACATGTTTTTCTACTACCTCAGTTTTAAGTAATATTTCATCAAGGTTAGCTCAACTCCATCAATTTCTCCATAGTCAAAGAAAGAAAAAAAAAAGTTGGGGGAGAGAAGTGATTTTTTGAAAAGTTGGCTCTTGGGGTTATTTTGAAAGCTTTCTCTAATGGTCAAACAATTTCAGTGGCACTATTATTCCCACTGTTCCAGACTGCATACAGCCAGTCCAGGGTCTCTGTGAGGGGCGAGCACACCCAGGAAGAGCTGGAGGAATCTTACCCTTTCCTGGGACAATCATCAACTCTAAGTGATTTTTGCTCCTACTGAAACATGCCCCTGACCAGTGCACCTCTAAGGCGAGTCAACAAGCTGAAGGGGATGGAAAGTAAACTGGTGAGAACACCAGGCAGAAGCAAACTTGGGGCTAGTTCATACATTTTTGGGAGGCAGGAGCTTCTGTTGGGGAAGAGCCAATAGCAGATGGAACAAATGTGTTGGGGGCGGGGGGAAAGCAAGGATGCAGATGGTGTTCTTGACATGGAAAACAGAAATGTCCTGCCCATGAGATGAGACCCGATAATCTACTCTGGTGAACACGATCAGAACTGACATGGGTGGTGAGGGTGGCACGGGCATGTGGTGGGCCCCACGGCTTCTTTCAGGGGGGGAAGAAAGACCTTGTCCAAGTCTCAGTTGGTACCAAGGATCAACAATGATGAACAGAGCAACACTGTGAAAGTTTCCTTTAACAGAAGCCACACTGGTCATTCACTCTAAAGATCAGTGATCACCGATTCAAGGGAGGTCTAATTCCGTATCACAGTAAGGAAAATCACTTTTAGGGTGTATGATGATTATCTGAGAATACTCTGGCTTGATGTGATGATTATCTGAGAATACTCTGGCTTGATGTGGGTGTTGAGAGACCACCCCACTCAAAAAAGCCTCTGAGTGGGTCCCTGGGCCAGCAGCATTGGCAGCCCCTATAAGCCAACAGAAATGCAGATTCTCAGGCCCCATCCAGAACCCACTTAATTAGCATCTATATTTTAACAAGTTCCTCAGGACCTCTATGAATATTAAAATCTGAGAGGCAATAGTCTGGGCAATTTGCAGGGTGGAACAAATTGATAATGCAAAAATAAATAAAATTGTAAAAGAAGATAAAAAAGGTAAAATTTCCAGGGTTAATTTGAATTTTTGATAAAACTCTCAAAAACTATCAGAAAAATTATGCTAGTAAAACAAGAAACATACGCAAACTACTTTTTGGCAAGTGACTGGCTTATGTCGTGTAATGGATTGAAATCTATGTACCAAATAAATGAATCAAGTTGGTTTGATTAAAACATACTTAAGGAGGCTGAAGACTAATATGTGTAGTATCAAGTAGCAATTAGAAAGTCATACCATAGTCATAGCAATGAAAAGAGGAATCTAATCCTGACACATGTGTTCCAGAGTCTCAGATCTGCTAGCACCAGTGTGGAGGAAGAAACCATGGATTCATTTACACTCCAAGGAGTTCTAAAGTGGACAGAGGAGGCGGGCAGATAGGAAGCTTAGCAACACATCTCTTACTGTCTTGAACAAGCAGGAGCCTCGCTGTAGGGTGAGCTTCCATATATAGATGTACTGCAGAATTCCTAAGCCAGTAAGTGTAAAATACTTTTTCTTCAGGAAAAAAAAAAGTTTAAAATGAGCAATGTGATACTACTAGTGGTACTTGCTCAGAGGATAATATATAAATTATTAAAATCAGAATATAGGCTGACAAATTCTTAATTTATGCAGGGCATTTCGAGGATAAAAGGTATGCTACTGCAGAGCAGAAAAACTAAAAAAAAATTAATTAATAAAAATTGTAAAAGCCATTTACATATACAGGTATAACACAATCATAGTTTTCTTTGTTAAAAATTGTAAAAGGTCCTCAAAGTCCAAAATATTCTCTTACGCACTTTCAGATACAGCTTTAGTTGTAGGGATGCTCACCTGTAAACACAACAACCCTCTAAATGTACACCTGACTTACAGGTGATTAGGAGGATGTTAGTCATGGAAATTCCAAGGAAAGGTAAAGCACCCATGGTCATATTCACTATTCATTGAGCATTTAGAGTATGCCAGGCACTGAACTAACCATTTAAGGGTATTATCTTGTTGGAGCTATTTCAGGTACGCATTGTACTACTGTCCCATTTTAAAGAGGAAGAAATTGAAGGGAAAGAGGTATATGTGAGTCACCCACAGTCTAGGGCCACAAGTGGCAGAGCTGGAATTTGACTCTAAAGTCAAGACTTAACACCTGCTGTTCTCAGGTCTAAACACCAAAACCATGCTGCATCTAAAGAGTCCACTCTTGCAACACATCAACACCACATTTCCTTATATCGTAAGATGCCTTCCATGTGCCCCATTTGAGTAGGTAAGTCCGAATGTGAAAGGGCTCCAGAAAGAAGAGGGCTTAGAAGCATGGGCTATACAAATGAATTTTAGTATCGAACACCTCCCTACAGAGGTTAATTGACAGAGCTACACCACACCATCCCTTGATATGCTGAAGAGAACACTTGAAAGATTTCTAGTCCTTGCAGGATGTTCTTTAACTTCAGGAATGCTTCTAAAGAGGGCAGAAGACTACTTATTTAATGACACTGTGGTGTCGGCATCAGGATAAGGTTACAGGGTGTGGTTGGTGAGTGGGTACAGAGATCAGTAGGGAGCTGGTGCTGAGTGGGAGGAGAGAAATGGGTGTTGAGGGGGAAAAGGAGAAAACTAGAAGAGTCAAGCTCTTGGAACAAAACTGCTTCCAGTAGAGAAGAGAGTAGGATAAATATAAGTAGATGGGAGAAAAGATGGACTTTTAATTTACAAAATTGTAGCTTTGTCTGTTTTTGTTTATTTTCTGGCTTAGTGGTTTGCTTAGGAAAAGAAATAGTTGATGCAGGAATGACAGATTGCAAAAGAACAAATTAATTACAAACAACTGAGTTTCAAATATACTACAATAGCATACCGAGATTTTGAAGGGTGCCCTTCAAGAGAAGTCAAGAGCATGGGCTCTAAGATCTGGCTTCAGATTTTGTTTCTTCAATTCTCTTAATGACCTTGAATAACTCACTTTATTGTTATCTACTGAATTCCCTCAACATAAAACAAGGACCGCATCACAGAACTCTTCTTATAAAGGTTGAGAGTTCATGGATGCAAAGCCCTTAACCTAAGTACCTCACTCATCAGTAAGTCCTAAGTATCATTACAATGCAGGTGATCCAACGGGACATCATTTTCTGTTTTAATTTTCCTCTAAACTCATACCAAGTGCTAAAATTGAACAGGATACAATTACCACAGTCTTATTAATAAAAGTCCAGTGCAGTTGAAAATTCTTGAGATGGATAATTTGGAGTTACTACTCCAGGGTTCTTAATCCATGCTGCAGACACACAAATCTGATCATGGCTATAGAGTACTGTGGTATCTCTTTGGAAAGTCATAGCATTAAAAAAAAAAAAAAAAAAGTGTAAAAATAAAACTGATGCTTCACCTTGGCACATGCTCCATTATCCTACACTTAAAAAAGGGGTAAGGAAAACACAGAGATATGTGGTCAATTTAACAGATGTTGGAAGATGGGATATGAGGATGCGATACTTAGAGTTTGGTAGTGTCTGAAAGATATAATTTCATGGACACCTTGGATTCCAGGCCTTAAGCTCTGCTACTTGGTTATTTCTAGCACCAGTGCACAGCTAAATGTGAGCAGTGGCTGGAGCTGGGGGCCATGTTACTGAGCACAGGAAGTACCCTCCGTGCGGGAACCAGGCCTCACGGAATAACAGAAGAGACGGCCACTTGCTTAAGTGTTACTGAATTTCTTAACACAGTGCAGTAATGATTGATTTAAATTTGTTACCAGTGATCTCATTGGGAGGACTATTCTATGAGATATTTTGAGTTGTACTTTTTTTCCCTTCTTTTTTTTTTTTTTTTAAGATTTTATTTTATTACTTATAGAAAGAGGGGAAGAGAGAGAGGCAGAGAGGGAGAGAGACATCAATGTATGGTTGCTTTTCACCTGCCTCCAGCCACAGACCTGACTGGAGACCTGGCTTGAAACCTAGTTATGTTTCCCTGGCTGGGAATCGAACCTGTGACCTTTGGGTTCACAGGCCGGCACCTTATCCACTGTGCTACCAGCCAGGGCTCTTTTTCCCCTTCTTTTTAAAGCAGAAGCATCAAGTATTTCACTACAAAAATCCCTTTACAATGGACACTCTAGAGGCAAGAAAAAAATATGTTCTTGAAAATGTACTAGCTAATACTAAAAGTCCAATTAAATATCAACACTGTGAAGGTGAAGAAAGCTAATACTTTTAGAACATTTTCCTACCTACAAGCTATTTTTGTAACACAGTGATATTGGCTGGGTGGCATGTGAAAGGGAGATCCTAAATCAATATGGTTATTCTGTAGCTGAAGTGTGTTATTACTGTGGAACAAATACCCCAAAAGAGAAAGAGCATTGGAAGGAAAAAGTTATAATAAAATCAGTATGATTCTTTATTAATTGCAAAAACAGAAAGCGGACATCCCAACTCTTAGAAATACTATGTGTACAGAAATAAATGGTTTAGTCACTAAACCATATGGCTATTAAAAAAATGAGATAGATTGTTCCATAGTGGTTACTGTACACCAGAATCCATACCAAATTTTGGAAACAAAATCATGTGAACCAGAACAATGACCTTCATAACAGGTACTGTGCATGTTACAGACAATGGGAAATTTAGACACATAAACAAAAGACAAACAACAAAATTTGCCAAAAAGGCATAGGAAACACCTGCTTCTTTTTTTTTTAATGGAAAAAGATACTAATGATTATTTCACATGAAGGTTTTAAAACAATGTATGCTATACTGAGATGACTACACGACAAGATTTAAAGCACTGTAGAAAAATGTCAGTGCAATATCTATAGTTTAAGTGGAAAATTTCCTGTCTTTTCAGGTTATGTCTAGTGGCAACAGGAGAAAATATCCTATAGACAACAGCAACAAAAAGCTTACTCATGTTCCAGAAATAACATGCTCAAAAAAAGTATCACAATTATATACGTATAAGCTTTTAAGTGTCTCTAAATTTGAAACAACAACATAACATTGAATATTTGCCGAGACTACACAGGATGACACCTCTTGTTTCCACATCCCTGACCTGTCAAAGGAGATGTATGAGATTCTGAAATAGCTCACAAATCACATAAAGAAAAAAAAATGGGTCATTCTGTTTTGGTTTTCAGAGACAGAAACATTGTTGTTGTTCTTTTTTTTTTTTAAACAAAAAAAGTCTGTTGAAAGGTTCTGGAAAAGATTTTCTCTTCGTGTTTGGCCCCACCCTTGTGCAGGGCCTTTCAATGGATCCACCCCAATGATGGTTTACTGGGCCCAGAATGTCTGGGTCAGGGAAATCAATGGCACTGTTGCCAATAACTTCTTGAAATTTCCAAAGGCACGTCTTCTTTCATGTTTAAAGTTTCAGTGAAAAATAGTAAGAACACTTGGGAAGTCTCAGGGTGAGACAGAGTAAGCTTATTTTATAAAAGCAAAAAGCAGGGGAATTCCCCTAGCTCCTCAGGGTGGGAATGTGATCTTGGTCATGCCCACAGCCTCCTGCCTCCTTTCCCATCTAGAAGCCAACTCCCTCTCCATTTATTCTGGGAGTTCCTGTTGATGCAAAGCCAACAGAATGTAGAGATTAATGCGACAATAAAAGGGGGAGTTGGGAATGACAGTGAATTCCTAGAATAGCCAATTTCAGACCATAGGCACAAAAGTTGAATTTTACTGTAATTCTATAGGATGAGCCACTTCCCAAAGAATGGGAAATATTAATGCCAAAAGGAGAAAGACATCTAGAACACTTGGTGCTTTTGAAAATATTTATCAATACTATTTCAAAGTGTTTAGGAACATCTGGGCTAGGTTTGATGTAAAAACTTGATAAATGTAAAAATACAATAGTGTATTCTAGAAAAGTTTCAGGGCACTAAAAATACACACTGGAAGCCCCGGCTCGTGTGACTCAGTGAACTGAGCACCAACCTGCGAACCCAAGGGTCAATGGTTCAATTCCCAGTCAGGGCACACACACACTGGTTGCAAGCCAGGTCTCCAGCTGGAGGCAGGTGAAAGGCAACCATACATTGATGTTTCTCTCTCTTTCTTCCTCCCTCCCTTCCCCTCTCTATAAAAATAATAAATAAAATCTTAAAAAACACACACACACTGGAGATGGCAGAGCAGGTGGACACTGTACTCACCCCCTCCCAAGACCTCACCAAAATAACTAAGTAATACAACAAGCTACCTGGACAACCATAGGAAGACTGGCTAAACAGAGGTCCTATAACTAAGGATATAAAGAAGGTACATAGAGATTGGTAGGAGGGGTAGAGGCCTGGAATAAGTGGGCCCGCTATGTGTGGTGGCTGAAAATCTGGAGGGAAACCTGAGCAAGGGTTCTCAGTCCCATACTGGGCCCTTCAGTCATGAACACCAGTGCTGGGAAAAGGAGCCCTTGTAAAAATTAGACGTGAAAATCAGTGGGGATTGCACTGTATGGATGAGTCTAAAGACTTCTGGAAACCTAGGCATCTTCTTAAAGGGGCCTCATCCCCAAACTCCTGCTTGCAGGGACTCACACACGCTCTGGTGAAGGTTTGGAGGGCTGCCTGAGAGAATCAGGGAGAAATTGAGTTGTGTGGCTTCAGGGTGAGGGCTGCAGGGATGGCCTCCGCTTCTGGTGTTGAGCCCTCCCCTGACACAACAAAAGCTGACTCTGCGGCTCTTCTCAAATGATTCCAAAAATTCAAGAGGAGAAAAGTATCCCAAGCTCATTTTATGAAGATAGCATTACTCTATTCCAAAACCAGACCAAAACATTACAAAACAAACAAATAAAACCCCAAAAAACCAATATCCCTAATAAACACAGATGCAAAAATCCTCAACAAAATACTAGCAAACAAAATTCAGCAATACATTAAAAATCATAAACCATGATCAAGTGGGATTTATTCCTGAGATGCAAGGTTGGTTCAATATCCACAAATCAATGAATATGATACACCACAGAAAATCAAGGATAAAAACCACACGATCCTATCAACAGATGTAAAAGAAACATTTGACAAAAATCCAGCACCTATTTATGATAAAAAGTCTCAGTAAAGTGGGAATACAGGGAACATACCTCAACACAGTAAAGGGCACATATGACACATCAACAATCACCATTGTAATAAAGAAAAGTTAAAAGCATTTTCCAGAAAACAATAAGGTTGTCAACTTCCACCACTTTTATTTATTTATTTATTTATTTATTTATTTATTTATTTATTTTTATGGTTGCCTTTCACCTGTCTCCACCGCTTTTAGTCAAACAATTTTGAAAGTTCTAGCTTCTAAAATTAGACAAGAAATAAAAGGAGTCAAAATTGGAAAGGAACACGCAAAACTGTCCTTATTTGCAATGACGTGATACTAAACCCTAAAGATTCCACCAAAAAAGTACTAGAACTAATAAATGAATTTAGCAAACTATCAGGATACAAAATAAATAGTCAGAAATTGGTTGCATTTTTATACACTTGTCATAAACTATCAGAAAGAGAAATTAAGAAAATAATCCACTTACATTTCAAAATTCCAAGGTTATTTACTGTATTACATATATTTTAATTCTAAGGTGAATTATCTTATTCTAGGAACTTTCTTGTGCTACTTCAATGACTGCAGAAGACAGTGCAGGGTCCCTCATCTTCCACAAATGCCAGTTTCAAAGGACTAATCTATTCATCTTTCTGATCAACATGGGATTTCCATTACTCATCTTTTCTTCCCAGATAACTGACATTTTTGAAGGGTATCCTTTTTGTTAAATTTTATTTCCTTCTACTAAAGAACTCTTTTTAATCTTCTGGAATTAAGGAGTTTCTTTTCATCCACAAAGTTCTTTTTGTTTACTTCCTCAGTCTGATTATTCCACTTGAGGGTATGCAGATGGCTACATATCCCTTTTCATCAATGCTATCCTCAAAATAAAATCCTAAAAATACCAGTGGCAATTAACATTTAGAAATCTCTTTCTTGGTCAGTAGCCATCCTCATGGAAAGTCTGTGTTTGAATTAGATCAGTCTTAGACAAGTAACACAGAGAGATAAAATATCAAGGCCTCATTTCCCCCATCTCCAAATCAGAAATGTTAGCTGCACCTTTCAATAATTTCACAAGAATCAAAATAAGATCCTGGATCAAGTTTCAAAATTTAATCACACAGATGGAAGACCAAAAGTCAAGTGGCCAAAACAGAAGACGACAACAACAAACAAGAAAAAAAAAGAAAAGGATTTTTTGATGAAACACAACGCTATGAACTGATGCTGTGACCTGTTAGGTATAAAAGGGTAACATGATTTTAAGACAGTGTTGTAGAAGTGTAGCATCCAGATCTAGGGAGAAAATGGTTTCACTTTACTCCTCACTGCTCAGGCAGCTGCTCGAAAACTGAGTTCAAATCTGAAGGTCAGACCAAAGGAGGGAATTGAGAAACCGAAGACAGATGGTTAGAAGAAGGTGATGACCATTTTCATGAGCCTGGGATGCAGCGAAAGAAACAACCTGTACATTAATATGAAAAAGGTTAGGAGCTCATATTCTTTCCTGAATTCTGCTGAGGTCAGTAACACTTGGAGGACATGAAGTCTGGACTAGCGGCTGGTAAAGAAATGACCGGAGAGAAAGCTCACTTGGTGGAGTATGAGGAGCTCTGTGGTTGGAGTGAAATGCTGGAGGCCAGGCACCTAAGCCTGTGTGTATTTGTGGGGTGCAATGGGGGGTGGGGTTCCTGACCAGGAAGTAGGTGTGTGTCAAAGCTGAACTTGCATACTATGTGGCAACTTTCTCAAGAGCTTTAGTGAGAGTAGCTGCAGATGCCATGGCAGGGTGCCACCTCCTGTAGGCTACAATGATCATTCTGGTAGTGTCATCTGAAGGTATCCAAATAGCTCTACTGTCACTAAATGCATTATTTTAGCTTTCCTGGATTTCAAATTAAACAGCCTAATGCTATTATTTAGTTCAACCCCTTTTTCCTTGCCTCTTGTTGGCTGAGAGTAAGCCCTTCCTTGTTTTATCACCCCCAGCTTTAATAAATGTATCCTTATAGTAAAATCAATAAATAAAGATAAAGAAAGAAAAATGATTGTTTAAATATAATACAGCTATAGCACAAATATAATTTTGTTCTATAACTTGGAGAGGATAATTCTAGGTTTTCAGGATGATCTGTAGTCATCTCTTAAACATTTGAGAAGAAGCAGGCTAATGTCACTCCCTTGGCATCTTACTTTCAAAACATACTCTAATTTTTTTTTTTTTAAGATTTGATTTCATTATTTTTAGAAAGAGGGGAAGGGAGAGAGGCAGAGAGGGAGAGAGATATCAATGTATGGTTGCGTTTCACCTGCCTCCAGGCACAGACCTGACTGGAGACCTGGTTTGCAACCTGGTTAATGTGCCCTGGCTGGGGAATCGAACCTGCGACCTTTGGGTTTGCAGGCCGGCACCTTTATCCACTGTGCTACCAGCCAGGGCCCTCAAAACATACTCTTTAAAGAAAAAAAAAAGATCACAAAAAACACCTGCTAGAGGTGAAATCAGTTCTAAGACAGATGTAAAGCTGATAAGGATCAGAAAGAAGTTCCAGGGCAAACAAATATGCTTGCTTTACTTGTTGTCAATGGCATGTGTACTACTGGTTTTCGTTTAAGTGGAGTTATGCAATGAATTTTATTATTTTGAAATTTGAAGTGGGACTCAATGTTATATGAAGGCCTCAAAGAAAAATTCTGTTTCTGAAGAAGAGTTGAACATTTTATTTCAACTTCTAGGAGTTAGATTGCAATAATATACTATAATTTGCATTAATTGCAGTTTAAAAAAAATAAATTTTACTCTAGACATAAATAAATATATACCAAGATTTGTTTGTTTTTTTTTCTTGTTAAATTACCAGGGTAGTCTGTCCAACTTCCTTCTATAGAACCCTCTAAAAACAGAAGGTTATTCATCTGTCTGAGGTGTATTCTTCCATTCTTCCTGGGTATGATGCTGGAGGGAAGATTTGTCAGTGTACTAGATGAGTAATTCTACCATTCTATAAAGAGAAATACAAATATTTATAAAACATCAGGTGTTAAAATGAAGTCACCCCACCTTCCTGTTTCAGAGTTGTTCTTGAATGCTCTGGATTACTTTTTCTGTGAGGTTGTAGTGGTGTTGCCTGGGGCTATGGGCACGGATAGTAAAATCTTGTTAAAGATTTATGAGTTCTATCCTCGTTGTAGGTGTGTCCTCCCTGCTTGGTTATAAGCTTTGCCACTTCTCGAAGATGGGTTGAAAAGAGGAGGATGTTAAAAGCAACAGAAATAAGAGACAACTGTTTCCTTGAGAGTCTGAAGATTCTGTTAATTTTGTTCCAATCTTTGCAAATTCATTCATCTTCAAAGGTCATGGCGTGTCTTACCAAATCTAAGAAAGGCTAGTTTTGGCAGATGTTAAATACGTGTGTGGTGTGTAAAACTGATCTTGACATTAGCATTCTCTTGAAACATATCTACCATCTTCACAAGGCTTTAAAAATGCCATTCTCACCACTTAGCGTATTTTCTTAAAAATAATTACTACTGTGAAGGGCTAAACATGCCAGTCCTTTATTTTTATTACAGAGTCCAACCTCATCATAGAGTTCATTCATCCTTCTATTTCTTTATATAAAACAGACTTTAGGCTTGAAGAACAGTTATAGTGCCTTATAAAGACAACAATTTAATAAAAAACATGGATGCTGACAATGCAGCCAAAAACTTATTAGGCCAAAGATATTATTTACCCAGCATTAATTGTTTCCACTTCCTTTCATTTGGCTTTTTTTCCGTTCTGGTTCCAAAGCTTTAAGAATTATCCACCCTAACAGTGTTTTGGATGCAGAAACTTTTGTTTTTATGGCAGGATTTTAAAAGTCCTCACGGTGGCTTAGGAGGAAACTATTTACTATGAATATAGGGCTTGTTTGGGGTTACTGGAGTCTATTCCAGTTCTTCAAGAATTTAAACTTCTATGCTGGACACAGAAGGGACAGAAATATTTTGATCTTTCTAATTAGTGGGGACATAGGCCCTTTTGAAGGCCCCTTTGTATTTCCCAGATGAGTCAGACATCTGACCACTTGAATGATTTGGTTGTCTATACCACCATACAATAGTTTGGGTGGGATGCCAGAAGGATCAGAATGGCTGGCTATTCAGGGTCACAGGTTACGCAGTGTCTTATGGAAATTTGGAAATGCCTAAAGCAGTGAAAAATAAATGAACGTTCACCCTATTGCTAGTGATGTCTGTAGTACCTTTGACTTTGGCAATTAAGGCTATAGGTAGTTCCCTCTGATGGAAGAAAGTGAAAATAAGGCAGAAATGAGGTGACCCTGGTTTTCTTCTTCCTGAGGTACCTCCAGTATGTGTACCTTTAGGTGGAAAATTCAGTAAAGAAAATGTGCATATGTTACTTGATTTGGTCATTTCGGCCATTTTCCTCTAGTTACTATTTTACTCTTTCTGGAAGGAAACAAAAAGTAATTTCAAAACTTCAGAAAACAATCTATTAATTTTCCCTTTACTATAGGAACAATCTGAAGCAAGTAGAGCATTTAGCCTCTTGTACAGACAGCTTAGCTCTAAAGGATGGTGGACATGAACTGGACAGGAGAGGTCTTACATTTTCCATAGGAGGAGACTTAACAACCTTAGACACTCTTACCCTACTGGGAGAGGGAAGACAAATTAAAAAAAAATTTTTTTCTATTTTCAGAGTAGCTTTTACAAAGTGTATCATGTTTAGTAAGAATTTTGCACTGGTCTTTTTAGAAATCCTGCAATTGTTTACTGAGAATAAACTGGACATGAATGAAACAAAGCAAAGGTCTTTGAAGATTGGTGTTCCTCATCTAACAGAAAGGGGGAAACACTTTAATCGTATACTTGTCACAACATTCTATCAAGAGGTAGGAAAACGAAGGATTTTAAAAGAAGAGCTTTAGTTTGGTTTCTAAGAACAGTAGAAATGTTCACTTCTCTCAGCCAAGTTCATCAAGTTCCAGTCTGTGTGGGATTTTCAATCAAGACACTAAATTGTTATTATCATCGTTATCTTGGTTCTGGTTATGTTTTCCTTAAAGCCAAGAAGAGTCCCAGAACCACCAACTTCAGACCAGAACCCAGTTAACAATTGTGTCACCATTCTTAGTGACAGTGGCTGGTCTAGACAGCCTGTCCTGTCCCTCTGAGGTTTTGCTTGCTGAGGCCACACAAAAATCCATGGGAAGTTCAAGGGCACTCCTCCTATCCTATCTGCTCCTACCAGTTGGCCTGCCTCACAGGGTCATTTTTGAGCTTCTGCAAAAGTCAACTGCCACCAATGTTCCTGTTTTCCCTTTGTTTTTCAAAAAAAAAAAAAAAAAAAAAAAGACTGATCAGTTTATGGCTGGGGGAACAGGGACCTGCCTGGGTAATTTTTCTTTCTTAAGTTCGTTTCCTCTTTTGCCTGAGCTCTGAAAATTCCTACTCTATGGTTGGTTTGGACGTATACTCAGGAGCGAATGTATGGATATGGGGGTGTGGTACTTCCAAAAAGAGACAGTGGGTCTCCCCAGCATTTCCAGGTAATAGACAGATATCTCACTAAAGATTTGTACTGTTTGAGGCGTGGAGGTAATTATCTTCCACCAGAAACACCTGAAATCAAGAGTGCACTATGACTTTCTTCATTATGAAGGAATATGACATGGGTTGCCAAGCAATTTTGTGGTCTGTGTGTGTCCAGTGTCCATCAGAAGAGAAAGAGATGAGTAAAATATGAAAACATTGAAAATTCCTCTGCATTCTGATACAAAAACATCAACGTGCCGATGCTTCAATATTAATCACTGAACTGTATCTAGTTGAATATGTTTTCTGCTAACTACATTATCAAATAAATACTTCACTGCTATGCCATGGACAATTTCTGTTAATCACAGCCACTATGATTAATTTTCAGTAGTGACTTTCACGTTTCTTGTTATTTAACAATGTGTTTTGCTACTAAGAAACAATAGAATCCAGGGTAAATTCTGTCATACTTCAGATAAAGGAAATGATCATTTCAATGATGACGGGAATCAATTTTTTTCTCTAATCACTGATTTTTGTCTCTAATGATGCTCTTTGAGTTCATTCAGTGAAGTGGTGGTAATGAGCACAGAACTGGCCCGTTTTCCATTAAATCTGAGGAATGTTATAATGGTCCTTTTTAATTGCCTCTACCTTCCCCAGCTGGATAATTAACTCATTTCTATAACAGTTTATTGAAATTCCTACAGTAAGAAATTACTTACTTAGCCCTGGCTGGTAGCACAGTGGATAAGGTGCCGGCCTGCGAACCCAAAGGTCACAGGTTTGATTCTCCAGTCAGGGCACATGGCCAGGTCTCCCGCCAGGTCTGTGGCTGGGGACAGGCGAAGGGCAACCATACATTGATTCTTCTCTCCCTCTCTGCCTCTCTCCCATCCCCTCTCTGTAAATAATAAATAAAATCTTAAAAAAAAAAAAAGAAAAAGAAAAAGAAAGAAATTACTTACTTAACCTTGCAGGAAAAAAAGCAAGAGTGACGTTACATTGCAAAACTGTGGATTAGGATTAATAAAGGTCCCCTGCATCGAAGAAACCAGGCAAGGAATTTTCAGAAGGAAAGCACCCTGATTAGAATTCAAGTTGGTAGTAAGGTAGACCATGTGGTGATGAATCAGTTGAGCAAATTTTCCTATCTGGCTTACGGACACCTATGCCATTTTCAACGCGTTCTACTTGTGGGTCTATATATTTTTGAGATCACTTTTTTTTTTTTTTTTTTTTTGATAAAAGCCCAGCAGGTTACAAATCTTGGTTTTATTTTCATAAAACGTTTACTTTTTATTTTATTGTTGTCCAGGATGTAATCTCCAGAATATTTTTATATCTTCACAGTAAGTTTTTATCTCTTTTCTTGTTTTTCCACTTCCTACTTCCACACTCACTAGAACTATGATTTTTAATATGGTAGCCACTGCCCACTTGACTACCAAATTGAATTAACTGAAAGTAAATAAAATTTAAAATTCAGTCTATTTCACTAGCCACACTTCAATGCTCAAATAGCCACAGTGAAGAGTATACAGGAGGTGACCCCCCCCCAAAATTGGAATTATTCTTCTGGAGGGCGAGCCCCTTCTGGCACAGGTTTCTCCCACTAGCTGAATGTTCTAAAAAAAACATTTGTATCAATGTACCAGCTCAAGTTGCTGTGAGAGGATGCATTTGGCTTCAGTGAATTTTGTAGGAAGACTTTATGTTTGCCCATTTCATGATGGGTGATTTATGAGTTCACTGCGCTGAGTGTTCAGCAGTTTTTGACCAAAAAAGTCATGACCCCATGCCCCACACTCCATACCTGACCTCACCCTGAGTGACTGCTTTTCATTTCCCTGTATGAAAAAAGTCTTCAAAGGGAAATGCTTTGCCAACATGGAAGAGGTGCAACAAAAAAAATGGCATCAAAATCAACAAGTTCAAAATCTATTTTGAGCAGGGGAAAAAAACGTCTCGATAGGTGTATTGTAGCAAATGTAGAGTACTCTGAAGGTGACTCAAGTTTAAACATGTAAGAATAAACACACCATTTTTTAATAAATAAAATCCCCCTTCTTAGAAAAAGATTTCCATCTTCACAGGCAATTCTGTTGGAGGGTGTATTGCTAGAATGTCAGCTCCAAAAGTTTAGGGATATTGACTGCTTTGCTTACTTCTATATTCCTGATGCCTAAGATGAGAGTTGTGAGTCAATAGCTGTTGAATAAACAAATTTGTTTTTAAATTTCAGTAGCCAATTACATTGCCTTTGTTAGAGGCCAAGTCTCATGGCATTTTCTTTGACCAGAACTAGACCCCAAATGTATGAATCACCAAAATATGAATCGTCCACCTCCCCCACATGGAGAGCACATAACTTTTCTAAGGAAGTCTGCTGACTGGCTTTTTACCTCACTCAGTCAGATGGTCTCCAAAACTCTTACAGAATATTCTCGCTGTCCCCACCTTCTCTCTTGAACCTCACCTCCCATGAATCTCTCTTTCCTGGCCTCCCTAGAGTCACCTGGGCTTCCTCACTGTCCCTTAAACACACCAGGCACACCCTTATCTCAGGACCTTTGGTGTTCAGGGCATCCTTCCCACTGTTCACTTAGACAAGTGTTTTGCCCATAGATGATAAAAAACAAAACAAAACAAAACAAAACAAAACATATTTGAGTGCTCAAGGAATAGGAAATTCCATTGCCAAAAAGAGGCTGGGTTCTTCCTAGAACAGCAGACAAAAAAGAAAATATCAATTTAAGAACACATCACTATATGTGATGTACAAGTGAGGTGGGAATGTTTAAATCTGCTGAAATACTATTTTCCCTATAGAAAATACCCAAGTCATCGAGTTGCTGCAGCTACTGTGGCGTTGGATAAGCCAGAACCACTGTTGTTCCCAAGGCACACTAAAAATAACCACATGATTTTGAAAGTGGTTGAGAGCTATGTGTAGACAAGGGTTATAAAAGCCAGGAAGTCAGGCAGTGTTTCTGCTGTTTCTGAAAAATTCTTTGCCTTTTCTGGGTTCTGATAGTGCATAAAATAATGGAGATGACTTCCGTTAACTATGCTGAGCATACCATTAAAAGGTGTCTGCCTGGAAAAAAGCAGCTGGTTTGAAAAGAGACCTGCCTCAGCAGCACTGGTGTTTTTACTCAGCACTTAGGCACCTTCCAATAACTAACATAGATGGCTGCACTGCTCATGGAAACCTATGGGAATGACAGACTGCATATCGTACATACATTCTGAACTGAGTAACCCTCCATAGCATCACAATGGTCTGTCAGTTTTCAGATTTACATTGAGCCATCTAAAAAAAAAAAAATGAGTTTTATTTTGAAATCTTGGTTACACACATTTAAGGATAAGGTTTATGAATAGCAATACACTATAGGAGATACTATTATTAGCAAGATTACATCTCAGTTTAGAGAGATCTTGCCAATCACTTGTGATTCATAGCTGCTCTGGGCCCCCTAATCCTGTCCCTGAGGCTTAGGGTTCTGCTTTCTTCACCTCTTTGTTGCTACCCCTCTGAGCTGACAGGGAGTGCCGCAGACAATGAATTTTCTTGGGTTCCCATTTATCTGCCCCAACCTACCTCCAAGAGCTTACTCTTGCTTCCCCTTTCACTCAGTCTCTCTCCAGTTTCTTTCACCTTAATTTATGTTGTTGAATTTAAGAGATTTTGTGAGGTTAAGAATTATTTGCTCACACTTTATACAAAGTCTAGGAATCCAAAGATTGTGGGAAACTCATGCAATAGCTGAAGATAACTTGTCCCAAGCACTCAGTCATTGCTTAAGTGAGTTTATCAATCTCAATCTTCTGGGAGTTTAGTCTCCAGTTTTATGGCTCATGTTGTCATGATCACAAGGGTGAATGTGGTTGGCTGACTGCAAAGGGATGGGGCAGATGCCAACGAACTCACTCAAGGGTTAATGACAGAGCTCTGGGAGTCACAGTGTGGTTTTTCTCTTTCCCACTGCAGCTGACCTGGCTGTTGAACCATCTCAATAATTTCCAACATTTTGGGCTTAATCTGTCTTTGAATTTACCAATTTTTGAAATACTTGGTTGCCTATAAAAACAGGTGCCCTGTAAAGGTTGATGCCATTAAAAAGTTGAAATGATCTGAGTTTAGCGTCAAAACCCAAAGGGTTGGGGGAATAGGAACCTGCCTAAATAATTGAAAAAGTGACTTCAGTTGGAAAAATCTGAGAATTTCACAACTTTTTACATGACTTATGTGCAAAGGCAAAGATTTTATTCATCTAATCAGTGCCTCACATGCTGTTTTCTATCCCGTTAATCTTTATATCATATGGTCCAGTCATTCTGCTTCAGTATAGATTCTCTAAGAGAAATTCAGTCTGATACTTTCCATCCAACCACCTTTCATTTGGTATTGGTGACGGTATGACATTTACAGATTAGTGGAGAAAGTCTGAGAAGTTAGTTTACTGACTTCTTTGTGCATGTCACCCTGTGTAGTATTGGTGAATTAGGACTTACCATTTTTAAATACTCCAATATACTTCATAGATTATTTGCAATACAGAAATTCCAACAATGATAAAGTCTTCAATCATTTCTTAAAGTTACTTTTTTTTAAATTCACGAAACAACTAAAGATGGTTAGAGAACGGGCTAGGGATCCTAACTCTTGAGCATAGGCAGACAAACCTCTTTTTATCTCTGTGTCCCTTCCCATCACCCTGGAAAATCCCCTTCATGTAAGTTAACATCTGGTAAGAGGAGAAGAGACCCAAGAGTTTAACATATTGAAAAAAAGAACTCATCAGAAAGTTCAAGTAGACCCAGACTGGAATAAGTCATTTGCTTCTGAGGTTAATGTCCTCCTTCTCTTCTGTGTGACCTAGAGGACTTAGGCTAGATCTGACCAGGGAGCTAACAGACAACTGTGCCACAGTTCCCGCTTCTCCTCACTCCAGCTACTGGCTTACTGGAATTTTCCATGGGGCTGTGTGTAGCTCTGCTTATGAGAAACTATTCTCTCTCTGGGACAATCCACTACCAACTTCCTCAGGGGTGGACAATCAGGCTCGACACAATTTTACACAGGGCTTATTCATTCAGTAACATGAGAATTCATTTGGAATTGGAATCCATTGTACATTTGTAATTTTTGCTTACAGTCCAAAAGTTATCCAGTAACATACAGTTTCTGATGTTGGCTGTCACCATGGCGAAGAACACATGAACTCTACCCCATGCCCATATAAGGCTGAGCTCGTCAGCTGCTTGGGGAGTGGAAGGTTCTGCAACCAGGCATTGTCATCGCTGCTACAGTAGCACCGAGGGGAAAATATATAGCAAAGGACCCCAGGGAAAGCTGTGGGAAAGAACAAACTGCACATAGCTCCCTCAACAGCAAAATCCATCCAACTGCTATTTTTATGCATTACATTACTTAAAAAATATACTATCAAGCCACAAGTAGGACAGAAATAGCTCTACCTTCTATAGGAACACATTTGGGTAAATCTGTTAATCACCGAATATTTAATACACATATGCCGGGTTTGTTGAACTAAAATAAGACACCACACCCTAAGAAATGATTTAATGAAGTGCATACAATTGTCCTAATAATATTTTCAGTAATATTAGGCTTACCCCACAGAAAATGATCTCTCCTCAGTATGGTTTTCCCTTACCTTTTACCATGAGTCATTTCCACCATCTTATTGGTTAATATTCCATAGCACACCTGAATCAGTTGGGCAGCCCTGGGTACTGGCTACTGAAGCAACCCAACTTGGATCTGTAGCGTCACAGTGGGAGTCTCGGTCCAGCACTGATGACAGTGTGAACCACGATGCAGTGTGAAGGGAAGAGACATCTGAACACTACAGACAGGGAGTCCTGCAGCCCAGGACCCAAAGCGGGGTGTCATTTGGCTCTGCCTCTTAAATTACTCAGATATTTGCCAAATCTCAGCTTAATCCAATCAGTCCTAATAACCTGTCTGAATAGAGGATAGTCAAGCCCACACTGGGTTCTGGAGTACTCATGTTAATGAAGTTAGCCAGAAGGTGTTAAGTTTCTACTTTACTTGTCAGTTGTATAGGAACAGACTCAAGGTTATTTTCTTATTTAGGGACAATAGGAAATAAAAAAGTTTTGATCCCTGTATTGTAAACTTACTAAATTAGAGAGATCTTGGCACCCTTATAAGCCTTCCTTTTAATAACCTTTTGAAAAGACCTTTGGTATTTTATAAGAGTATATTGCTGTGCAGATGGTATTATCTATTGAAATCATCAGAATAAGCTGCCTTCATTGAAAAACAAACTTTTTGTAAAAGCATCATGGAAAATGTTAATATACAGGTTCTAAATTAAATAAGTAATTTACAAGGTGAAAAGGGTGGACCCAGTAACCTCAGTTTGTTTGGGTCCTGTCTGGCTGATCACATGGAGAAGAATGTCGAGTCTCTCCAGAACTGAACTCCCTCCCACGCAGGCAAGTCTCACAGAGATTTGTATACCACTAATTTATCTTCCCTCTGCCCATATAAGGCCAGCAAGTGCTTAGGGAGGGGAGAGTTCCCCAGTCAGGCATTTGCATCACTGCTCCAGAAGCTGCGCTGGGAATATCTATTGCAAAGGACCCCAGGGGCATTTTCAATCTCATAGAATGTCTTTCATATATATAAAAAAAATAGATATCCTTGTTAAATGCTGAAAAAGGATCTTCAGCTAGAAATTCCTGAAGTGTAAAGCCCCGACTCGCAAACAGAGAAACCCATTAGTAAGACAACAACAAACTGTTTTGAGGAGTGCAACCAGGTGGAACTTGGCACAGGGAGATGGAAGCTTTTCATCTACTGGCAAGGAGTTCCCCAACTGTGACCTTTGCTATTAAAAAATGATTAGTCACGTATTACTAAATACAACCCCCACATTTATAGAGGTTCCCTATTACAAGTGTTACTTCTTTCAGAGGTCCCCAACCCCTGGGCCATAGGCCGGTTACTGATCCATTGGCTCTTAGCAACCAGGGGGCACAGCAGGAGGTGAGTGGTGGGCAAAGAAGCGAAGCTTTGCTGGCACTGCCACTTGAGCCCTGCCTCCTGTCCACTCCGCCACAGTGCCTTTTAAAAAAATCCGTAACGTCATCACTCAAACATCAGCTTTAATGGAAACAGAATGAGAGGCCAGTAAGTTTGAACACATTGAACCTGGTATCAGCTCAAATTCTACCAGGTGTTATGATAGTAATTTGGGTGACCTCTCTTCTCTTGTCTATGAAATAGGCTACATAAAGGACATTCAGAAAAAGAATAGAATCATTTAAAAACAAATATCAATATTGCAGTATGAACGCAACAATGTTTTCTCTAATATTTTTATCAAACATATTTATGGCTAGGATACTAAGTATAAAAAAGTTGCATTATATATACATATACAGACATGTAATATTTGCAGCAATGAATGAGAGAAAAGATGCTTAAGAAAGAGTTATTCTCGATTTATTAAGAAAGTAGTATAAATTGATTCAATTTTTCATTTATATCATTGTTTGTTCCAGAAGAGAAGAACATCCCTGAATTATGTTTCTTAGGAAAGTGTGCAATTGATGTAATCAAGCAATTTCAGGCACTTCCATTTACATTGGAAGTATAAGGAAGAGAGTATTTATAGCAATGCAAGGACTTACCCGCCCTCCTTTCTCAGGGTAGCACTGGCAGCCCCCACTGCAGTCTCTCCCTCCACAGGACACATCAAACTTCTTCACACCCTGTGGAGGCACAAAGCAAACAAAAAGTTATGTAAAATACTGTTAACTACAGTATGTGCCATAATGCTATCCGTTGAGAGCACTTCCAACTTTCACAACTATCTAGTCATTCAAAACAAACAGACTTTTAATTTTTAGAGCAGTTTTAGGTCCACATCAAAAGGAATACAGATTTTCCATACAATCCTGCACAGTTTTGCCCATTATCAACATTCCTCCACCAAAGCAGGACTTCAGTTAAAAATCTATGAACCTGCTACAATGGCATGTCAGTATCATCCAAAGTCACAGTTTACATTAGGGTCACTCTTGGTGTTGCCCATTCCCTGGCCAACAAGCCTTTTTTCAGTGCAATGTACCAGATACCAAGTTTGATCTTGGGCATGGAAAGGCAAGAACATTCCCTGAGTCACAGGGATTCTGTGTGAAGTAAACCCATACGGACATTCTGTTAAAAACCTGACCATGTAAAATAAACTCCAGGCACAAAGTGCCCTTCGTTCTTCCTGGAAATGAGGAGAATGCATTCTGGTGGGGATGTTCAAGGTTAAGTTAAATAGGCCATCCCACCACACAGACCCTGGGATTAAAGGGAGAGGAGCTTCTAATGAGAAGGTGGAACTTGCAAATACACTGATAGGATGACAAGCCATCACCTCCATTAAGTAGGTACCATGACATCCCCGTGACACCCTGCAGTCCTTCCCTTCACTCCGTCAACAATGCTCATGTACAGTAGGAGGAGGGTGCAAGGGGAAGTATTTATTCAGTCACCTTGGGGTGGCAGAATAAAACTTTCTATCATACACTGAGACCTAACTCTTGAATGAGTTTAGTGGAGTACCTAAGGGAGTTCTTTGGCTGGACAATTCCAACCAGAATTAGGGGGAAAAGGGGTTTCTTGCCCTTGATCTAGGTTTTTCAGGTAAAATACAGACTTGGAGATCAGATATGTCCGAGCTCTTCCTTTTAGAGGGTGTTCACAGCACTAAATATTTTTGAGCAGCAAATCAGGTTGGCCCCCTTCTCTCCCCTCTGATCAGCCACGCTCTTCCTTTCCCTTCTGAGTTAAGTCTCAATGACTGAACAGGATGGTAACGTCGGAACTTCCTCTTCAAGTTTTCCTGTCTGCTTTTCTTTTCTTTTTAAATTTTTAAAAATATTTTATTTATTATTTTTAGAGAGAGGGAGAGAAACATCAACGCATGGTTGCCTTTCATCTGCCTCCAGCTACGGACCTGGCCGGAGACCTGACTGGAGACCCAGCTATGTGCCCTGGCTGGAGAACCAAACCAGTGACCTTCGGGCCCGCAGGCCGGCGCCCCATCCACTGTGCCACCAGCCAGGGCTCCTGTCTGCTTTTCATGCTAGCACCCTGGCACAGCACTGAATGTTCACATGGAAATGCAGTGGTTTTCCCGCTGCAACTCCCACTAGCATGGCTGTTCTGAATGCCTTATACGGGCACACAGGTGAGTTCGAACTCGACACCCTTTAGCCAGAGTTTCCCCTAGAACTCAACAACGACTCAAAGTTCTTTTTGTAGGGAGGTCTCATTTGAGTTTCACATTTTTGTGTTTTTTTTTAAAATTAAGTTCTTTACCTAATCCAGTATTAGTCACTACTTTAAGGAATTAAAACAAAAACAAAAACACTGAAAATCTCAAATCTTGTATAAAAACTAATACCTAGAAAGCCTTTTGAATCTTCTTTTGGCCCAAGTGAGGTATGAAACAGCTTGAGTTCCACAGTGTAAGAGTAAACATATATAGAATCTTTTCATGCCCACAAAATATAATTCTAGGTATCTGCCAATTTTTGTATGGCTTCAATGTTTATCTACAGTGGGGCTCATTATTAAATTCCATCATTTGATTATTTGATTTTTATAAATTCAGCTCCATGCTAAGTCCTCAGTTTTACAAATTACCAAATATGGGCTGCCATATTTACACTTTGTATTACATATGACTGTGACATAAATAGGTACATTGGCAGGTGTCCCTGGTTCATGCAATAATTCATTTACCAGTTGTTTGGAAAGGGTAGGGGGACTTATCAGTCTAATGAGAGAAACATAAACTCATATTCTCCATCTGGTGTTTTACATGCTATTTTTAGTTTTGATTTCAAAGCCACTTGCCAAATCTCTGTATATAAATCAATGGCTGAAATAATGTTAATGGTTTCAAATTGATCCAACAGACTCTCTATTCTAGGCCTAGGCTATGCACTAGATTTATTTATAGAAATGAGTTCTTCATAACCTGCTCAGAATTTAATAGAGCTTCTTTGTTTTTGGAGCTAAGACTTGAAGGGCTATTAAGTCCTGATCTCAATACTTTTTCAACTATGTGTCAGTGGCTCAGATACCCTGTCTCAGGAGGTGAGGAACACGTCATCAAGAGGCAGCCCTCCACCTTACAAATCACAGATGATTTCTGTCAAGAAATTCCAGCCCCATATGCGTGCATTGTTTATGTGTGTATATGTCTATGTGTGATGTAATGAGGGGTGTGTGTGTATTTTCCCATCAGCATCTTACATACGCTACAGAGGGACTCTTATGAATTGCAACATCAACAAGAGCCCTAAGTACCACATACTAGAATGTCAGATCTCTGGGATGAATAGAAGTACTTACGTTATCAGGGCAGGGCATGTGTTCCAGAAATCTCTTAAAGACAAGTCTTAAACCTGAGCCCCTGATAGGACTTGGGTTCTGGAACAGTCAGTTTCAGGATAAGGACACCATTCTGAGAACCCTGAATGAGGAGTGTGTGAACTGCTCTGTGGCTTCCCATGCCTGTCTCCCAACCCCCAAATCACTCCCAAACAGAATATTAAAAGCTCACACCTGGGTGGGTGGGGAGGGGGACAGAGGGGAGCAAAAAGAGGATGGATGTAATACAACAATAAAACAAACAAAAAAAAAAAAAAAAAAAAAAGCTGACACCAATCCCTGCCAAGGCTCTAAGCCCTTGAATCTGCCCTTGCTTTTATTGTTCAATACAACTTATAAGACAAAGCATGATCCTTATCAATTCCTGAAGAAAGATGACTAGTTCCCTCCCACCCTACATTGATCTTAAGAGTCTGCCCACCACCCTCAACCCTGGTTGAGATCTTCAACTTCAGAGTATCCAGGAAGGCATGTTCTCATCTGTATGGTTCAGGCTCTCTCATAAACATCAATTAAATCCTCCAATAGTTTCTCCCATCAAGCCTGAATTCCCATTGGTAGCACTGTGTAGAGCAATATTCCAAAACCCTGCTCTCCCCAGGCCCCCTGCAGATCACTGGGCCAGGAGGCTCCCATATGAAGAATGTCCATTGTCATGGATGAAGCCCCAGCCATTGACCTAAGCTGGCCAAACTCTACCCCTTGTTTTGAGGTCCTTCATCCCAGGGCAGACAAGGGCTGATGGCCAAAGGCATCAATTATGCTAAAGATCCATGAACGTTGGTAGATCTCCCACTCCCGGAAGAATGCTGAAGTCTAACACACACAAATCCTCTGGCCTCATATTCACCCAGACAGTCTCCCATCCAGTCTCTGGGACCACACAAAGGAGCCTGTGTCATGTGCTTTCTAGCTTTGAGTGTTCAGGGGACACTTTCCTTCAACTGCACTAGTGAGAGATGATCTAACTGCCCTATTCCAAATTAATATGATGGCTGGGAGGGGTCTTGTGGATAACTCATCCATCCTTCCATTTTCCAGATTCATTCATTTTTCACTGAATGTTTACTCTGGGCTATGCACTGTGCTGGGCCATGGACATAATGTAGGGAATAGATCACGTAGATAAGTTGACAAAGAAATTAAGTAAACATGCAAGGAAACCTACATAATTGAAATTATGGTGAGTGCCATTAAAATTGTACCAGACACCAGACTACCTTAACAAGGACTCTGGTCCCTTGGGCTCCACTGTGCTCCCTTATGCTTATAGATCTACCTCGCAAAGAATAACGCCCCCTGCTGTCTGACCTGAGACCCTTGCTGCTATTTCCAAGGGGGCAGAGAGAGAACCACTCACCTCGATGCCTAAGAAAGCAAGACCTCTGGGTTATTCTCATTGGGGAATCAGTAGCATCTTGGGTTGGAGTGAATTACAATCCATTCTCCTTATAACTCAGGATGCCCCTACCTCCCTAGGCAGATCCCCCAACTTCTGTCTTCAGAACTCAATTTCACTGCCACTTTATAATACAAGACAAAGACAGTCCACACGTGTGAAACATCTTCAGTGTGCCTTATCCAACTGAAGCCATCTCAATTGCTATAAAGATACCTGACCAAGTCAAACTGTGAATCTAATTTCCACACTGTGAAAGGAGTCTGACTAGGGGGATTAATCATTAATTTCTTCAGAAAATAATTGAACATTCACCAAAGACCTACAAGTGCTCCCATCTTGACAGCTATCTGGTCATCCATCAACCTAGAGACTAGGCCACTGGATTCATCTGCTCCTTCCAGAAAATGTAGAGGAATTAAGAAAGTTAGGAGAGGCACTGCAGATCTGGGGAAAGGTTGTTAATTTTGATACCAGTGTAAGCTTTTTACATTTCAAAAAGTTGTGGAACTGATATTAGTCTTGAACAATAAATGTGAATTATACGTTTTGGGAAATAAAATAGAAAGCAGCTTAAACATAAGAAGCATAGTAGGCTAGGAATGTCTCTGAGCCCCATTCTGGAGAAGATGAAGAATGGGTAATCCTTGCAACAATTAATATTGGCAAGGGAAAGAGTGAAGAGTGTACAGACAGGGTACTCACAATCAATTGGCAATAACTTTGAATCTCTTTATTTCATGTGCTTCTTATTAATTTTAAAAAGCTATGTTTCTAAGGTTATGATTTAACATCATTGTTTCAGATATAAAGTGTTAAATTCTGAAAGCAACCATCATATCAAAGGAATATGATGTTAGAGCAATCATAATTTCTGGCCTGCGTGCAGGGCCAACTGCTAAGGAAATGGCAGACTTCAATAACATCCCTTTACCTATAGTTGATAATGTGAAGAAGGTGTATGATGCTGATCCTGATGTTGCCACACCAACAAGGAAAACACATAAGGTACGCAACGATCGCACAAGTCCAGGTATTGTACACAGAATCCAGGAGATCATCAATGAAGATCCAAGATGTTTACCTTGATGTTTTGAGAGAAGTAGTTGTACCGTGGATGAAGCAAGTCACAAATGGACGTCATTTTCTCTTCCAACAAGATGGTGCACCAGCACACAATGCCAAAAAGGTGCAAGAATTTCTCAGTGTCAATGTTCCTGAATTCTAGTCAAAGGAAATCTGGCTGCCTAGTTCCTCAGATGTAAATCCTTTAGACTATTATGTATGCAGCGTTTGTGAGACAGGTTAATAAACAACCTCATTCCAATAAAAAGGCTGTCAACGCTATGATTGAACACACTATGATGTCCATGGATAAAGAAAAGTTAAAGCGTGCTCAAGATTCTGAAGTCGAATCAAGTCTATTACTGCAGCAAATGGAGACTTTTTTAACAATTAAAAAAATAATAACTGTTTATGTATTTACATATAAGAGTAAATTTATTTCAAAACATAACACTTTAGTGGTATGTTGTTTATGATACTAAAATTTTGCCCATTGATCATGCACACCCTGTAAGTGAACAAATAGTTTGAAAGTAGTGTCACAAATGAAATGGGACAAGGGAGAGAGAAGGAAAGTTGACAGATTACAGACACAACATCAATGAAGTAATCACCCAATCTCTGCTTGAAATGCTGTGGTTCTTCATCTAGATCAGGGGTGTCAGACTCATTTTCACTGGGCGCCACATCAGCCTTGAGGAGGTTGCCATCAAAGGGCCTAATGTAATTTTAGGACTGTATAAATGTAACTACTCCTTAACAATTAAGCAAGCCGGGTAGAAACAAGGTGCTGGGCCAAAAGTGCCGGGATGGATAAAACAAGTTGAAGGGCTGGATTTGGCCTGAGGGCCTTGGGTTTGCCATCTGTGATCTAGACCATTTCTACTCCCAGGTAGCCTGTGGGTGCAATATCAGCATCACCTTGGCAATAGCTAGGATCGCAGACCGTACCTCAGATTTACTAACAGGACTTCCTGGTAACCAACTGAAGTCTGTGGAGCACTGCACTGGATTAATGGACTGGCACTGTTAAGAGACTTTGCTCAGAGACAATGGGAAAACTGCAAACCACAGAGAAATCTCCTTTAGTGGACTAGAAAGCAATATTCCTACAGATTCAATGTGTCCCAAGCCTAAAATGGACTCAAGCATGTCTGTCCTAGAAAAATGTCAGTCCCCAGGCTCCCTTTAACCCCAGCTACCTGTGGCATGTTTAGAGAAGCTCTGAGCACCCAGGACTCAGTTGCTGAGCTTCTAATCAGAGCGCCAAAAAATGTTTATGGTCCTCTTGTTCTTATTCAAAATATCCTTTTAAAGACTCTTCCTGCCCTGAGTTGGTAGTCAGCACTGCTGTGCTATTAGAAGTCTAGGAATTGGGAATGCCTTGGCTTTCTTTTAAGAGCCATTTGGCAATGTTAAGCCATAAGATACATTTTTTAGAGTTTGGATCATGTTCTACTCAAATGGAATGCAACAGACATGGTTGCCAGGAGCAATGTGCAGAGCTCTGAACAAGAGATTCCTTGGTTTTTCGTTTTTAAGATTTTATTAATCTTTTAGAGAGAGGGGAAGGGATAGAGGCAGAGAGGGAGAGAGACTTCAATGTATGGTTGCCTTTCACCTGCCTCCAGCTACGGACCTGACTGGAGACCTGGCTTGCCAACCTGGTTGGGCCCTGGTTGGGAATTGAACCAGAGACCTTTGGGTTCCCAGGCCGGCACCTTATCCACTGAGCCACCAGCTAGGGCTTGGTTAGTTTTTTATATTGGAATTCTTTGCTTTGGAGCCTTAACCGAATCTTGGCATCATCACATTTAGAAAGATTTAGAAAGACATCTATTAGCACGTCCAAATCACTGGAGATGCACAATCTAGATCACTTGGTAAGTCTTTTGTCTCTGGCAGAACAGAAGGGATGAAATCTTTTAAGGAAAGCTGGGTTCTAGCTTCCTGCACCAGGAATCTATCAAGAGCCACATAAAGAATTTCTTGCCTTAAGCCACTGGCTCTCTGGCTGCCAGCAGAGACTTTGCTCTGCCATCTATAAATGGAATTCAGCGAAGAGTCAGAAGAGAGATCAATAGTAGCAGCTGCAAGATTAAGGGAACATCCGGTCCCACATATTGCTGGCTTTGCCTCCTATGTGTGTAATCTGTTGGCACCAGGAGAAGTGAGTATAATGCTGCTTTCGTTAGGGACTGCTTTCTCCTCCGCCTGGTGAAAAGGGTACTCCTCTGCAGGCAACTTAAAAACACCGAGAAAACTACTCATTGTCACTATTCCCAATGGCAGATTTGTCCTCATATTTAGGACATTTAAAAATAGGTTTAAATAGCAAGTTGAGTGCCAGAAAATAAAGCACATAAAAGATTTAGACTATTTAAGTCTAGCTATTTCTATAACTACCAATGTGAACCATCCATGTATATTAAAAGAACAAATCCATGGACATGTATGTACTCATCTTTCTACAGATGTAAATATCATTTGAAGTTAATACAATATACATAAGAGAAAAAAAAGGCTGGCCACTGTTCTCGACTTGCACATAAGAAACGAGTATTAATCAAATTTATATGAACAAGCAGGAACAAAACTCATTTGTCCTAAAACAAAGAATATTTTGTCCTCCACATGTTCCAAGAAACTTCTGGTCCAAGAAAGTCTTTTTAAACCAATATACCTCCGGCCAAAACCGAGCAAGTCTCTGTAGGGAATTTACAGATATTTTACCACTGGATTGCCCCTAGCATCTAACCCAAACTTCCTGTACAGAGGGATACTGAATAACCCATTCTAACTAACATAAAAGACAAACATTTCTCATTGCAAAAAAAGATAATCATCTTTCTCATTTAAGGTAAAAAAAAAAAAAAAAAAAAAAAAAGCTGTGCAAGTCTTTGTCACGGGTCCAGTCAAGCAAGTGTTTTTAGAATTATCCTTTTAATCCAAAAAGGGACTGACGTTTGAGAATAAGGTTCCCAGTAAAATTCTATTAGTTTATCAAAACAGGAAATATAAGCCATTTCCGCACATGCAGCTTTAGAAATTAAGGAAATAATTCCAACATAGTATTAGCAAGACAAAGTATATGGCAGAGGAAATGCAAATCACAGCCACTCCACATAGAACAAAACCCTTCTCCCCAATCCACTGGGTGGGAAAGGCAGCCAATTCAGTTCCTTTGTTTCAAGGGTATCCAAAGTAAATGTGTTCACTCTGGATGGTCCTGAAATTGCCACATTGAGAGGCAGTGAAGTAACAGGTGGACAGATGTGCTCACCCGTGTAAAGTGAACTACTCCAACTGAGTACCAACTAGTTTGCAGAGCAGTTACATCTGAGTTGCTCCCTGTTCTCATGAGGCTGGGAGTTTGGGGGAAGGAAGGAGGGTAGGAGGCTGTGTTAGAAAGGATGACGGGTTCACATGAGAGATGATGACTTACAGGTCTTTCCAGGATCATGTCCTTCAGGCATTTGTTTGCTTTTTCCCAGGTGAATACCTGAAGGATAATATCACTCTTCCCCCAGGCTCCTCTTCATAGCAGACATAACCAGAAGGCACTGCGTTGGTTGGGTGCCCTCACTTGAGTCATCGGCAACAAGCCACATGATTTTTACACTGGCGTACTTAGATGTTTTTACAAGTGATGACTAGCCAACTTCTTCACCTTGTCTTTCTTTTCAGGCAGCTCAAAGTCTAGCGGGATGTTTTCCAAATAGATTTTGCTGTTGACAAGACTACCCATGACAGCCATCCTTTAATGCTGGGTAGGACTGGCTCAAAAAACCGCCAACAACTCAGAATTTGACCAGATTGGGAAGGCTGCTGGCAGGCACAGAAAGTGTGGTAAGCCAAAGGCCAAGGCTGAAACGTTTCCTCAAATTACGTCATTTATACTTATGACATTTAAAGTAGGCTGAATGACTGACTGCGTTAAGAGTTGCTAAACTCAAGGATGAGAAAGGCCCCTAGCAGGCACTATTTAGTGTGTGAGGTCAGAGGGTAGGAATGAGGTAGACCAAGAGAATCATCATACGGCAAAGGGCAGTCTTGGCAATGACCTCTCTTTTCTGAACTGCAGGGCCCTGTGCACAAAATGAGGATAGTAGCCCTCTCCTAGGTCTGTTGGGAAGATTCAATGGTGTGCTTCATGAAGTCTGCAACACCATCCAAATCTAAGGGTCAGCAGTATCAGGCATGGGCTCTCTCATGTGGACCCCCAGACACAGCAACGAGAACTGAAACCAAGCCAAGGTTGTATGAGCCAATGCTTCTTGAGAAATACCTTGCCAGGGGCTAGAAATGACTTCAGAGTGTGGGTGGGCCAGGGCCTGCAGGTGAAGACAAGTGGCCATCTAGTTAGGAAATGGGGGTGTAGCATTTCCTGTTACATCTCTGCCCTGGCCGTGCCTTCCCAGGTCACATTCCTTCTTTTGAGGCCAAAAGCAGAATCTGAATGTGTCTCCTTACCACTGAGCAAGACAAGGCAGTGCTGCCTCCTGGTTGCTCAGGCACCTGTAGGAATAGGGGTTGGTGCAGGTTTTGACACTTGATAACAAGCCACTCCGAGCGCAGGTGATATAGTCATCCCCCAGTCAAGTGCCTGTTCAGGACAGTGATCTGACCTACACCTGAGATAGGCTGACGTTTCATTGCTAGGTTCCTTTATTAGGTACTGGGTGGAGGTTTAAAATTGCCTCATCTTGAGTCATCTAGTCTAGAAACTTAGAACCTAGACAGTAAAGATGCAGGTACATGGGGGCATGTGGCTGTGGCCAGGAGTCAGGCAAGGCACAGTGACAAAGCAGTGACTGTACAGGCTGGGGGCAGCAATGGGACAGACAGCTTTAAGGGTAGGCATAAAGACAAGCGAGGATGCCTTGAAATGCAGGTAATTTTCATCTTGAAGCATGAAAAGTGTCCTGCCTGAAGTATGAACTGCCTCCATTTTAGGGCATTTCCTCTCTATCATCTAATGTCTAGCTCATTTGAGTTCTGGCACCCTTCTATTTCTAATTCCTATTTATCTCCAGGGATCTAGTCATTACCCCAACAACACCCATTGCCTCTCATAGCATCAACGGCAGCCACAGTGTCAGCTCCTAAGACATCTGAAGATTTATTTTCCTTGCAATTTAGGTATGCTTACACATCTATGGCTGACTTTTATTTTGAATTGGGGATTATTCACTCTGTTTCAAAGGTTGATCTTACTTAAACCACTTCTTGCCTAGGATCTTCAAAGTCTTGAATTACAAATGACACAGCCACCAAAGTCTCTGGTGAGAACTAGTTCTTATTCTTTTCAAATAGCTTGTTTAGCTCTCAACCAATGCCCCTCACCACTAATGCGACTCTTGCTTTCCTGTAATGGCTCTCTGGCCAAGGACACTGTAGCTTATGTTGGCCAGGGTACAAGATCCTCACTGTGTGCGTCTTAATGTGTCAGGGTTCTCCCAGGGGATATGGTCTGGTCACCGATTACTAAAGCCTCTCTTCTTGATGTCATGATGAAGTTGCCACAGGGTGTGCATAACCTCAAGCCAATACGAACATCATTACTTTGTAGGAGTTGGTTTCACACAGTATGCATGTGTACACACACGCACACACTAACGATCTCAGATATTCGATGCTCCTATTTGAAATAATTTTAATCCAGTCCCGGACTTCTTTGTGGGTATTTCTGGAAATCACCCTTTGCCATCCTTAATATAAACTGACATTGTTCATGTTTTTACTAATCACTAATGCCTGGCCTCTTCAGTCTATTTAGGCTGCTATATCATAAGGGCATAGACTAGGTGGCTTACACCACAAATTTATTTCTCACAGTTCTGGAAGCCGAGGAGTTCAGAAGCCAGGCACTGGCAGATAGTGTCTGATGAGAGCCCACCTCCTGGTTCACAGAAAGCATATTCTCCATGTGCCCCTGTGTAGAGGAGAGACAGCAAGGGAGCTCTGTGGGGTTTCTTTTACAAGGGCATTAACCTTAATCATGGTGGCTCCACCTTCATGATATAATCACCTCCCGAAAGGCCCCAACTCCAAATGTCATCACATTGGGAGTAAGAATTTCAACATGACTTTTAAGAGGAACAGAAAACATTTAGATTGTAGCACCCACCACGGTGGACACATGTGAAGTGCTGGCATCAGCCCTTTAGTTTAAAGCCTACATTATGGCCTGTTTTCAAGAGACAATAAACTTTGTATTTTTACATTCACTAATCCCTTTACCCTCATTGGTTCCCTGGATTAGGATGCCTAGCTTTGCCTGATACCAGCCAACTGAGTTATGTTCATTTTTGATGTTTCCACTTTCAACTCCAATTGAGTCCTCAATAAAATGTTTTCACACAATATTGGAACATTATGGGTTTTAAATGCATTGAGCATTGACACCTCAGGGACCCCGTCCGTCCTCCCCAAAGCCTGTGCCTTCAGCCTGGAATGTTCTTCCTCCCACACTCTCCTCCCCTATCTTTAGAACTGAGATCCACTCAAACACACCTGCCACTCATCCCTGGGAATAAGAAAGTCAAATCTGTGTTGATTTCACATATCGTCCCTATTAATTTTCTTTAAGTGTTGGTGTTTCTGTTAAACCACAACATATGACTACTTCTGGAAAACACTCACATTCTTCAAAATCGCACATTGAACCAAAAGGGTACATGGGGAAATTAGAATTATAGCCAGACAACTCAATACCTAGCAACGTGGTAACCAGGGTACTAATAAAATTAGTCATAATCCCAGTAAAAACAATGGTACAGTCGAACAGATTGGTAAAATTTCCAGTGAGTAAAAACACACTACAGTAAATGTAATGCTTTATTTTAAAAGAAGAGTGAAGGCAACAATTTAATATAAGGGGGTGTAGAAGTGTCAAGATCACTAAGTTGCAAAGAGCGAGAGCCACATGGCCAAAGATTGGAAAAACCATGCAATCAGCACTGTGAGGGGGGAGTGTGGCCTCGCTGGGCCAGGAGAAAGAAGGTTGAGGACTTGGGCAATTGGGACAGTGTTAAATTCTTCAACAGCATGCTGTGTTCACTGGGCTAATTAATCTATTTGCTTTCTGCTGCCTTGTTATTTGGTCTGAAAACAACTGCTAGAAGAAAACATCGTGCAGGAATGAACTCGACTTTCATTTACATTAACATCATTCCTTGTTGATCAGTAATAATTTATCAACAGATTTGTGTTACAGAAAATGCACCATAGCAAAAGAGATGCTATTTCAATAGTCTTACTTGCTCAAGCGTAAACATTCTCATCAAATAAATAATAAGAAAAGTGGGCACATTAAAGACTATTTTTGGTGAAGGTTATTGTCATTCAGTCATTTCTGTAGCCTTAGGGATGTTGATCTGTCCTGGTGTTGAAAAACAAAACAACTCCTCAGGAGACTTACCCTCTTGTTCAAGAGACCACCCATGTAATTATGGCATTCTGTCTTACAGTATACAGACAGTAAAGTTTCATAGTTATATTTAGAATAACTGCCCTTAAATATATATGAGCCATTCTGTTTATGCCCTGTTCAGCTAGTGAGAGACAGTCTACCAAGACATCAGATAGTACAGGCATTACCTCACATGTTACCTACACTCATTTTTATTTTTTATGGAAGCATGTTAGTTCATGGTATTCTCTGGCAATGAATAAAAATGTGTATGCTGCTGGTATATGAGCCTGAGTGAATATTTAACATTATTTTTAAGAAATGAAGTAGCTGTATCGCTTTAAGCAATTTATTCCAGAGACATACGGCTAGTTTAAAAGCTTTGACCCAAACCTTCCTCCAATGCTAAATTTGCGGGGGAAATCCCAAAAGAATGGAAAGAGGCAGCAATACTTTTTCATAATACAATAAGGTTTCTGTTCTCTTTTGGTAGGGACTGGTCCAGGCAAGGCAGGTGCTGATTTGTGTTGGCATGCAAAGAATACCAGCTGTCTGCCTGGGCAGGCTCGGATCTAGATCCAAGCAGCTTCATCTCTATAAACTTGAGAGTCATCTTAGTCAAATTCCTGGGGACTCTGGGGCCGATGGAAGTCCACACTAAAATCGCAACCACACTGCATACCTGTTGGCCTGGCTTCTGGTGTAGAATTTCAGAATTTCTGCTCTGCTCTTTCTCTAATATATACCCTGCCAAGTTAATCATACCTGGCAGTTTTGAGAAGGTATCTACATAGGCCTTCGCATATTAGCGGTGATTGAGGATTTCTTTGCTACGAGCTTAGCAATTTTATCTTTGCAATAAGAAGAAAGGTCTTTGAATAAAACTACTCTAGGTCACAGCAGAAGCATATTCGGGGGGCCAGTGGTTCCATCTCAGAGTCCCGATCAGTGCAGGAGCACTCAATTATTTATATGTAGATCATCCATGTGGATTTTCCAAAAGTGAATTTTTAATCCTACGTTTCTCTGCTCCCTAACAGGCTGTGGGCTTTTAATTCTTGTGGTTTTGTACTGCACACTCAGGGAATGCATGCAATTATCGACCTACCAAATGCTTTTTTCCCCCTTTTTCCTGAACTAGGCTCAGATCAAGTTTTGGAGTTCACCTCCATCAATAAGGCTAATTCAGAATTAGCATACTGTTGTATACTGGGGACAGTCAGTGTTTTCATGCTGAATCTAGGGAGTTTGCAAGAGGATAGGGACTTCCTAGGCCTCCAGAGTGACGTGATTCTGTTTTCTGGGCTTTAGCCAGGGAGCACATCTCCACTGTGATGTACTTGGTTTGCTCTTCATGGTCCCAGGATTGGAGAAAAGTGCTTGGGCTCTAGGCCTGGTGGCATAGTGCTATGGCTTTGCAAGTCATTCTTATCCTAGGTGTCCTTCAGCCTCCTTACCTGCAGAATGGGTAGAATCTACTGCTCCTACCTTGTGGGGCTGTTGTTCAGAGGAAATTAGATACACCCATTGGATAAGCTTAGTGTAGGGCTGGCACATGGCAGAAAGGGTTTGCTGTTCAGGTGCTTAACCTTTGTATTGTTTCACTCTCTGAGGGGAAGATGCCACACTCAAAGTTCCAATCCCGTGACACAGCAAGTGTCAATATTCTCACACATTAGCAAGATTGCTGTTTGTGGAGACATTTGAATCTTTTAAGATTTTTATTCAAGGAGCAGACACATAATACTGAATCTATATGGAACTATGGAATTGACCTTGGCAAGATGATACTTTAAATTTCATATATTTCTCTGAGTTAAGATTTTGAAAGGGAAAACTTAGTATGCTGATTCATCTCTAACGATAGATTATTTTTTCTTTTTAATTCGGTGAATAGCTGGCATAGGTACAATTTAAGCAGTTTGACTACACTGAATGTTTTACCCAAGGGTAACAAATAAGTTAAGGTCACTTGGGTCAAAACCAAGACCTCCTATTCTCTTTCCGTTGCTATGAGCCCAAGATAAAAATTCATGAATACTGTCTGATCAACAAGGCTTTTAATTACCCCCCTGTATCAAAAGTGCTCTTATCATATTACAAACAACTAACATGCTGAGATTATAAACATGCCAAAGACTGGACTTCCTTAAATATTTTCAGTGATGTCATCTGGCCCTTCTTTCATATCCGTTTTTATTATGTTCCTGTCCTTTCAAAACAGAGTTTGTGCCACAGTACAACAAAAGCCAGGAAATGTCGGTACTATGGCAATAAGACGGACCTGGGAGTGAGGAGAGACTGATAAAGCACAAATCTCTCCAGATGGAGAAGGAAGAATTAACTACTGACATAGCAATCTAGTCTGGCATAGCTAAAACTGTATTCCACTACACAAATCTAAAATTTTCGCTTTGCTACTTGACTAGTGAACTACATTGTTTTCATGAACAGATACTCCCAGCAAGATGCCTTCCAGAAAACCTCTATAAGACCACACCACTGGTCATAAGTACTGAGTGCCAGGATGGAGAGGTGCAGAGACAGGCCCCTTGCCCTTGGGAGGTTACAAGTTCATCGGTCCTAAAATAAACATAATCCGAAAGATTGTGTGCGAAGGGGTATGTGGGCACAGATAGGAAAGTAATTCTTACTAAATTATTATATTTTAACTTGAATTTTGATTGCCTATTTGCCTTGATTAAATTTACTTGCCACACTGATTTAAAAGATGCTCCCAGTCCTTTCTATGTGCCACTTGTCCAACCAATCTGATGTTCTTTGGAGTTAGTCTCATGTTCCCATCCATGTCTTGAGCAGAAAGACTTCCTGACTACAGATGGAAAAGTGGGAGGAAGCAGCGAATACAGAGCATTGGGACCAACTGCGGAGAAAGCAGCGGCATGGAGAGGTGTTGGTTTGATATTCTAAGGTTGAACGGCTTGTGAGCATGGTCTCTCCATAATCTGGTGGTTTAGACATATTGTTAAACAGGAGCATGATTCCAAGGCAATGCTTGCCATTGTTTTTCTCTTGACAGACATGTATAAAGGAGAGCAGTCACACTCCTTTCCCGCCTTTGTCATGATTCAGAGCTTCCTAGAGCACCACCCTAGGGAGGAAACTCCTGCCAGCAGCTACAGCTATACCATAAACAGTCAAGCACTGATGTAGAGGCCAGTGTTTCTTCCTACTAGTTCACTGAAGCCTTTGCCCTTAATAGACAATATTCCTCTCCTTGGAAGCAACCCATAAATGCCCTAATAGAGTCTTGAAGGGATGCAGTCCTTTGTAGTCCCAGCCAGCGGTGCCCCTAAGGTCAGTCAGCAGAAAACAGCAGGAAGAAGGCCTGAAGACAATGAGGGTTCCATATATGCTTGCCAGACAGAAGCAACCCACGAGGTGGGGTTTGCTTTGAGACCACTTAACAGTCAAGGCTTGGGAGACCTTGAAAAGCTTTGAAATATTCTCTATTTATCATTCTTTGTACATCAAAATGTCTTCATGAATTACAGGAGTGCTCTGCTTTCTCCTGGAATTGGCTTGTAGGGGTAGACTTTTGGGCTCCTGGGCTAGGGGGCCCACCCTTCAGAAGACGCTGCTCAAGGAACTGAAACATGATGTCCAAGTTAGGGTTAGTGGGGGGAGGAGCCAAACCTGAACTTTCACTAAAAGAGCCACAGCATTGAATATCTTCTTTTTGCATTACTACTATCTCCACGTCTTCTTGCCCCCTCCTCTTTATTCTTTTACGACTTTCCAATAAAAAATCTTTGGAAAGGGTTGATTTGTCAGATTTAGAAGCCAACTTATATGAGGGCTGTTGGTTGCTTTGTGGCTGCTAAGAATTACATTCTTAGACTGGGTTGCCTGTGGCATTGGATTAGCACTGGGGCAGAGGTTCTCAGACCTTACACCACAGAGCCCATGTATTATCTGCTCTCCATTTCACCTGTGCTTGAGCCATGCTTATAGCATCATAAGTAGCCAAGAAGAGCCTCCTTCCAATCAGCATAAATAGCAGTAGTGTCCTACACCAAGTCAGAGTTCCCACAAAAGCAAAGAGATCTGATGTGTTCTTAGCTTACATAGCTTCATCATGTTCACTATCTGGAATGCTTTTGAAATGCTACAGATTATCACTACTTTGGGTAGCCCAGCTAAGCAACTCTGAGAAAGTAAAATCGGGGTTCACTCTTTCCTTCACTGAATTTTTTTTTCCATCAGTCTGTTATCTGTTATGGTGCCAGCACACTGCACATGCCAAAATCAAACATGTAATTTTTGCATAGGATAGGCAAGATGATTAAATCTAGGGTCTCCCTGCTTTTCCTTAATGGAGACCTACTTCTGACTTTTTTTTTAGAAATTAATTTTTTTAACTTTTTTAAAAAAGATTTTTTATTTATGATTTTTAGAGAGAGGGGAAGGAAGAGAGGCAGAGAGGGAGAAAGACATCAATGTGTGGTTGCCTTTTATCTGTTTCCAGCCACAGACCTGGCTGGAGACCTGTCTTGCAACCTGGCCATGTGCCCTAGCTAGGGAATAGAACCAGCAACGCTTGGGTTTGCAGGCTGGTGCCTTATCCACTGTGCCACCAGCCAGGGCAGCCTAAGACTTTAAAAAGTCAGAAGTAGGCCCTGGCTGGTGGCACAGTGGATAAGGCGCCAGCCTGCAAACCCAAGCGTTGCTGGTTCTATTCCCTAGCTAGGGCACATGGCCAGGTTGAAAGACAGGTCTCCAGCCAGGTCCTCAGCTGTAGGCAGGTGAAGGGCAACCTGGCCATTGGTGTGTGTCTCTCTCTCCCTGCCTCTCTCCCTTCCCCTGTCTCTAAAACTGATAAATCTTAAAAGAAAAATTAAAAATAACTATTTAATAAATAAATAAAGTCTTAGGCTGTACATGAAGAGGATATGGTGTTGGCAAAGGCTGAGGGTTGACAAGGAAGGCCTGGCAGTTGTTAACAGGTTTAAGACAGCCTCAGCCAGGCTTCAGATGTAATGAAAACCCCAGGTCTAACTTCGTTTCTCATGAGAACATTGGGTGCTATAAAGCCCAGATAACTGGCCCCCCTTCCATACCAATATGCAAAACCCCAGAGCAATGGAATGCCTTCTGATTCCCTCATCTATCTGGAAATTGACCCTACGCGTAGCCATGACAATATGCTGCCTCTCCTGTACCCTCTTTCAGGATTGACCTTGGTCGTCTTTTCCATAAGTAATGATTTTCTCCATAACAGTAGGGAAAAAATCCCACCTCTCTGACCCACTTAAGAGCAGTTTCATCTATGCTCTTACAAGACAGCAATATGGAAAAAGATCTGAAGTAAGTGGCTCCATGTTCTCCGCAAGTGATGCTGGGGAAGGAATGTTGCAGCCTCCGGCCTAGAGCACTACAGGTACAGTCCTAACGGCCAACCTCAAGTCACTGATTAGAATCCAAAAGCACCATTTTCCTTCCTTTTATGGGGCATATACTTGTCCCAAAATTGTCCTGAAGACATTGAAAAGCACAAAAAGCCCCAAACAAAAACCTTAGCTTCTTATTAAACACATGACATGACTTCCCAGCTATCACACAGCAGCCAGGAGCTCTTCGCTGGCTGGAACAAACCTGGGGAAGGGATGGGAAGGACTCCAGGCATTTTATTAGCTGTTGTCTTCAGGCGACAGACAGCAAATACAAAGCTTTCTTCCTCTTGCAAAAGTCAGGCTAGCAATTCATGAAAGCAAATCACTCCCTTGCAAGCTATAAAAGTGCACAGAGGGATCCTTGACTCTACCTTTTCCCTTAACCTTTCAGATAAGCCACCCCCTGGACCCCAGTGTTAGCTGCTCAGCAGAGCCTGTTGTCTTCCTAGATTGAGAGGCCGGGCAGTTCCTTCCCTGATCTGGCAGGACTCCCTGGGTCCTCGTCAGGGGAAGCACTTCACCAACTAATGCGATCACTTCCTTGTCTATCCCCCTAGTTCTAGGTATCAGTCTTGCCCTGGTCGGGGGCTGTTCGTTGGAATGATGTCCCTGTAGACTAAAGGTTTGTGGGTTCAATCTCTCTCTCTCTTTCTCCCTCTCTAAAATCAATGAACGTATCCTCATGTGAGGATTTAAAAAGAATTAAAAAAGAATATCGGACTTCTGCCTCAGTAATCGTGCTGTTAGTAATTAATTTATTTCCTCCCTCTTCCTCCTCCCCACCCCTGATATTTGTTTTCCATTTCATTTTTGTCCCTTTTACCAGCTCATGGGAACAGGTCCCCATTACTGCCTTCGTAAGATTCTCCACATGAGGTCTTGTCAACTAACCTTCTTGCCTTCACTGCCTGAATATTCTTTCCTCCCTTACGTTATGGGGGATTCTTTTTTTTCCTGATTATTAGAGTCAACTAGTGAAATGTTTATAGACTCTAAAGGGCAAATAAAGTTGACTCAGTAAGCATTCATGAAAAGTCTAACTTAAAAACCATCTTTGGATATAATTGAATAATAAACAGCCCCTGGAGTGGTAGAGGGGCTGTTTGAACAATGTTTGCCTGTGGTGCTAGGGTACTGTATAAAATTATGCTACTAGCCTCATTAAACAGTACAGCAACAAACAAGAATGTTAACTTGAACCTATTGGTATCATGCTGTTTACATTTAAATCATTTTCATGGAGTGGGCTATGTTTAATCTCCCCAAGGATCTATGCTATATTTAAGTGTTTGCTTTATCCTAAGCTGTCCTGAAAAATTTCTTGGGGACACAGGCATACATACAAAACAAAGCACCCCCAAAACCCTCCTGGAACAGGAGCATTTTAAATTCTTATAAACATGAGCATTGGTTTTGGAGGGTTACGGTGGTCAGCCACACAAAATGAGAGCTTTAAGACCGTTAGGGTGAAGCTAAATGGGGGATGTGAATGCCCAAGCCTTCAAAAGCACAGGAATTTGACTCTGAACTACACAAAGAGAATTCTATTGCAATCCTCTTTGACCTGCTGTAAATGGGTTTCCCTTCTGACCTCTGATCCAATTCCAATTCTGCTTCTTGTCCTGGTGCTGCTACCCGCTGTCCTCTTGGCTCCGGGGCTGGTAACTGGCTCCTGGCTCTGGGCAGATACAGCTGAGCCACAATTTGGGCCTGTCTGGTTCACTGGCTTATTGCCCACCTGCTGTGGGCCCTCGTGGGACAACCTGCTTTAAATCTGAACGTGTATGATTCTAAATAGCAGGCCACTGGTTTCTGATTATTAGCATCATTTTGGGTACTTCTAAAAATACCAATGCTCATGCTTCACTCCAGCAGTATGGAATCAGAGGTCTAGGGCTGCATTACCATCACATTAGAAACCTAAGAATGTACAAGTAGAGGGCATTTATTATGTCCTATGTAAACCAATATGGTCTGTTTTCTCAAATTTTCCTCTCAGTTCTCCTTGGCCCATTGGAACTTCATCGCTGACCATGCCAGTTCTTAGAGCAGCATCAGGGAACCTGTATTCTAACCCACAGGGGCCAGTCTGAGCGTCTCATGAACACACTCAGGGGCGTAACTGTGCCACCTGGGGAGAGGACACTTCTGAAACGATGCCAGCCTGTGGCCTAGTGCAGCTGCCACTCGCCCCATAACCGCTCAGAGGGAGCAGGAGATAAACTGCCCTCAAGTGAGGCTTCCAAACAGCTGTGCGATCTGAGACCTCGGAAGTTTCAGGAACAGGGTGCTTGGGGTCGAGGCTGTGTGTATAAAATGTTCAAACATCCTCGGGAAGGAAGCTCCCATACAAGCCGCTTGCAGATGTGAGGCTGCCCAGGGACATACAGACCCTGCCTCGGCTGTTCCTCCAGCAAAACCTGATCCACATAAAAAGGGACCCATTTTCCTTAGTAAAAGGAACAACTCTGTGTTTGACCCTTTTCTCCGCCACAGTTCTTTGTGGATAAAACGAGGTCCATATGGCCAGCGAGTTGCAGGGCTCAGACAGGAAGCCCAGGCGTAGCTACTGGCAGGTCAGCCCAGCTCCCTCTGTGGTCCTCCTACATGGATTTTGCTTTAAGGGTCCTATAAAAACCTACTGTTCAACTTCATTTTGATATTCACTCCCCATTTTTTCTGAATTCATCTCTTTTCATGAATGGTAGCATTATATTCAACTTTACAAGTGCAGTGCCATTATAATTCCCTGAATGTTCATAAAAGATTGGTTATGCTTGAGACATACAATCAAGCATATTATCAAAGGGAGTCATTAGAATATTTTCCAGGAAAAAAGGAAATGGTCAACTTTTGATTCTCTGTATCAATGCGCCAGAGTAGCAGAGAAAATAATGTGGAATAACTGAAGACTTAAAAAAATTTTTTTTTATGTTATGATTTTAAACTTTGGGAATACACAGATGCAAATTTTTCTAAGTTTTATTTTCACATATATTAGCACCAGGTGGAAAAGTAGTTTAGAAGTAGCTGAGTGACAGTGTAAATTCATTGCTAACAGATATGAAAAATATTCTTAATTTCTGCAAAGCACAATATAAATGGGCACAGTGAGAAGGACAGACAGACAGTCCAAGTCCACTGATCCCAGGCTCATTAGCTTCCTCTTCCCTCCTCGGAGGACTGGTCTTACGAACTGAATAGTAATGAATCTGCCTGAGGAGGCTGAATAGGTCCAGTTCTGGGCAGAGGAAATTGTAGCATCTTTCCTCTGGTCTCTTCTCTTGTACATTTTTCTGCATAATTGACATTACACTTTAAATAAAATTTTGCATAGCCCTGGCTGGTGGCACAGTGGATAAGGTGCTGGCCTGTGAACACCTGCGAATCCAAAGGTCACTGGTTCAATTCCCAGCCAGGTCTCCAGCCAGGTCTGTAGCTTCAGGCAGGTGAAAGGCAACCATACATTGATGTTTCTCTCCCTCTCTGCCTCTCTCCCTTTCCCTCTCTCTGGAAAACAATACATAAAATCTTTACAATAAACAAACAAATAAATAAAAATTAGCATCTTCATTCCTCATTACAGTAAAGATTTACCCATACTTTTAAAACCTCTTAAACAAAATGTATGTAACAATGTTGGCTGCATAATATTTATTCTTAAGAGAGACACTAATCTTTACCATTGTCATAATATTCTGCATGGAATTTTTTTCTAAGTTCCCCGATTATAAATCTACACTTTAAGGAACAAATGTGTTTAGCTAATAAACATGTCAAAGGCGTGTTCCATGACTGTGACAGGTAAAAAGGAAATGAGATGCCACTTAACTTGGAAATGGAAGCTTGATCCCAAGTGTAAAACCTGGATTTCACTCAAACTGAAATTGTGAATGAACACACTCCACAGAATGTAGTCATGAACCTACTTATTTATGCAGATGTTTTGTTTTTTTTTTGTGGTCTAAAGAGAGACTCTGAAACAGAGTCACCTGGACAAATGCAAGCACATTCAGACATGCACATGGCAATAATACTCAGAAAGGATTAAATGTATGTCATGTCTGGTGTGCATGACAAAGGCTTGCTTCAAAAGTGAGGTCACTCTTCCTGAATGTCAAAGTCAGGAGTATGGCTCCTGATAGACTTCTCAAGAAGGATTACTTTACAGTTCAACCTAACTGCATATGCTACTCAGCTCCAAAAAGAGAAAGTAACTATGCATTTATGTCAGAAGCACTTATTAACCTTCTCTTGCTTGGGCAGTGGACTAGGCACCTTGGGGAAACATACTAAATACGCCACACTGCCACACTCCGAAAGCTAACGCTGTAATTTCAAGTTCAGACAGAAAAGAGTGATGAGCTGGAGTGAGCATGGGTGTCAGGTTACTCCACAACTCAACTCTCTAGATCTCAGCTTCCTCATTTATATAATAAGGATAATAATAGTTCTTACCTCAAAGAATCACCGTGGAGGTAAGTAGAGGTAATGTGCATAAAGTACTTACTCCAGGGTCTAGCTGTGATAAGACCTCGGTGGCATTATCTCATTAACCATTTGTAACTACACCTATACAGCAAAGCAGATGTGATTGCAAAAGGCCCTTGGGAAAAGCAGAGAAAACTAGAAAAGGAACTGAGACATCATCGCAATGGGAAAACTCAGCCAGGCATCGTGGGTGGGTGCCATCTGAGTGAGACTTCAATGGCAGGCAGGAATCCTATGGACAGGGATGGGCTGTGGGCAGGCAACGTTCAGATACAGAAGGCATAGTCAACAGTTGGCAGGAACTGACAAAGCACCAAGGACTGGGGAGAAACCCACCCCAGTCTGCTGGAGTGCGCAAGGCTCAGGGAGCAGGGTGCCTGGGGGCTAGAACAGGTTGAGACTACCAAGCAAAGAAGTTTTATTCCATTTGTTGAGTTTCAGAGCTATGATGAAGAGTTTCCTCTTTGAGAGGAGTAAGACTGGAAAAATGAGCAGTCATGTGTTGATGGTCACTTGGGAGCAGATGAAAAGATTTTCCAGGGAAAAGGTAGCAGCACACTGCTGGTATGGGACACAGGATGCGGGCCATCCGCCCCTCTGCTCCAGAGAACCGTGCTATAACAGCAGGGGCATATTTGGTCTGGGATGCCTTGAACGTAACTCAGCCTAGTGAAATTAGAAAATGTTTGGAGAGGAAGAATAAGTATTTCCAAACATGGCCCCCTGTGATAAGAGAGCGCACCCAACAAATGTGCAGGTACAAGAATGTACCCTATCAAGAGGAAAGAAACCAAGAGGCTTAGCTGCTCCCAATCTCAATGCACACAGATCAGGAGGAACTGGGCTCATCCGGACGTGGGATGAACACTAGGTCCCTGGTCATCAGGCTTACACGGGGGAGTGAAGAAATGTTAATGTTTTATTAACAAAAATTAAGTAGTTACCTTTGTGATGACATGGAGTACATTGCTGCCTAGAGAAGAGGCTAAGGCAGAATGACATTGAATGTGACCATAGAGACATATTTCTAAATTATAATATCAGGAACCATCGAATGGCACCCACATCCCTGCAGTGGTCATGAATGAGGTAGAACATGAGTTACAGCTCGTCCAAAGCAGGTATTTTCATGAACTCTTAAGACTAGTTCTCAGACCACAGGCATCCCTACAGTCTCTCCCCACCCTTTCCTCTTTTGGCTGACAGAACATACCTCTAGCCCTGTTAGCCCCTGCAAGGACCCTGGCAAGTTGTAACATCTCTAACATCTACCTTTTTGCTGGCTCAGAGATAAGACTTACGTAGCTACCATTGGAATTTGGGCTTCTGGAAAGATCTTGTGTGTTTAGGTTGTGAAGAACGTCAACTGAGCTCAGCAAGAGACTTCACCGTTACTGGAAGTATATACATTTCAGAATACTGCTAATGTCAGAAACACATTACACACCAATTACACGAAAAATCAGTTAATGCTGAATGGCGTCACTGCTCACTTTCATGGATGGCAAAATAGGGGATAAACTCAGAAGCTACACCTTCTATTAAAAGAGATCATTTGGAACGATCCATATCTCGCCTTCTATCTCCCAGTGCTTGCTTTCTTAGAAATATCAACATTCCACATTCCACACTCAACATTCAAATGCAGGAGGCCAGGAGATAAGGGGGAGAAGTGTGCTGCGTGAGAAACGTGCTGTGTAATGGGACATTTATTTTTCTACAACAGTAAAAACATTAGGTTGGGTTCATGTCGCTATCATTTTATCCTTACTTTACTTCCCCTCTGTCCTGGAGTCTCTGATCGAAACCTAAATAAAAATGAGGAGGGCTCAGAAAATTGTTCTTTATAGCACTCTATTGGAAGATAGTCCAGAAAACGATGTTGGGGATCATACAAGTTGAAAAGTGAGCCTGAGCTCTGAAAATAGCTTGTGTAGGTTCTAACATCCATTTCAAAGACTATTGGTGAGGTGTACATTATACGTATGGGGTTAATAAGCATTTTCTGGTTTAATATTGCTAATGTAACGCAAGGAAAAGGTATAAGGACTGAAAAGGAAGTTTAAAGCCCTCATTTGCAGATAACATGATTGCACGTACAGAAAATACCAAAAAAAACAAACTAGAGTAAACTTTTAGAATTAATGAGTGAGTTTGAGAAAGCACTAACCATGAAAAAAACTGATAATTTGGACTACATTAAAATCAAAGGATATCATTAAGAGAAAGAAAAAAAAAAAAAGGCAAGCCCCAGAATGGAAAAAGTATGTATAACACATAGAACCAAACAAGGACTTGTGTATTGAGAATAAAGAGCTCCCAAGTCAGTACAAACACAGACACCAATAGAAAAACGAGCACAAGACTCAAACTGGTGTATCAAAGGAAAGAAATCCAATGGCCAAAAAGTATACACAGACATGCTTGACCTCATTAGTAATCAGGAAGTACAAATACTGTTAAAATAAATATAAGATACCAAACTCTTGCGTTGGTTGTTTTGAATTAATTTTTGGAATACTGCCTTATCCTTCCTACTATCCTTGGTCTCAGAAACCATGGTTGTAAATTATTTGAATCTGAGAGCTGTTGGGGTCTGTTGGCCATCTCCCTGTCCACTCTCTCATTACTATGACAGTTGGGGTCTGAGGACTGAGGGTCAGGCACGAGTTTTCATGAGCCAACGCAGCTGATCCCAGGTGGATTGCTTAATGGCTCCAGTTCTGTGGTGGACTTGGCCACTATTGACAAGCAAAGAAAATTATGACTTCCTCATCTTTTCAACAGCATGGAAAGCTCCAAGAAAAATAAAATGGAAAATTGTTGCAGGAAAAATATGGGGATTGTGGGGTTTTTTATTTCTCAGATAATCTTGTTCTTGTCTTCTCTTTAAGGATTAGCCTCAAGGAATTGGGAACTATATAGTACAAATTACCCTGGTTCAGCAACTTGTACTTTGTTATGGCCTGGCATTATCACACAATTTTACTGGTATATTTTAAGTTCAGCATAAAATGTTCAAGCTGATCTTCAAGGAGATAGTTTAAGAGCTGTGGGATCTGTCCAGAAGAAAATGGCATCAGTACATTTCCTTTTGTAAAAAGCTATAGGGAAAGAAAACAATCTTTTGACTCCAAAAGAATCTGAACATCCAGTGACTATTTAAGTAGCATTTGAAGTGTGGCTATTTTATGTAGAATTTAAGATTTAAGATACACTATAGAGAAGTGCAGGCAACAAAGACACCAAAAACAGTCTAATAGCCTGATTACCAAACTATGTAGAGAGGAATCAGTCAGCAAAAATAGGTCTAAATAGGCAACCCTACTGACAGTTGGTGGTGGGAAATGCTTCTAAATTGCTGTTTTGGAAACTAATTGTTCTCAGGAAAAGCAGGTAACAGGTGTCTTTGACTCAAAGGAGTCATCTTGCTGCATATATGCACCAAGTATGTATAGCACCTATATGGTACAGCCTCAAGGGGCACTTTAAGCAAATAAGTGAAGCAAAGCGTTTCAGGAGGGAAGTGGATGGCTAGTACTGGAAACCTGGAAAAACAAAGATAGGAGCTTTGCTTTGAACCATAAGAGAATCCCAAAAATACTGGCCTAGGAGGTGTTAGCCATTTTTCAGTTGCTCAGATGAATTGTGAACAAGCAGATGGGAGTCTCAATAGATTTCAAGGGATTTGCCCCAATCAAGCTAACATTCTGCCCACAATCCCCCAGCTTCATTCCAACTCGCCACCTACCTACACAGTGAAGCACCCAAGTAAAACATCATGTTACAGCAGTATCTTTCCACGCTTGCCCTGAAACCTTACCCCTTTCTAAATGCTGACACGTCAGTTGTCTGCTTAGTGACCGTTATAATACTGAAAATTCCTTTATTTAGCTTGCTTGAGATGAAGTCATGCAGCTATAAGAGTAACTTGCAAAACAAAATCAAATTTCGTTCTCAGTTAAAGGGGCTGTGGAAAGTCTTGAAAGCTTTAATGTTAAAGCTTCTTATCTATCACATTTTATTAGAAAAATTATGATAGGGCTCCCATATTTTAAAAGGTGTAACTCCTATTTATAGAAAAACAAAATGCACACAGTGTTGGTCCGGGCAAATTAAGGAATATGCTTGCTGACTTTATTGCCTTCAGTTTTGCCATTAACAGAGATGAAAGCTGGCTGCATCATACTGTGTACTGCTGCACTCACCATGGAATTATATACACTTTGCTGAGTATACCTGGAGAAATCCCTGAGCGCTTCTCTTTTTCTACCCATTTCATGGCAGTCACATACTTTCGTGGGGTGATTGAAGACTATCAAATAATAACGTCTGTGAAGCTATGTGAGTCTAGAATAATTTCAAGAAACAGAAGGGTTCTGGCACCAGCTCTGTCACAAAGTGACATTGTCATGCTATTGAATTCCTCTAGCTTTCCTTTTCTTCAGCTGTAAATAGAGATGACTGCATCTTTCCCATCTATTTACAAGGCTGCTATGAGGATTAAATGAAATAATGGCAATGCAAGTTTTCTTTGAAAAGAACAAAGAACTAGGACAATTATAAAGTATCAGTAACAGGGAGGAGAGGGCTGAGATTTTCTATCATATCCAGGGGCATTTAGATAGCATTACACTTCAAATACCACATTTCATATCTCCATCTGGCCAACACTATCTTCTTCATACTCTCTTTTCAGAACCACCCCATTCCTAACCTTACCCCTTCCTAACTATTGTCTTTGGTATGTCATGAGTCATACCTGAGCTTTCTGGATTCTCTAAGTATTCAGGAATTTGGGCTTCTCAACCTCAGAAAAATAAAAACTCAGGTTGATTTAAGGTGATATCCATGAGGTGGGGAAGGAATTGCCCTTGTGTATGGAACAATAGAAGAATAAATGTGGAGTGCCTTACATTATTTTAAATTTTGTATATCTTTTAAAACACCAACATTTAAAAAATCTGATACTTCAGGGATTGAAGTAATAAGTAACTTGTCTAAAAGTCTAAATGTCTCCCTTTAATTTATTCCTGTTTTTTGTTCAACTTGGCATGTGGTCTTATCTCTTTACCTGGTTATGAACTTTAAACACATTGGGCTAAAACAGAAGAATTTATTTCTGCCACAATATGGGAACTAAAAGAAGTATGAGCTTTGTCCTAGGATCTAGTTTTATGACAATCAATGGGTTTTGACTTGGTAGAACATTCTGTTTGCCATTTCTAAAACAAGCCTTTAAAAACAGTGAATCATGTAATTAACTAAAAAAAAAAATGACCTAACATATAAAATGACTTAATTAGTGAGATTAGATGACAACATTAGTTTATCAAGGCTGACCCTGGACTAGGGCTTGGTTGTCTCAATTCTACCAAGAACTAGCTGTTTGGTCATAGAAGGGTCTCTGTGCCTCTTCGGGCCCCAGGCTCCTTATGTTTAGAAGTTTGGACTAGTTTATCCCTTAAGTTCTATCTACCTTTGAGCTTTTACATCTAGGATAAATCCATCACAAACAAATGTCCTTATATCATATCCTTCAATATGATATAACATTAAACATGATGTTAGCATATGAAACTAAACATTTTTGCACCTCATTTTCTACTGAAAGTCCAGTATTTTAATTTCATATCTCATTTAAGAATGGAATGAAACAGAGGAATGTAGCAAAATGCCGAACAGGCAAATCTCCGCTTATATTTGCTTCAGCGAACCTGACTGGCCTGATGCGGCTCTTCTTCAATGCCAAACCAGAGTGAAAATTTTGACTAATTTTATTTATGTGCGAACGGATTACATTGAACAGGAAACATATCCCAATTGGGGAGTTCTAAAAAGATAAATAAAATTTTACTGATGTGTAAATATCAACAATCCTCTAAAGAGTAAATGCCCTGAGGGAGAGGATATTCAGGATGGTTTAAACTCACAGTTGACACTAATAAGGAAGTAGTATTTTGTGTGCATTAATGAGCACTTTAGTGCCTAAGGAGGTTTCTTAAGCAGATGAAGTAGCTTCCTCATTACCTTTTTCAGTTATTCATATTAACTGAAGATTCCTTCTCACCTCTAGTTTACTGAAGACAAAGTCATAATTATTAGTACAGATGAAAGAGGTTTATGATAAACAATATAAAGTGTGCCATCACCTAATGATCACATTTAAAACAGTGACTATTTCATAATACCATTTCAGGAAAATGTTATAAAAATCTATTTAGGCTTCACTGAGTCAATGGGAAATTAATCATTTTGTGTATGTGACCAAGAAAAGTTGTTTATGTTCACAATTTTGTTTTAAAGGGTGACTTCTAAAAAACGATGGCTCAGTGCTAACATTTCACTTGGAACAAGTGCCTTAACGTATTATGAAAACAAAATTAGCTGGGTGTTGGTCACAGCAGAACTATTTCTCTGGGACTGCTGGGGGGAATTTGACGCTTCAGTGACACCAGCAGAATGAATTCCTCTCTTGAAATAACATGAGCCAACTACTTCAAGCTGAATTTCTTAGTTTTTCCTTCCAAATCCCCAAGTACAGTTCTTCACTGTAAAAAAAACATGCACTTAAAAATCACCTGGGACTATTTGAGAGGATCACCCTAATGCATCTCAACTTCTTGCCTACATTCTGACCCTGAGATGGGTGAGCCAGGAAGGATAGATGGGTGGCAGTGGCGAAGGGACAGAGTTGTTTTCTGGATGGACTCCACTTTGGTCAGTAACATGGGGAGAAGTTTGTCTTCAATACCTAGAGTGGGGGACTGGACTGCTGTGTTCTGAGCCCTGGGGGTAGAGGGCGGGGCAAGGAAATGGAAGGAAGCCACACAGTGGAGGGAAGTGAACTAACCTAAGCAGAGTAGCTGGTGAAGCCAAGACGAGGATGGCCAGAAGCCCTACTGATTACAAGTCACAGAGGTAGCTGACAGGGGTGGGGGGTAGGGTAGGGGCTAGAGATTAGGGTAGATGTGAGGTGGTAGTGGATGTGCATATGCTGGAACAGGACAGAGCAACTACATGTGACTAAGCGAACGATGCTTCAAACTTCTGTGGGAGGGGATGGGGAAAACACCTAACAAGGTTTTACCTTGAACCCAAACTTATTATCTATCCATGGTTGAGACTTTTTGGTCATAAATCGCTCGTTTTCTATTTCGTTGATTTATAAGCTGCCATCTGAGACTGAGTTTCACTGGTTTTGAGCAATAACTCAATAATCAAGTTAATATAGTCTTATTCTCATGTTGCCATGCAGATTAACAGGCCGATAATCGGAACAAATCAAGAATCAAGATGCTGGATGTAGATGGATCCCAGTGGGCATGACCTGGCAGAGTAAGAAATCACTAAGCAGGCGCCTGGACCTGCTGTGGGGACTGAGGAAGAGCTGTAGTCTGGCATGCAGCCCCTCTCTGTGGAATCTTACGTCGTTAAGGCTGCAGGAGTCTCCTGAGAAGGAGTCTGTGTAAACTGGGGTCGGTGAAAACTCCGGTAACTAATGTCTACAAACAGCCTATGTAAGACACTTCTTGTGGCCCACAATATGCTGATAGGAAAAGATGTGGAAGGAGCTGTCTCTATATTGAAAAACTTAGAATTACCTGTCAAGGTTTTAAGGCTGAGGGATGCAGAGAGGGCTGGGAGAGTGGCCTGTCACTGGGGTGAATGGCAAGAAGAGGACATGCTCAAGTTCAAGGGGTCGCTGAACTTATAGGGAAAGACAGTCATCACAGCACTGGATGGGGCTGTTTATTTATAACAGGCATGGTGTTCAGTGCTTTGTGTACATTATGAAATGTATTCCTTTTAGCAACCAGCCGATGGAAGATTATAAACTCATTTTACGGAGGAGGAGAACAAAGACCACAAATATGAAAGATGTTGCTAAAAGTTACAGTTCATGACTGATGAAGCCTAACTTGAAGCTACATGAACTAGACTCTCAAGTCGCAGCTCCTTGCTTCGGGCAATGGAGAGGTACAACCAGGTTTAGAAGCAAATGATTTAAAATAAAGTTCCAGGACACAACACATTCATCATGCGGAAGACACCTGGTTTTGCTCCTCTACCACGTACAAAGTACAAAGTCTGTATCTTGGAGGAGGGAGAACTTACAGGAATAAGGAGTCTGAAGACGAGTAAACAGAGACACACAAAGGGACAAAGGATTAAAGGCTTCAGAGGAATCTTCCCGTTATCGCACTACCTTAGTCATCGTCCAAACCAAGAATTCTCTATCTCGATTCACTAATCTTCCAAAATGATTTCCCATTTAGACATATAGATAATATGTCTGCTTTCTTAATCCTTGCTATGTGGTTGTCTGGCATGGAATTTTTCAAAGGGCTCTATTTGGTCCATGTTTTAACTACAGATAGGCAAACGCATGACTGAGTATCACCAGGGAAAATCAAGTGTCGCTCGGAGAGAAACAGAGCCACCTCTAACAACGCAGGAAGGTAACTGGGGGTGGAGTGAGGGAGTTGTGCTTTCGATTTCATTTGGAAGGAAACAGGCTTCAAGTAAACTTTCCAGGAAGCAGGAGTATTGTTTTTTTGTTTCCAATAGTTGGTTCTAAAAGTTATTCAGAAATGTGTCGATTTCTGACCACTGTGTACACTTCTGGCTTAAACTTGGTTCAGAGGATGAGCTAAAGCTGATGGTGTGAACAAGACCCAATTTTATGGGGGTAAATGTGTTTTCATTAACTGGACCACTTTGCCCTTCTCCCATTCACTCTCCTTGCTCCTCTAACAGGCTGTTTACGCAACGCTCAGGAGCCGAACTTGCTCTCAGGCAGACACGACCCAGAAGCATCAGCCTCAAATGTCAAAAGATAAATGCTTTGCAAAGAGAAATGCCTTAACTCTTCTAGAGACCTGCAGATGAAAAGCATCTCTCTTCCAAGGCTTTCCAAAACTTGTCTGCACAAGTGAATGTGGCATAATTCTTATAATATTTTAGAAGATTGGCAGGACATTCTGGGGGCAAGCGAAGCCCCTGGTTATATTCCACTTCTATTAATTGCTTGGAAGCAACTATTTAAAGGGAAAACAGAACCACAAGGTTCTAGAAACATCGTCTAGGACTTTGCTACCTGCACCATGGACCCTGGACCAGCAGCCCACCACGCTCTGGGAGTGGATTAGACATGCAGTCTCAGGTCCCGCACAAATATGCTGAGCCTGAACCTTGTGAATCAAATTTGCGGGCTGTACAGCACGGCCCTGGCACAGCTGTTCAAATCCAGCCAGGACTGAGGACCTTCGTCCGATTTGCTTTCTCTTACATCTAGGTGAAGAGACATCATTTACTTCTAAGTCTCACTCCTTCCTGGGGATCAGTTTACAGGAGAAAGTGAGTTCTCAGGTCAGCCCCCTCTCCTTCGAATCACCTCACTATCATGGGCCGGGTACGGAGGGACTCCTGAAAAAGCAAGTCCAGTTACCGCTTTGATTGATACAAGTGGGACTCTGATGGTCACCACCCATTCCCACAGACGTGGTTTGGTCAATGGTTCAACTTTTCCTATTCTCATTCTTGACACACCACAAAGCTGAGTTTCTAGAAGCAAAACGGAGGCCATTGGCCAACCTCTTCTGCCCTGAAGAAAAAGTTCAGCTCAGTCCGCAGACGGCCCATTGGACAAATGCCTGGCTTCCTTTTGGAGCTGAAGCTCAAGAGAAAAAAAAAAAAAAAAATGCATGCTATGAAATGGTTTGGTACTCTGTCTTGCAGTGGAAGCATATTTTTCACTAGTTTGACTTTGCAGATAAGCCAATGACTGTCTACCTCAGTAGTTTTTTATCCAGCAGTACAAACTGAGTGAAGCCAATGAAAGAGGAATTTCTCATTGGTTGACCTCAGGTGCACACCTCTGGGGGACGGTCTGGTTCTGAACAAAAAAGGCCCCCAAACACGTAGTGTTGGTTCTGACCAGGACGTCTGAATTTCCTGCTTTCTTCCCTCCTGCTGTCTGCCTGTCCTGTGAGTCAGATCCCAGCTCCATCTTGCACTGGATACTGGAGAGTCAGCATGCCCATGACCTGATCCCTGCCCTCACAGAGCTCCTGGGGCCCATGCTCAAGTTTGGGGAAGAAGGAAGCTATTTTTCCTTTGGAAGTTTCTTACTGCACCCCTGTGTGCTCTCCCATCATACGAACAGTGGAGGCTGTAAGAGGAGGTGCCCCTGAGCCATCTTCACCATCTACCAGGTTCCTCTGTCTGGGAGAGAGACCCTCCAAACTGGCCCCACTACCTACTTCACACTCATTTATACTGTGGGTCTCACAATTGCACAATGAAATGAATATCACGTCACTAAAGCGATCTATTGAACACAATTAACTTTAAAAAGAAAAAGCACACAGCAAGACTGGTACCAGGTATCCACGCATCATCCCAACATCTGGGCCTTGGGTCAGAGTCTGCTGCCAGCCCCCCAAACAGAGTATGCAGAAGAGAAATTGCAAAATAACTAGGAAGCGGATCCTGCCTTTGGGATCTAAACCAGGGATGTGGCTACAGGCCCTCAACCTCTTTGAGAAATGTGGCCTCCAGGCCCACAATAGAATTCCATGCCTTTGTCCATCTGCTTCTCTAAGACTTTGGGACAGCCTGGCAGCTAGCTGGGGGATTAGTGCAAAATGGGAACCTGAGCTCACGAGTCAGACAGAAACACTGAAAAGGGGACCCTTTTGGGGCGGGCCTCTGGGAGTCCTCCCTCCCGAGCCAGCTGACCTTGCCCAGGTGGCTCCAGCAGCCTTTTGATCATGCCATCAGTCTCGTTTATTTCGAAACCCAAAATACTTTACCTTCCCATGGAATGGTTACGTAGCACATTTATTTAATAACATCCTTTACGCCCCTCTCAGCAGGTCACTGTGATGGGAGGATACATGATGCATAAGGCCAGTTCTGAGCCCCCCAGGGGCCTAGGGTCCAGCAGAAAGCGGAAGAGCAGTGCCTAGAGGTGGACACTGATCAAAGGTTTAGACTCTCTGTCTAATTCTCCACATCCTGGAGTCTCCCCAGCCCACTGTATCTGTGACCCCATTACTAAGGGGACAGAGCGGCCTAGGGGCTTCTAATTTGGCAAACCCATGGGCAAAACTTGAGTCGCGGTGGTATTCGATAGCCTGACCACATCCTCTTGGAGACTGTCTCCTCTTTCAGCTTCTGAGTTGCAGCTTCTCCAGAGCCTCCTGGCTCCCTGGCCTGGAGGTTTCCATTCTCTAGTCCCTTCCTGAGAAACACTGTGCCGCCCCAAGGCCTCAAAAGTGGCACCAGATCTGGGACAACCTCATCTGTATCTCCAGCCCAGGCCTTTCCCCTGAGCTTCACACCTGCATAGATATAGTTGACCCCAGGGAAACACAGAACCTACCCTCCTATCAGGGAGCAAGACACACATGGCGAGGAGAGGGGCTGACAGGAGCCAGGCAGACGAGGGGATGCCAAGTCTGAGGGATGGAAGTGCTGGAGGACCCATGACCAACTGGCCCACATGCCCCTTGGTTTTGAGCTATGAGTCCCTTTTGAACTTGAGATTAAGCATTGAAACCTATCAACCAGGGAAACCAAACTGAGCTTTAAAATAATAAAAAAAGCACAGAAATATTATTCAGCCTCAAAAATGAAGGAAATTCTCACACATGCTACAACACAAATGAACCCTGAAGACATTATGCTAAGTGAAATAAGCCAGTTACAAAAGGACAAATATTATGTGATTCCACTTACATGAATGAGGTCCCTGGAATAGGCAAGTTCACAGAAACAGAAAGTACAACAGATATTGTCAGGGGCTAGGGAAGGGGAAATAGGGAGTTAATTTTTAATGGGGACAGAGTTTCAGTTTGGAATGATAAAAAAGTGTTCTGGAGATACAAGGTAGGGCTGGTTGCACCACAATGAAAAAATTTTTTAACGCTACGACCTGTACACTTAAAATGATTAAGGTGGTAAATGTTATGTGTATTTTACTTCAGTTAAAAAAAGACCACCCTGGTTGATGTGGTTCAGTGGATTGAGTGCAGGCCTGAAAACTAAAGGGTTGCCGGTTTGATTCCCAGTCAGAGCACAGGAGTGGGTGTCAGAACAGGACCCCACACATTGATGTTTCTCTCCCTCTCTCTAAAAATAAATAAAATCTGAAAAACAAACAAATAAAAACAAAAACCAAGTATAAATAAACCAATGCAGGTTTGCACTACACATATAAGACTTCAGGTAGTATTAGTAAGACTGCTTCCAAATGAATCATAGGTCAAGATTTTATTTTTTTATTTCAGGAAATTTACCTAATTTTTAACCTATGAATTGCTTAGAAAGAATAAAGATCTGAAATAATTTTTTAAATGCGAGGAATTAAAAAAAATCTCATAGAGCCTGTCATTTTTCCTGTTTATTCTTACAGATTTTACTTAAGTAAGCCCAATGAAGAAGAAAAGCCAACACGCAAAAATGTTAACTTGAGTCAATAGCCTTAGTCTTTTGTCCTTAACTCAAGAATTAGAAGAATAAAAATTCTGTAAGTGGTAAGGTAGGAAAAAAGAAAAAGGCAATGGAAACACTTGATGAAATGTTTGCATATACGTATATCTCCTTTTAAACACATTTATTTTCCTTTGCACTTGTGTTTTTACACCAAATAGGAGCAGATGGTCCCGAGATTAGATTCTGTATCAGGGACGTCCAGCCATTCTTTGTTCTAGAATCTCTAGGCATAGGCCAACACTGTTCTTACCTGCTTTTACTTCTTAAGGAACTTTTAGATTTAAAACAACAACAAAACAATGAAGAGTGAGCATGACTAATGCTACTTTCCCCAATCCTAAGGTAAAGCCAACTTTTAAGTGATTTATTTCTGGGACATTAAATTATAATCAACTGAGAAGCACTTAAACTGCTCCTGGTGGAGGACAAAGATATCACCCCCAAGCAGTAGGGGGACACCCAATGACTGGGTCACCAGTGGCCTGAGAGGGCTGTGTGCTTGCTGCCAGCTTTGCCTCACTCACTACCTTGAGAAGGGGGGTGGGACATTCCTAGGGCACAAGCTGTGTTTGGGGGAGGAAAGCCCAGAACCAGAGAAACCACCTCCTGGGGAGCAGGAAGAATAGTTCCCCTGACCTTAAAGGCTGAAGTTCACCTCTGCAGGAGCTTTAAATTCCTTTACAGTCTTTTGAGGGTCCTGCGCAAATCCCAGTAGCTCTAGGGGGTGGGCGAGGCACAGCCTTATAAAGCATTCCCCAGGTGATTCGCACTGTCTGGCCCAGTTTGACAATCCCCACTCAATCCAGAGATGCAAGCTTTAGATTCCTGGCACCACCCCAGAGCGGGTCACTTAGTATATCTAAAGAACAGGGTCAAGGCATTACAATACTACAAAGCTCCCCAGGTGATCCTAAAGTTATACCAGTCCAAGGTCCACTGGGTTTATAGGAAAACAGGAAATTTCTGCCCATAAATAACTGACTTCAGAGCCAATTTTTGAGCAAAGATTAATATCTAGAAAAACGCAGGGTTTCAGTGAAGAAATTTTGGAACAGAGATAGAAAAGAAGAAATTAGAATCTGTAAAGAGATGTTTACTATCTCCCCCACCCCCATTCCCACCCCGCCCCAACTTCCTTGATAGGACTCCACTGGCATGAACTAGAAGAGAACAATCTTTGTCTCCCATCTCGGCAAGAACAATTCAACTGGAAAGGTAGAGTGGTGTGCTGCTACTAGTATTGCTAGTATTGCTACATTACTAGGAGAGAGAGAGACAGAGGCAGGGTGAGAGAGAGGAAAAAAATGGCAAATAGTGAAGGACTGAATTTTGCTCACTTTTTTGGTGCACATTTTCTTTCAGGCACAGGAGGCCAGAGTTGAGTGACGTGAGTTTCCATTTTAATCAAGAGCAGAACTGACAACTATCTGCAACCTTCCTTTCAGACCCCAGGAAGTCTGTTAAGGCCTTGAAAGAATGTTCTTGTCATGTCCCGAGGGCCTGTTCTTCTGTGAGGGTGGGAACCAGACCTTAGCACTAGCAGGAAATGTTACTAATCTGACCCCTCATTCTACTAGCCTTCATCTAAAACATGAATGACTTTTGCTAAAATTGTCATTTTTGTTTTAACTTTGCAGCTTTTGAGGTATGCAACCAAAATGAATGTGTTTACTCTTTTGCAATTTCACAAAACCCAAAGCAGACAGCTGAAGACACCGTATCATGTGACCTAACCAGAAACACATTTATTTTTCCAGTCTCTGGCATCTTGATTTTGGTAAGCACACACACTACATGTGCTGGCATAACATTCACAAGTTATTTCAGACTATGTTTGCTGCTAATATTCCTTGTTTTGCAATGGGAAGGGGAGGCTGGACCATGAAAGCTGATGACTAAGATGCAGGAAATCCTGTCTGAGCTAAGATTGTCTTGGTTGGGGGGTGGTAGGGTGGGAACCCTGGGGGGAGCTGGTAGAAAAAAAAAGGTGGTTTTTACAGAGGAAAAGAGACCATCTTGGGCCCCTATTTGGCCCTTGATTGCACTTGGACAGTTGTTACAATTAGGACAATGACTAAGTAGGAAAGAAAGGGTAGAGGTGGTTCTCCTCCTTGGAATTTCCAGCTGGAATCTTCCTGTTTGAATCCGCCCACCAGCCTTGCTCACCTTGGTGCTCAGGAGGAAACAGGTACATCTGGGCATCCTGTTCATCCTGACTTGTGTCACCAAAGCAGATGGGAGTATTGTTAATGTCCTGCTAAGAAACAGCAAGGGTGGGGTGCAGGGGTGTCTTTCTGCTCTTTCAAGAAAGAAGTTCTTTCCTAAGATTCTGTTGGGTGTTTTCCAAGCCATGTTGCCAGACCAAAATCTTTTGAGTTTTCTTTCTTTGTTAAATTACACTTGGGTCTCAGAATTAAACAAGATTTTGTTTTGTTTTGTTTTTTAAGTCTTTCTACTTGTTCTGGAAATAATTTGGTTATACCTTGACCTCCCTCTAATTAAAATTAAACTTTTTGCTGGCCTTTCTCAAACTTAATAAAATGAAAACAACTGTCCCAAGGCAGTGGGAAGATGCCCCTGCGCCCATTTCATCAAGTGAACTGTTTGTTCACTGGTGCGCTTGTCCACAGCTTGGCCTCTGGATACCATAGGCCCTAGGAAGATGGCAGGATCGCACCCCAATCCCCTCTCACATTCCTCCTTCCGTCCTGCTGGCCCAGTGCACTCATGCCTCCATCCTCCTCTGCTCTGCCTTGAAGGCCACACACAGAAAACACCCTGTCATGAGAGGGAGGCCCAAAATAATTTTTCACTAAACTCCAGGAATAGTTGAACCTGTTTCTCTGTGGCTTCTAGGGATTGTTTGTTTGTTTGCTTATGTCTTGAGCATGAAGACCCATATTTATTTAAAACCAAACCAAACCAAATCCTAAAACCAAGTATCCATTAGCTAACATTGAGCAAGCACTATAATGCTAAGATCGCAAGGATCTTTGCATGCAATTTCTTCTCTTATCCTCAGAGTACATGTATGAAGTAGAACAATTTTTATTTCAGTTTTAGAAATGCAAGTAAAACTTTAAAGTTAAGCAACCTGTCCAAATTCACACAGATCAAGTAGCAAAAGCAGGTTTCCAACCCAAGACTCAAGCTAGCCTTATTTCTCCTAGATGCCCCCGCCCCCACCATCATGCCCCTCTGCCTGCAGTATTCCTTCCAGAAGAGCAAGGTTCTAATTCTTAGGGGTGCTTTGGCAGCTTCTGCAGGTGGTTATTGATAACTACAATTGCATGTACAACCTGATGTACTGAAAGTCTAATATTCAAAGCGGGGAAAAATTAGGTCTCAAATACTGAGCTTCTGCAGGTTGTTCTCCACACATGGATAATCCCAGATGACATATATAACTTAAAAATTCCGTCACCTCCACACATGTGTGCTCAGAACATTCCGATCCCACTGCTCCCAACCTGTCCTTGCTCTTGGACCCAGTCTTGAGCCCGTAAGGTTAATGTACATAAGTTGTGAGTGAGTATTATTCCCAATTGAATTGGATATGTTCATTTAGATTTATATCACTCAACATGAACTTGTGACATGGTTTTTAGCATTCCTGTTCTACATATGAAGAAAAGGAGGCCCAGGGAGGAAAAGTGACTTTTCCCCATCTTTGAATTCAAACCCAGATATCCAATTCTTTTCCGTAGATCACACCTGTCTACCTGTTGGCACGTGGAAAACTCCAGTGAAAAAACATTAGAACAACGTATCAGTAAAAACAGCCCTAGCGTAAGGAAGTTGGCTTTGTTCCAGGAAACAATGGCTTCTGTCATCATTCCACTGCTGATCATGGGGGTCTTCTGCAGAGCTAAGGTAATTTTAGGAGGGTCTCTTACTCTACAGGGGGTTTCAGTACATCTTTCTCCAAGTTAGGACTGACAATTGTCCAACAGCCTGTCCATCTGCTCTGGGATAATAATGCTGTCCTTACACATCCCTCATCCCTCTCCCCTTTATATGGCTGCACTAAATACACTGTCGAGGCCTGGAATTTTGAAAAGGACCCGGAGGAGACATCCACAGACACTCTCTTCTGCCTCTCGGATCACCCTGTGTCCACTTGCATGCCTTTCTTGGCCATCCTTTGTGGGCCTCTCCTGAGTGCAGCCTCTTTATTTAGTCTTCTATTTCTCAGGGTTTATGAGCTACTCAGTCACCTAGAGGTACGGGTCAGTCTAAGAACAGGTCTGCCTGATGTTCCCTAGAGTAGTCATTCTCCTGTCCTCTGCCTGGACAGCACGTCTACAAAAAAAAAAAGCCAAGAGCACCCAAGAGTTGAGTGTGCATGTGGGTGCATACATGTGCTCCACATTCTCTATTTCTCTCATCTATCTATTGTCTGTCAATCTCTATTATTTATCCCTATCAATCATCTATACCTATCACCTACATCTATTATCTACCTCTATATATTCCATGTAGATAAATAATATATAATACACATATTTTACATGTAGTATACATTATATTTAGATATGTATTTTTTATGTACTCAACATCATGTGGATTTTAAATTTGCATACATACATACATACATACATATTATAAGGATAGGGATTTGTCATCTTGGCATAACGTTTAAGAGCAGAAAGTTTGGAATCAGCGTGTCCTGGGCTTTATCCCCAACTTGACTCCATACTGACCTTAAGAAGTACCCTGACCTGTGTGTGTCCCAGTCTGCACATTATAAAGTGGGATAACTGTAGAGTTGTGGGCATTTAGCAGGCAATGTGTCAGCAGCTTAGATTAGTTCCTGGCACCAACGTGCTGAACAAACGGGAATTGCTGTGTATCTCCTGTGGATTATTTTAGTTGTCCTGGGGGATTTGGATCACTAGAAACATCTTAAAGGGTTACTCTTTGTTATGTTGATTCCAGGGGACCCCACCAAGATCCTTTCAGAGGTCCCATTCCTTTTCCCCAACCAGTGTCAGTAAACTAAGGGTAGAGGGGTAGGTCTGCACTAGCAGGTCCCATGGGGCTGGTCTGTTTCCTGCGTCCCTTCTTCCAGACACAAGTTTGCAATTACTGTACAGTCCTTGCTAATCAGCGTCTCTTTTCCCTAATGGACAACCCAGAGCCTCAGAGGCCTCCCAGGGAGCACACGTCTTTGATCTGTGTTTGCCAGAAGCCCTTTTCCTCCAGTCCCTTCTCACGGGCCCACATCACTCCACAGTCACACAGCCCAAAATGCTTCACATGCAGAGAAACAGTTATGTAATTTCTACCAGGTACCAGAACATCAGCCCATGTAATTCGATGACAAACTCTTCTGTAATTCCCACATGGGGAGATCACTGACCTGGGCAAAAGCAGTAACATAGGAATTTTATGAGTGGAGTTGAAACCATGCCTAGAAAAAAATGCAAATCTTTCATAGATGGATTAATCCTCCCCTTATCATCGTATACAGGTAGCATTCTACAGTGGGGGGAAACATTTAATTTGGAAAAAATAACCCCACCGTCAGTATGCATTTTTATCTCATTTTTTATTAGTTGTTCCATGACTGTATTCCTCACCCAAAAGATCTGTTTTGAATACTTTCAACTAACTCATTAAAAAATTTTTTTTTCTTTAATATTTTGATTTATTACTTTTAGAGAGAGGGGAAGGGAAAGAGGCAGAGGGAGAGAGACAAGAATGTATGGTTGCTTTTCACCTGCTTCCAGCTACAGACCTGACTGGAGACCTGGCTTGCAACTTGGTTATGTGCCCTGGCTGGGAATTGAACCAGCAATCTTTGGGTTCACAGGCCGGCGCCTTATCCACTGTACCACCAGCCAGGGCCTCAACTAACTCATTTTTAACTGACATCTTTCTTCACTCATTGATGGAACATTTTAATAAGTGCTTATTGTGTTTCAGGCCCTGGTGCATACAAAGTGCAAACAAGTAACAAATAACATGCCCTAACCTTTGGATTGTGGTAGCAGTAATTACAGCTGAAAATGAGTGAGACAAATGTTTAATGTCTTTAAGAGTTGCAAATGATGATTTAAAATCTTTCATCTCTAATGGTAACAGTCCTAGCAGTTTGAAAAGGTGTTGTAATTAGATTGTTGGACTGGGTCCCAATTCTAAGGAACAGAAGTTCCAGCCAGGCGCAGGCGTTTTGACATCTGCCACATGAATACCCTAATAGGTAAGAGGGCAGGGTGTCCTTCATGTCACAGGGGCTGCAGGCTACTGAGAAGAGATAGGGTGTGTATATAGAAAGCTACAAGACAGAATTGGAAAGGGCCAAGGGACAGAGGCTGCTCTATTCCTGCAGGGTGGTGACAGAGACAAAGGTGTGAGGCAATAGCTATTGGCCACTGGCCATCCGTGTTCTTGGCCCTTTATTCCCAGCCTATATCTGAAATAGAAATTGTGGCCACTTGGAGATTGCTAACTCCAAATTCCACCATAATGATTTCTTGATAGTGCATGTGGAGGTGGGGCTCAGGGACACTGGATACCCCAGCAGAGCCATTTTCTTGCCACCCACCCAGTTTTCTAGGCATGCAAGAAGATTTAAAGTCATTGTGTAATCTTGCCATGCCACTGCAAGCTCAGGAAACAACCATGCAACCATTTTTCCTGCCGCATCGGTCGGTCAAGAAGAGGGTGGCTTCTGCAGCTCTTTGTAGACCCACTGTGAGGTGCTGAGCTGTGGATTAGGATTATTTTCTTCCTCTCTCTTCATACAGGACTCTGCCCTAGTTATGGGACAAAAGGCTTCTCTCCCAACGGGGGCTACTTCTGCTATATTTTCAAGTACAGAGGGGTGGCCTTTTGTTTACTAAGTCTATTACAGAAAAGAATGGGAACCATGTTTTCCTCTCTCCTGCCACATCTGCTGTTCACTTGCCTCAGACTTGTTGCTACTCAGCTTTTTTCTCTGCACTTGTCTCTCTGGTTTATGTGCACCAAATGTGACTGGTCCTTGGCCTCCAAGAGCAGGTTTTTATTTGGAAATAATTTAGGTTTGCAAGGAAGTTGCAAAGGCAATGCAAAGTCCTCTATGCTCTTTGTTCAAGACATCAACATCTTACATGGCTGTCACATTTTGTCAAAAACAGAAATTGACATGAGTCAAATTAAACTATAGACTCAGCAGAATTTTGGCAGTTTTCCCACTAACGTTATTTTTCTCTTTTAGGATACTGCACTGTACTTAGAAGAGCTTTTTAATTTATTTATTTATTTAATTTTTTTAGAGAGAGGGGGAGGGAGAGAGATGTCAATGTATGGCTGCCCTTCACCTACCTCCAGCCACAGACCTGGCTGGAGACCTGGCCTGCAGTCTATGTGCCCTGGCTGGGGAATCAAACCAGCGACCCTTGGGTCCATAGGCCAGCACCTTATCCACTGTGCCACCAGCCAGGGCATTTTTTTTTTTTTTTTTTAACAAAAGGGTTTGTTGCTTCAAAAGGCAGCTTCACTCAAGGCAGCAGAACACAGACTAACAGAAAGAACACCCAGTTCGCATCAGCAGTCTGCCAAGAGCAGTGGGAGACAGGGAGGTATCCATATGAGAAGACCAGATCCAGGACTCAGGGGCTTAATGTCTAGGGGGTAGGGCACAACTTACAGGCGGAGCTGCCAGAGACTTGTACTTCCTTCGCAATTCATTCACGGACTACGTGGCTGGGATTGCACTACGTGCCATGAATTTCCCTAAGATTAGATATCCCCTTTTCCTTTCATGAATAAGCAAAAGAAAAAAAGTCACACCAGAGGGAAGTCCATAAAATCAAGGTTAGTGAATCATCCAGTCCTTCATCCGTCCCAGGAGAGTCTCATTCACTGAGGGAGCAGATATGAGAGGAGTGGCCACAGGTAGCAACCAATTGACCTGCCCACCCTCTCATCAAGTTCCAGTCATTGAATTCCAGAAGCTTCTCACACCCTAAAGATAAAAAGTCTGATGCAGCATATTTTACTTGTAAGTCACAGACCCAACACTTTCCTGGAAAGGCATTCGATTCCCAATGTTAGAGAGCCCGCTCACCTCCGGGTTTAGTGGGGGCGTGGGGCCGTGGGGCCAGGTGTGGGCGCTTGGGTTCTCAGTCTGACTCTCCAGTTCACCTGGAGCACCCAGCATGGACACCAGACAACAGCTCTTCTTCAACCTTCCCTCACACCCCAGAACCAAAGCATTAAATGACTTGCCTTGGGTTCAAGCAGTTAGTAGCCCTGGGCTCGAGGCTCTGTTGTTCCCCAAGACTTCAGGTGGTCCTTGGCCCCAGAGGCTACCACCTACTACACAGACGCCCGGTTTACAAGCTGACTTGGCCAAGACCTGGGGTTCCAAATTTCACCAACTGATAACAGCATATTCCGTAAGGAGCCAATTTCAGAGCATTCTCTTTAAGTCCTCTACTCGAAGACAAATACTGTTTTTCAGATGAAAAGAACAAGGCATTTCTAAACCATCTTTTATGCAGTGACGTCCCTATCAGACTTATGTTGAAAAGTTGTGTTTACCACCCCTTTCATTTTCTCTCAGATTTTCTCTATTATTTAATTCGAGTGATCTATTTTTTTAACCCTCTCTAGGAAGATAAGACAATCCTTTGATTTTTATTATTTTAGCAAGGTTTTATCTTTTAGTCTAGAATTTTTACTTTAATTTCCATTTTTTTCTCTCCCTGGTTCCAAATATATCCACGGACTGTGCTAGAGCCCTGCTCTCCATCCTCCCTTCACATCTTCGCCTAGTTCTGGGGTGCTCTGATGCGTCCCCGGTGGTATTTACTGACCCCGAATTGTGCAAGCCACCAGGGAGGGCTGCTTCAATTGCCTCCTACATATGCTTGCTTTTTCATTAAGAAATCCTGTGATACTTCCCTTCTTCTGAGGGGCCCAGATTTTGAAAAACAGGACTAAAGCTTTAGGGAATCTGGGAAAGAGCTGTTTCTCTGTGATTTTTTTTAAAGGTTTTATTCATTATTTTTAGAGAGAGAAAGGCAGCGGGGGAGGAAGAAAGGGAAAGAAACAACAATATATATAGTCATCTGCCTCCAGCTATGGACCTGGCTTGCAACCTGGTTATGTGCCCTGACTTGGAATCGAACCAGAGATCTTTGGGTTTGTAGGCCGGCACCTATCCACTGAGACACCAGCCAGGGCTTGTTCTCTGTGATTCATAAATACAGCATTGGGAGCACCTTAGCATTACACATTTTTTTTTTCCCATAATTTATCATTAAACTGATTGAAAGAAGAGAAAACCTTTAGAATATATTGCTGCTGCTACTGCTTTTCCTTCTTTCCTTCCTTCCTTTCAGGGGAAGGAAAGGTATGGCCATGTCATTTTTCAAGTGGATTTTTCTAGGGCATGGATCACTAGAAGGCACCCTGGAAACTGAAGCTAGTGCCGAAGGCAGTCTGGAGTCCAGCATTTCCTGGAGTGCACAAGGCTACACCCTGATACCTGTGAGAATCTAAAGTCTGTGGTCCATTTCACAGTTGAGGTCATGCAGCCTGCCCAGCCCCTCGGCATATTTAACCTAAGGGAAAGAAGATCTTTGTTCTCTGGAATTCTCTTCCTCCTAGAATCACACAGGACTGGTTTCTTAGGTCTTCAAGGCTGCTGCCCCTTCTTTTAAGATAACTAACAATGCTCAGCAGAGGCTGCAGTGAGCGCTTTTGCTCAGTCTCTTTGAAGGCCAGGATCATGCTGCCACAGGGCCAGCACACACCACAAGCACTTGCTCTGTGCCACACTCCAGGGCACTTCACACTCATCTGACAGCCCCTAACCCTGGAGATGGATACCACTAACACCCCCATTGCAGGATACAGGGGGTTGATGAGTGCCAGGAGTAGGTAGCAGCTCATCAACTGCAGAGTTGGGAATGGCCCCCAGACACCCTGCCTTCAGCATGTGGGGTGGTAACCATTATGCCGCACTGCCTTTTAGGAAGGGCCCTCTGCACAAGCGCTTGGCACCTTGACATTGCATTCAAGACAGGGCACTGCATTCAAGATGACAACCTGAACAACTGCGAGTGCTGCACACAGTTGCACAGACAAAGCACAAGTGTTTACGCTGGGTCCTTTGCCGAGGCTGCCCAGTAGGATTTCTGCTTCCTTTTTTCCTTCGGACACCTGATCATATTGCCTCTCCCTTGCTTTGGGCTCCTGCTCTTCAGAGCAAAGAATCAGAGGAGCGAGGGAAGGAGTTCACCTTTCTAGGAACCAGGCTGCCAACACAACACTTTGTTAGTCACAGTTAAGAGCAAGCAGAAAGTACAACTAGAAAACTGAAATACTGAAACTCAGGAGCACCCGCACTAGCAACAAATAGCCTGATCCTGGGAAGCTTAGTGCCGAGAGCAAGTGTCTGGGTTCAAATCCCATGTCTGCCACTTATAAAGGGAGACCTTGGACGCATTTAAACTCTTTGTGCCTCTGTAGTCCCATCTGTAAAATGGGGTTGGTAATATTACCTGCCTCACAAGTGTGTTTTTCCTATGAGGCTCAGAATGATTAAGACACAAAAATTGACACGTATAAAGTACTCATTCAATAATTTTTCTTTTTGCTAACCATTTGTAGCTATTTCTTCTACAAGCTTTTCAAGCAATAATGCGCCTCTTTTACTGAATTAACCCATTCCTGGAAAGAGTCCTTAGTACAAACAGGCAATGAGACAGGATTCTTGAGCATAGCACACAAATAGGGGAGAGGCTGAACTTACCACAATTAAGAAAGCTATTTTAATGAATACAGTTAAAGATCAAGAAGTTATTTTATGAGTAACAGCTATTAAAGGCAGTGGTCAGTAAGAAGTTAATTAAGTAGATCTACCACTAAGTATCACAAATTACATGTTTGTTGAATAATACTATTAATATGTCTAATAAAATGTCTCTGAAGTCCTGACCTGTTTTTATTGGTAAATTTCGAATCTAAAGCCTAGGGACATTAAATAAATTGGCAAGTGATTCCCACTGACTCTCAATACATTACTCTGGCTCAGTGGTTCCAAAACTCTGGAATCAAGAGGGAATGCGAACTCCTACGCTCCACCCCAGGAAGTCTGATGAGGTCTTTCTGAATTTTTAGCCAGCCTTCCTAGGTGAGTGTAGGCATCCAAGGACTGCACTCTGAGAAGCTAGGCAATAAATGCTCTAAGTTCCATCCAAGGATCGGACAGCAAAGAGACTCGGGTGAGTTTGCAGCATCTAAGAAGTTTAGGAGGAAGGCAGAGAAGTGTATGTGTTATGTGACAGGGAAGCAGCCTTTGTAAGAAGTGGTGGCATATTCTCTTTCTGTTCAAAGTGTAGAAACTGGGGCTCTAGATTTATGAGACTGGGTAGAGCTGTGTTTAGGACCCAGGTAGTCTGTCATGAAGCCCCTTCCACCAACTTTAGGGTTGATCTTATCCAAGATAAGATTTTTGGGACTCATACCATCCTTAGAAAACACTTGATGTTACAAAGTGATTCCAAGGACAAAGAGGTGTGGGAAACAGAACCAGCAATACACATGTGCTCAACAGGATTCAGTGCTTTCCTTTTTGGAAACCTATGTCTTGGAGTGTGTGCACAGTGCTTTGGCTCATAACTGAGCCAAGTCTTATAGTGGCATACGTGCATAAGGACCCAAAAGGGTCAAATATCCAGGTTCTGCTCTTCTTCCATCAAGACATGTAGAAAGGCCGAAACAAACCTGAATTTTAAGAAAACTTTGGGGGGGCGGGGAAGGAAAAGAAAACTTTGGCCTGAAGTAGTTCGGTCAAAGTGTCTAACTTCTCAATCCCTGAACTGGAGCAGAAAGCAGAAGGAAAGTAAGGCTAAAGGTTCTTTTTCAAGCTGGAGTAGTTGCTCCTTGCACACAGCCTTTAAAATCTTTGTTTTACATGAGGATAGAACAATGTGAAAACAACAGAATTTAAATCAACCCACAAACACAGCTTTCCATTGTCCCTCTGTGAGCAAGCACTCTACCCAGAGTGAGAACCCTCAAGAAGTCAAGGAATTCCTAGCATAAGTCCCCTGGCAAATGAGGTGTGACAGAAATACGATTCCAACACAGTACAGAGAGGATGGGGTCCAGGACACCCAGGAAGTCTCCTCAATTTTCAGTCCCAGTTTAAACACCTCTGTCCTCAACTGAAGAGACCCATCAAACCTGTGGCAGTTTAGCCATGCTACATAAAGAGTAAAAATGGTTCCTACTATTTAAGCACAATTTTAAAATCCCACAGTGCAATCACCAGTACAAGGACAATTATTGACAGAGTACCTAGAATGACAGGGCTGCAGGGGTGAAGGGCACACAGTAAATGGGTCACACACAGGTGGGAGCTATACCCACCCGGGCTCTTCCAGGGCCAAACCAAGAGTTAGGATATAACCGAGTGTTCAGCTATAGTTATGTCCTCACATTGTTTAAAAACGAAGTGCAGCGTGGTTTTCCTCCACGCTCCGCCCCTACCCCCCTCCCCTCAGTCCTTCCTTTCAAAGAAAAGGAAAACTATCCGCCAAGGACGACTGTACCTACTACCAGCTTCTGAGTTCCACTAAAACGCTTCTCCCCAGTACCATGGCACAACGTTATCACGTGATCGACAGCCTCCCGAGGCTTCTAAGGCTGAGGCTTTGCCTAAACTTAGGAAAAGGGTGCCACAGGCTACGTTTTAAATGATTGGCTCCCGTGGAAGGGTTGTTGCCTGCAGAGCACAGATTGATGGTGGGGACCTAAAGGACGACAAAGTGGAGAAGTTCCTTGGGGAAAGCGAGCTCTCTCAGAACCCGGGCTGGGCAGGGGCTGTAGGAGGGCACACAGGCACACACACTCGGCTCAGGTGGCGCGCACAAGCCGCCTTCTGGCAAGGGCACTGAGTGTCCCAACCAGCCCCCGGCGCGCAAATCGAAGCCCGTGAACCGGAGCCAGGACTTACCGCCTGGACGTTCTGGGCCAGGAGTCCCACTGTCAGGGCCAGCAGCAGCAGCCACCTGGATGGTAGAGGGAGGAAAAGCGCCATGAGCGTGCGGCCCTGGATTGGCAATTCCTTCAAGTTCAATCGAGGGGCTTCCTGTGCGGGACCCAAGGGGACAAGGCAGAAAGTTGCTTACCGCTGCAGGGCAGGGCCCGACGCCGTGCACTGGTCTCTGTCCATGATCCCAATCCAGCCAGTTTGGGCTTGGGTCGGTCCCACCTAGTATGGAAGGCGAGAGAGAAAGCGGCCTAAGCAGGGACTTGGGAGGGAAGCATCTTAGCTGCTGCCGCCTCCGTCGGTGAAACGCTGGAAAGCGGGGTGCGCCCCCCACCTCTTTGCACTATGAGATAGAAGAAAGGGGAGCGTCCCACTTTGGCCCTAGGAGGTGCTGCTTAGTCGCGGCCGCACGATTACCATCCCCCCTCCCATTCCTAACTGCATGCACCGGGCGCCCCAGGTCCCTGCCCTCCGCCTGGGTCGCAGCGTCCCGGGGCTGCTCTCACCTCGGGCCAAACTTCCGCCCCTAAGAAGCGCCCGCCAGCTGCGTGTCGGCTCTCCCCGGCTCCCCAGGCGCCTGCCTCGGGGCCAGCGCGTCCGCCCTCTGCCCTCCGCGCAGTCAGCGAGCGCAGGGACGCAGGATCGCGCCGCGTAAGCCGCTAGCTGCAGAGCCGAGCCCCGCCGTCCCGGTGCGCGGCAGCCACAATCCCGGGGCCGCGCGCTCCCGCCGCCTCTTACCCGCGTCGCAGGGTCCTCCCCTTTGAGGCGCCGCCCGCGCGCCGCCGAGGGGAGGGGGCAGCGCCAACAAATTGAGGAGCTCGCCTGGCCTCGCTCAGGTCTCCGCTGCAAGCTGCCGCGTTCCGGACGGCGCTCCGCGCTCACGCCCTAGCCCTCCGCGAGTGATCCGCCCTCCGCGGCCCCCGAGCGCCGGGCCGCCGACCCCAGCTGCCGGCCGCCGGTTGCCGCTGCCCCAGGCGCACCACCATGGGGCCCCGGCTCGGCGTCTGGCTGCTGCTGCTTCCCGCAGCCCTTCTGCTCCACGAGGAGCGCAGCCGGGCCGCTGCGAAGGTGAGTCCGGGCCGGCTGGGCTCCCCGGCGCCCCTCCCTGCGCCCCCCGCGCCCCGCGCTGCTACCTCTTTGTCCCTGGCCCGAGCCTCCTGCCCGTCCCTCGGGGGTCGCTTGTGGCAAGGCCAGGTGCACTCTGCCCAGTCTCCCCTGATAAATTTCTGTGGACTGCGATCGCACATCTATTAGGGAGCTTCCTTTGTTGCGGCCTGGGTAAGGGTGAGCTAGAGAACTCCCCAGGGCCGGGGGTCCAGCGAACCAGAACTTGGTGCGCACTGTGTGGGGTAATGGTGTCCGGGAGTCAGCGGGATTTGAACTCGTACAGCTGGGCGCTCAGCGGCTGGCCTTCTTCACCTGCCTTGGGTACCCGGGCGAGACGGGGGCGGGAGGGGTAGACCCGCGCTCCCCACGCTGGTCGGAGCCCCACACTTGTGCCCAGGAGTCTTTTTGGGCGTGTTTCTCTGGTTTTTGGAGACTGGTGGTTGATGCTGAACAGTCTGGGCTGTTTGCCTGGAAACAGCTGTGCCTTTGCTTTCCCACGACTTTCTGTTGCTAAAGCATGCGCTAGAGCAGAGTGGGGTTCTTCTGTAGTGCAGCTTTAAAAAAGTTGCCATACTCGATTCATTGTCTTTTATTAATATATTAAAAACAATTATAACCACATATTTAAGTGTGAAACCAAAATGAAACTCCATCTCATTGTTCTGTGTACAAATTGTTTTCCTAGTTTTCATTTCCTCCGGCTATGCGCTTACCCGGAATGAAGCTGCGAGTCTTTTGCAGGAATAAAGGCTTCCCGCTCTGGACTGTCCTTGTTGTACTGCTGTTCTTTCCTTTTTCCCTTTCCTTCTGACGGAATAAAGACCTCAGCTGTTCCCTAGTGTCACAGCCTTGCAGACAAAACCGTGCAGGAAGGTGTGGCTTCTAAACGCATTTTGCACCCCCCACCCCAAATGTTTAAAAATGATATTGCTACTTGCCACATCTCTCACGGACTCTTCCTGTTTCAAATGCTACTCTTGCTCTTAGGTTTTTAGTTAGTTTTTTACTTCTCTTCTGGAAGAATGATATTCACTGACTCCACTGAAAATAGATTATTAACTGTTACATGCCAGAACACACTGGTAATATGCACATATGTCTTATCATCCAGAGTTTGACTTCTTCATGGCAGCACCTGCATTGGATATTGAAAAGACTAATAATTTACACTAGCAGTTAACTTCAGATTGTTGTCCTTAGCCCAATGTCTAGCCTCGCACTAAAGTCAGTTATTTAAACACTCTCCAGTGATAATGACAAACTACTTTCAAAAGAGGAGGTTCCAGAATACTTTATTTGGGTGTAGAAATATTGAGCAAAAGATATAACACTACCAAGGAGAGATTGCTAAACATGATGGCAAGCTGACAGAAAGTTCTCTATATGGAAATAGGAATCTCTGTTTGGACTTAGATTTTTCTGACTGATAATATTAACAAAGCAAAGCTAATTATAAGAGCCAGCTTTTAAAATAGCCTGGACTTCAAGGAATGAGCCATTCACTTATGAAAACTCCTATTCCTACCTGGGGAATAAAACTCATTACTTTTAAGTGGGGGATTTTTTATTTCCCTTAATTCTCTGAAGCCCAGGTACATTCCTGTCCACTAGCTTTGCTTTATTTGTCAAGTTGGCACATAGTGTTTTGAGAGATCTGGCATGTAGATACCCTGTGATCACCAATTGACTTAACAGATATTTTCATCACATATTTTTCCTGGCTTAATTACAAAGAGAGATGCATATGATTTGTGGATATGTAAGAAAACCCATTTAAAAATATCTGGTTAAATTAAAAAATTGTCTAACTTTTGATGTCATCAATAACATTTTTTGCTTAACTTCTTCCAAAATCAGCTGTTAGGTATACCAAAAAGTTGAAATAACTTTAATATTGATTCAAGCAAACTATAACTTAAAATACATTTAAATCGTAAGGTGTTACAAATCAATCAAATGCTACTTTAAAACTAACGTGCATGATCTTTGATTACCTTCTTCTTTGGATTATCTGAATCACACATGACCTGCATTTGTATGCCCAAACATTACCTACTATGTGCCAGGCCCAAACATTACCTACTATGTGCCAGGCACAAATTGCACTTACTTATTTTTCAAATGAAAGTCTGTTTGATTTTACATTTGATCGGATCTGCTGTGGTTATTTTCTAGAGCGAATGGATTTTCTAAGCTAGTGGTTTTGGTCATACCTATCCCCCAACTTTTCTTTCTTAGTGAAAAAAAAGAAGAACAGGGTGCAGGCCTGAGATATAAATGTGCTCATAATGTTATGGTGGTGAGTGTCTTGTGTTTTCAATCATGTAGTCAAGTTGAACTGAATGAATCTGAATGAATTGTTCCTGCTGCAGCCTCCAAATCTGCCCCTCCAATGGGTCTGTGTGATGCTTCTTAGAAGAGATTATTTCTCAAGATCAAAAATGTGAACTTTACCTGAAGTGTCATGATGCCTGCCTATCAATATTGGCACCTCCAGCCCATGAGTTACCACTCCTGTGGCTGAATGACTTGGAACTCAAAGGGGGTGAGATTTTATTTCCATGTGGGTAATGGACTATGTTCTACTGGAAATGTAGTTTAAATGAGAAGACTGATTTCTGATATAGTCCCAATGACAGCAATAAGAACCCCCCAGTATTTCGGGAGGGAGATGGGTGAAGATAAAATCCAAATCTTTGTGCTCTTTATGTGTATGTATAGAATTGGACCAGGGTGAAGGGAAGCATCTCTAATACCAACTAGAAAAAATAATGTACATAAATTATGTGTGTGTAAGAGTGTATTTTTATAAAAGTATTAGTGGTATATGTTAGTCATATCACACAGAAGAGCATGGTTTAGGGACCAGAGGATCTTACCTTTTGTGTCTGCTTTAAGTAGGTGATTTTGAAGGACTCCCCTGTACCTTAGTTTCCCTGCTTCCAGGGATGTGTTCCTTCATTCTGTATATGCTCCATGAGCATGTCTTCATGCCATGCTCTTTGTCAGGTGCTGGACATGCAATGGTGACTAAGGCCCACTCTGCCCCGAGGGAGTATTTCTACTGGGGGAAAACAAAGGGGGAAATACAACTCATACTGGTAATGGCTATAATCAAGGTAATCCAAAGGGCCACAGAAGCACCTAACCCAGCTTTGGGGAACTCAGGGAAAGGTCTGGGAGGACATTCCCCCTCTAAATCTAAGGAAGAAATAAACCCAGCGTATCTTTTTAATATGCACTATTCTGGATATCCATACATGGATAATTCTACTTGTCCTTTAACAAATCTAAAGGTCTTTGCATTTTAAGATGACCCTAAATTCCCTCCTTTGAGATAACAAGATGTCATTGTTTCTGTTATCAGTAATCCTGATAGCTGAACTTTTGTCTCTGGTATAGAGAGACAATAAGGGCAAGGTCTAGGAGAACCTGTACTAGGAGCACGTAGCTCTAGCTAGGGCCTTGGTGGTGTTGCCTCTCCTGAGGCTGCAGGTACATTGGGATGTTTGGAGAAGTCCAGCATGGGTGACTGATTCTAGGCAGGAGCGCCTTTAGGAACTGAGCCAGAAAACCTACCCTCACTTAGGCAAGGACATGAGGGAATTCACAAAGCCCTACATTATTCATTAACAAGACTGTTGGCAAATTTTTTGGAACTGGTAAGGTTGACCATAACTTAACAAGTTCAGTTATCTAGTTCAGAGCTGGTAAAGATGTTCCAGACAAATGGAACACACAAGTGACTTTTAGAAATCAGGAGGGCAGTAGGAAGTGAATAAATGACAATTTGAGTTTTCATGAGGTATACAATGTTTGACATAACAATTGTTCCAGCTCTGGCTTGTGGCACAGTGGATAAGGTGCCGGCCTGCGAACCCAAAGGTCACTGGTTCGATTCCCCAGCCAGGACACATAACCAGGTTACAAGCCAGGTCTCCAGCCAGATCCGTAGCTGGAGGCAGGTGAAAGGCAATCATACATTGATGTCTCTGTCTCTTTTCCTCTCTCCCTACCCCTTTCTCTAAAAATAATAAATAAAATCTTAAGAAAAAGAAAAGGAAAAAAACCCACAATTGTTCCAGAAATTGTAAAAGGATTAACTTCATTAAAGTGTCTCTTAACCAGATTTGGTATTTTGAGGTCTTGGGCTAGAGTAAGCAAAAGCAACAATAGAAGGCCTAAAATAATATCGTTAAAGCATTGTTTTTCCTGCTATTATTAAGCAACCAGTAAAAAATGTCAACTATAGAACAATACAAAAGACATTTCTACCATTCTTACTCATACAATGAAAGGGGATGTAAACCAGAACATGTTTCAATTGTCATTTCTTTTGAGGAGTTTAACACTGTACGAGTTACTCTGGGGTTAATATTTTTATAGTTTGGTACACAGTGAGCTGGTTGCAACCTGGATTTCCCCTCCATTGTTCTCCGGGTCTTATTCCTTTAACATGAGTCTACTCTTGTCTTTTTTTTAGTTATCTGCTTCTTTTTTCTGCTCCTTCCAATACCCTCAGTAGGTATACCATGGGGATAGGCCTTCTCTCTTTTCTCTTAACCTTATTTCCTGGGGAGAACAATGGCCATGATTCATTGCCTTCCTTGAGGGTGATGCCAAACCTGTTCACATCCCCATGGAACATCTTACCTGGACTGCCCTCCTTTAATTGCAGACTTAGCAAATATGACCAAAATTGAACTTAGTATCTGATACACAGATCAGTTGCACTTCCCAACTCTCTCATTTTGGTCATTGTTTTTTTTTTTGTTTTTTTTTTTGATACTTGGCCTCAAGACCATGACTAAGTCTGGAGAGGCCTCACCCTTCCCTCTTTTTTTATCCTCCATGTCACTCGGCCACAAGGTCAACTCTTCTTTCTATATGCTTCTTAAAGTTCCTGCTGTCTCTCACCATGGTTATGACTATGACCTCAATTGAGGTCTGTTCACCTTGTGCAATGATTGCCATGAACCCTCCTGACTTATGCCCCTTCTTTTAGCCTCTTGTTGATGTGAGGCTGACTTTGAAGACCCTGCATGTAACTCCTATGTTTGCACAAGTATAGCCTCGCCCATTGCCAACATTCCCCACTAGAGTGGTACAGTTGTCACAATTGATGAACCTATATGGACACATTACCATCATCCAAAGTCCATAGTTTGTAATAGGGTTCACTCTTGGCGTATATATCCAAGGGTTTGGACAAATGTATAGTAACATGTATCCACCATTACAGTACCACATGGTATTTTCACTGCTCTAAAACTCCTTTGTACTCTGCCTGTTCATCCTTGTTCTCCCCAAACTTCTCACAACCACTGATCTTTTTTACTATCTCCATAGATTTGTCTTTTCCAGAATGTCATGTAGTTGGAATCATACAGGATGTATGTAGCCTTTTCATATTGACTTCTTTCACTTAGTAACTCACATTTAAGTTTCCTCCATATCTTTGCATGGCTTGATAGCTCATTTCTTTTTCAGCCTTGAATAATAGCCATTATCTGATGTGTTCCACATTTTATTTATCCATTCACCTACTGAAGGGCATCTTGGCTGCTTACAAATTTTGGCAATTTTAAATAAAGCTTCTATAAACATCCCTGTGCAGGTTTTTGTGTGGATAGGTTTTCAACTCTTGAATAAATACCAAAACACATGATGGGCTGGATTGTAGGTAAGAGTATGTTTAGTGTTTTAAGAAATCTCCGAACTGTCTCCCAAGGTGCCTGTACATTTTGCATCCCCACCAGCAATGAATGAGAGTGCCTATTGCTCCACACCCTCCCCAGCATTTTTGCCAGTGTGTTGGATTTTGGACATGCTATTAGTAGGTGTGTAGTGGTATCTCATTTTATTTCAGCTTGGTTTTGCGCACCTCTCACAATATAGATTCATAGATTTTATCTGGCCTTATTCTTTACTTCTCCCTAACATGCACCTTGGGTAGGTGTCACAAAGAACAAATCTGTGTGTCCAGGGAGCAGTGTAATCTTTTTGGGCCTCAGTTCCTAATGTATTAAATGAAGATAATACAGGGTCTTTGGATTTGCTGTTGCTCAGTGCACACAAAGCAAGTAGGCATTCCAGAAATGTTGGGCGTCATCACTGCCATGTGGCTAAGATCACATTGTCTGTGTCTGTTGGTTTGACACCTCTAGAGTTGTAAGATGCTGAAGGGGACATAGCTTCTTTATTAAAATGCCCCCACTCTCTGGGTGAGTGCCTGGCACATGGAGGGAAATCATTAATTACTTGTAATTGACTGTAATATGTCTGGCTGCCATTCACAGAGGACCCCTGGGAGAGCACCAGTGGAGCTGAGTGCCGGCTCAAGTAGATTCTGTTACATTGCTGACCCCTGTGGTAGTTTTAAAAAACACAAGGAAAGTAATGCCAAACAAAGGTGTTTCCTCTCAATTTGAAATTTAGAGTAGATACTCTACCACAGACTAAACACAACTTAGAAATATATACAATGCTGAACTCCTTATGTAAGTAGTTTATTCTGTGGTTTAGTAATATTCCTAAGCTTTACTACATTTGGTTTTCAGTCTGAACACTATAAGAACATTTTATGTCATGTGGGATTTAAAGCTTGCTTGATTTGTGCTAAAGTAAAAGATAAATACCAAGTGTCTGAATCAGATATTAAAGCAGCATGCCATGCAGGCTTCTGTGAATCACTTGGTTGTATCTCTCGCTGATAAAGGAGAATTATCCAATCTCTTCGTGTTTTTATTGCTCTTGGAATCAGTACTTTGTTCAGAATTTTGGAATTACTTTTTTTTTTTTTTTTACTAAATAAATGTCTTACTGTACTTTGAGCATTTCTTTCTTATTCAAATACTAGCAAGAGATACTGCCTATGAACTGGAAGAAGCAAATTTGCTGACAATTGTCTAGTCCCATTCCACCAAATAAACCAGAAGCCATTTGTATGTTCGCGCAGAGAGAGCTTAGGAGAGCTTAGCTGATTAAATAAATTTTGTCCAATTCAGCGGAACATTTGGAGAGTTTCTGTTTTTGACATTTAATTAAAATTGTTTTAAAATTTTTTATTGAGTTTCTTTAGAAAATAAGCATATTCCTTTATGAAGAACAAAATCCAGTGTTTTCTAGTTGTAATTCACCATTTCCAAAACTTTGCACAAACTTTTAGCATGTTGGTGTGTGTCTTCGTTTTGCAAAGATAAGCTTACTTTACATATATCTTTTAACATATGGGGCAGTTTTGAGCATATGTAGCCAATATTGGTTTCCTGCTTCAGAATGTTACCCAAAAAAACAATGATGGTATTTTGTTGTTTTTCCTTCATTTCTTTTAGTTCTTTGCCCAAGGATCTTCATTTCTGATAAAGATTTAATATTAATATATGTTTAAACCAGAGGAAGATTTGGCTCCTACAACTCTAGCAATATATTATTTTTATAAATTAAACATATTTTGTAATATGAAAAAACAATCAGAATTTATTATTAAATGCACAATTATCCTTTTATGCAACTGATGACTTATTTTTGCACACAAGAGCATTTATTTCCATGTCTCCAACAGCATCAATTTTAAAATGTCATTTAAATAAAAGCAACTTCTGTGTGGCTTAGTGGATTGGCACTGGCCTGCGAATTTAAAGGTCGCTGGTTCGATTCCCCAGTCAGGGCACATAACCAGGTTGCAAACTAGGTCTCCAGCCAGGTCCTTAGCTGGAGACAGGTGAAAGGCAACCATACATTGACGCTTTTCTCCCTCTCTGCCTCTCTTCCTTCTCTTCTCTCTAAAAATAAGAAATAAAAAATCTTTAAAAATATATAGCTTAAAAAAAAAATAAAACAACTTTTCTTAGACTTTCAAGTTGGATTTTAGAATTTTAAAAAGAATACAGTAATATTTTAGTGTCATACAGTTATTACTGAATTGCATGAAACTTATTTGCTAGGTCTAGCCTTGTTTCTCTGTCAGACCTTGAGTTGAGGTATCATTTTATTATTAGTAGTAGTAGTAATATATTTGTGACATACAAGATTTTATGCAGGAAAAAGGCCACAGCACCGGTCTGGTCTTGTTGTTGTGGTAATGGCCATTTGGAAAATACTTAATCTAACGTACATATTAAATATAAATCGTATACCACCTGAGGGTTCAGCCCAATTCCAAGGACTCTACAATTAGCCAGTCAAAAGAAATGTCTGTTTATCGGAGAAGCTTGAATGTAAGGGAGCTAGCTGTACATACAACTTCTTGGAAAGACAATTCCAATGTTTCAAATGTGCCCAGAAAGAAAGGTAGTCCAGCCACGCAGTCTCTCTGCTTTGGATAGTGGGTAAGCTCATGGGTGCTGGTTTGAACCCCACCTGTCTCTTATAAGTCTGTGACTGCATGCAAGTTACCTACTTCTTTCTGCCCATATTTCCTCATCTGTAAAGTTGGGACAAAAATAATGCCCTGCTTAGAGAACATGTATGAGGATTAAACGAATTAATGTTTGCAAAGCATTTATACAGTGAGCATTGTGCCAGGCACTGTTGTGTTTGTTAAATTAAATTGAGCAATAAATAGCCAAGTAATTATACCATGAAGGCATCTTGGGGCTGAAGAAGACTGTAGAAGGGTCACCTTTGCCAATAGTTCTTGAACTTGAGCTCACAGCGAAAGGATCTAGAGGGTTTGATTAAATACTGATGCTGTCCCCCATTCCCAGAGTTTCCAGTTCACAGGGTTGTGGCATTTCTAACAGGTGATGTTTATGCTGTGGGTCCAGAGACCATAGATTTCATCCATTCTCTTCTTTTTACAGGAGCAGTGGTTTGATGGATATGAGCTATAAACAGGCTATTCCAGGACATTAGTTTACACTCCAAAAGAAGGTGAACCATTGGCTTTAAAGTGATTTTTTCAGTGGTCGTTATCTTTTTTTTTTTTTTTTTTTTCTCCATGTTGATTGTTGCTACTACCAGCAATTTCAGATTCATCTATAAGGTGCTGTTTGGAGGGTTAGGAGTGGGAAAAGGGTCTAGAAGCATGCATGTGGAGTGTCATAATGCTTAAAATTACGTTGGAGAGGGCTTCGCTGATGGGAGATGGGGACAGCTGATGCTTAAAGAAGATCCTCAACTACTCTGGTCCTTTTTTCCTCCTTCAAACATGGGATATGAGGTTTATCATGATTATCTACTTTGTCACCTTTAGTTACTCTGTTCATTTCCACACATCTACTAAGAAATGGCTTGGACTAGATGCTTAGAGGCTGGCCAAGGGCAGAACCTAATCCAGACTTGTGAGGCTGGACTCCCATCATGTGACTTCAGCTTCCTGGAGTGTCTGCCCTCACCCTTGACCTTCTCTGTTCCTTGACCACTTGGCCTCCTGAATGAGGAATTTCTATTTTGTATCATATTATGGTCAAATCCTTTTCCTGGAGATTAAAGACCATTCGGGGTTAGTGGTTTAAAATAACTACTAAATTTTGGTCAGGAAATGACCTATAAAATTAAGATTAAGTTGCCAAAACAGAAAAATGGGTCAGGAAAATGGGGGAAAAGTGCCACAATGTGGGTAGTTAAACCTCTGGGTCAGATGTATTTTAGATAAACACATAAACTTGGTCTGGAACCATGCTTATTCACTGATAAACTGGGGAGGAGACACTCTTTATTACATAGAATGTGCAGCAGTCCATCTTCATGGTTCATCTCTAATTCATATATTTAAAGGCATTTTTGCATGTAAACAGGCCAACAACAAATGTTTTTTGTCAATTTGTTAAAGCAACTGTGAAGAAAACGGGTGCCTTAATGATAGTTGCACTTGTTTTCTCAAATACTTCAAAAATAATAAGATTGTATTTCTTTATTCTGGAATTTAGGCTTTTAAAACTTTGTAAAAATATTTATATAATTAATCATTTTTTATTCTTGTTGATCTTCCCTTCTTTCATAGAGTAACCATCCATGAGTATGTTAATATATATCTCTCTTGACTAGTAATTCATTTAAAATATACATAACTTGATGCATTGTTTTAGGCTAGAAGCCAAATTTATAACTAAAGTCCCAATGTTTTTTATGTAGTGAAAATAAACCAAGTAAGGCTAAAAATTCACTTAAGCGTGTAGCACAGATTAATAAGTTGCTAACTCAGTTTCCTGATTCTGGCATTCAAAATCTGTTCAATAAATGTGTGTTGAGCACTCACTCAGTGTCAGAAAATAAGCAAACGATTAGAATTGTTTTTATACTTTTTATTCTAATATAGTCCCAAGTTAAAAGAAGAATAATTCTAATAATGGTATAATATGTTATACTACAAAATTAAAACCTTCAATATTCTCTTTTTGTCCAAAATGTTTTCACTTAGGTTCTGACTTTTTAGAAAGAATATGATACAATTTCAGACGATAGAGCCAGATCACATGGGTTTGAATTTTTGATTTACTAGTGGCGATTTGATCTTTGGCAGCCTATTCAACCCCTCTGTGCCTCACTTTTCTCATCTGTAAAATAGAAATAATGATACTATTGCTTTATAAGATTGATAAGAAGATGGTCCATGTGATAATACATGTAAAGTACATACATGAGTGATTGCCATGAGCCGAAGAAATGTTAGCTCCTATTTTAATTTTATTATTACATTATTGCTATTCATGTGCAACTAAAACTACATGGAATAAAAAATGTATTTTTTTTACCTTTTATTTCATTTCTTAAAATGGAAATGAACTTCTTGGACAATTTACAGTTGTTAGGATTTTAATGAGATTCACACACTAAACTTAATAAAATGTGTATTTATTGCATAATTTTAAGGCCATATTTCTATCCCCAAAGTATTTCAAAATAAAAAACTGGGCTTCGAAGCATGACAAAAATGAAACAAATGGAAGCAAATTGAAATGAATAAGTTGTATAGATTTGTATAGGAAGTGGCAGCATTACCACCACAGTTTCAAAGTTTTGTGAGAAAATTTTGAAAGAAACAGCTGGTGTTTTATAGCCACTCGGAAGAGGTCTTCCACAGATTTCTTTCTGAGAGTAACTAACGTGAAAAGAACATGGTAGTTTAACAGGACTTTTCGCACAATGTCTGAGAGGTTTAGTAGAATGGGAAAAAAGGTATCTTTTCCCTCACATAAGAAATCAAGGACCCCAGGGCTATTTTCTCAGCTTCCCAAATGTAGGATGTTTCTGGGAGTCTGATCACCGCCTCAGATAACTTCCCACCAGCGTTGATGGGCCTCACTGAAGATGACAGCCCTGTCTTAAGTGATTGATGTACTGGACCTACCACTCCTAATGAATCCGCTTAAGTTGGTCAGTCATGGAGATCAGTGAGCTGCTTTGGTGAGGGGGTCAATGTTGGAGACAGGTCCAAGTGGCGGCTCATTCCAGCCCTTGAAATCTCACCTCTTGCCTAGTTTGATCCTACTTGTGGCTGGCTTGGGCATGTCTCCTCTTGCCCAGTTTGAGCCTACTTGTGGCTGGCTTGGGCCATTTTCCCAAGGGGCAACGGTGGGGCACCACCGTTGGTGTATAAACATTTGCTGCCAGACCCATCTTAGAATTCGCCTTGGTTGGGGTCGGAGTGGGAGAGAGTATGAGAGGACAATCTAAATTCGCTGACAGATTGAGGATGAGTATCTTTTAAAAAGCCTTAACATAGGAAAACTCCAAATACCTTGATAAAGAGTCTTTTTGAGAGGTCTCTGCATGTTTTAGGGAAATGAGTCTTACTCATTTTTACATTACAATGATCATATGTAGAATGGTAGGGTTTTGTATATCAAGTTCCTTCCATTAACATACACAGGGTGCGTGCGATAAATTGGCAAATTTTTAGTAAAGTATACCACAAAGTGTTACATTTTGAAGTAAATTTATTCTCATGTAAATGCATAAACATAGTCATTATTTTTTTAATTGTTTAAAAAAAGTCTCCATTTGCTGCACTAATAGACTGGATTCAACTTTGGAATCTTGAGCATGTTTTAATGAACTTTTCTTTATCCATGGATATCATAATGTTTTCAGTCTTAGCTTTAACAGACTTTATTGAAATGAGGTTGTTTATTAACTTCTCTCTCACAAATGCTGCATACGTAATAGTCTAAAGGATTTCCATCTGGTAAACTAGGCAGCCAGATTTCCTTTGGCCAGAATTCAGGCACATTGACACTGAGAAATTCTTGCATCTTTTTGGCGTTCTGTGCTGGTGCACCACCTTGTTGAAAGATAAAATGACGTCCACTTGTGATTTGCTTCATCCGTGGTACAACTACTTCTCTCAAAATCTCAAGGGAAACGTCAGCAGTCACCTTCAAGCCTTGTGGGAAAAAATGCAGGGTCATGGTATCTCCTTCATTGCTGACAACACCTAACACCATCACTGTAGCAGGAAATGTTGTTTTCATAATTGGGGCTTCATTAAGATTCTCACAGAGCCACCTGTTTCTTCTGTTGACTGTTTGGTCCTGCTGAAACTTCTTTGCATTGGAGAAGAAAACCAGAGGGTTTTTTTCTTTGGGATTTTTCCATTTTGTTAGCAATGTCCTTGCCTTTTTAAAGCACCTTTCCTCTGCTGTGTCATAAACTGGCCTTTTCTAAGAACATATGCTCTGTATCTGACATCTTTAGCAATAATCTTGTGAACTATTGCATCTGACATCTGCAGAGTTCTCTTGTTATGGAGCGCATTGATTTCATTGATGATCTCCTGGATTCTGTGTACAATATGTGGACTTGTGCGATCCTTGCACACCTTATGCATTTTCCTTGTTGGTGTGGTGACATCAGGATCAGTATCATACACCTCTAGTCAGAATGGCAAATGATAGACAGTGAGTCCTGGGAGACAACTCTATACTATATTGCAACTTACTCTATTCCTGCAACTGTCTTGTTTAAGAGAATGTAGTATTAACTGAAAGCTGTGTGTGGCAAAGCAAAATAATTAGGTTGAATTTATATATAGCCTTACAGGTTGAAGTGAGAACCACTAGTTTTATAGTGTTTTATCTATTCTCCTCAGAGTCAGCGTCATGATACATGATAGAGCCATCAGCTTTGATGGCCTCAAGATGTGCAAAGCAGACATTTCTTTTATATGCAACAGTTTTGCACATCATTGGTTTATTTTTTGAAGATTTGCTAATTCTCCTGGGTGGCGAGTGTAGTGGAAAGGCCCAGGGCCCTGCACCCATGTCTGGTTGCTTTCTTCTGTGTTCTGTGCTGGGTGGAGCATCCACGTGAGGCAGCCGCTGATGTAATTACCAGTGGAAGGGGAGCGACTGCAGGTATTTTTAGAAGAAACTCTGGAGAAGAGGTCTAGGTGGGAACTGAGGCTTAAAAAAAAAACCCCAACAAACAGGAATCAGTCATTTCACAATTGCAGAGTCTACCTGTGAGAATGAGGTAGGTCAACATTAGCTACTGAGATTACTCAACGGTTACCTCTGTATGCTGGTTATAGCCCCGGACAGTTGTGTTTCCTCTAACCCTCCTCGTAGAGATAACGGCCTCTGATGGCCTGCTCATTCCATCTGCCCACCTGCCATGAATTACCGTGAGTTCCTGCCCCTCTCCCGTACCTGGGCCATGCGCATGGGACAGCTGAACCGAGGGTTTGGAGCTCTAGGTGAGAAAGCTGCACGGGGGTCTTCCACGTGAGGTCTTTCGATTTTGGTCCCTGTCTTTATTTCCAGTTATGATAAATTAAGGATAAAACGTGCTTTGGGATACCCACCCTCAAATTAGTGTGATGGAAAAGATTAGGTTAAAAAACAATAGTTTGCCAATCATTTTGCGTTATCATACGTGTATCAAATAAACATTTTGTACTCCTTAAACACAGACAGTATCGTATATCAATTATCTCATTTGGGAGGGTTTCATGAACTGCTTGAAATCATGTGATGGGGGACCCCATAAAACTGGAATTATCTTCCGGAGGGCAGGTCCTTTGTAGTGCAGGCTTTCCCTCCTAGATGAATGTTCTAGGAACCAATCTGTATCAGTGTAGGAGCTGGTGGTGCTGTGAAAAGCTGCATTTGGCTTCAGTGAAATTTTTTTGTTTGAAGAGTCTTTCAACGCATTTGCCCATGTCATTATGGGTGATTTATGAGCACACCTGCTCAAACCTTGATGCATGTTCAGCAGTTTTGGACCAAAAGACAGCATGACCCCCCCACCCCCACCCTCCACCACCCCCACCAGTGCTCCCTCCTCATTCAGCTGGTCTCATCCTGGGCAGCTTATTTCCCTACATGAAAACAGTGCTTAAAGGGAAATGTTTTTGCCAACATGAAAGAGGTAACACAAAAGAAATGGCAGAAGCACTAAAAAGCATCAGAATCGATGAGTTCCAAAAATGTTTTGAGCAGTGGGGGAAAAAACAGTCTTGATAGGTGTATTGCTTCAGAGTATTTTGGAGGTGACTGAAATTTAAACATGTAAGAACAAATACACAATTCTTATTAAAAAATGCCAGTTTTTTGGGGTCCCGCATCATGTATGGTTAATGAGTCGGTGCATGGTGCATTTTTAAGGAGGTAGGGCCTAGAGCATTGACCAGACTCTCAAAGGTATATATGAAACAAGCTGTTGGTTGTAGCGGGATTTGGGAGCTCATATTTTTATAGTAAGGTTTGTTGAGAAAGATGTATCAACGAAAAAGCCCTGGGATTTGGCAATGGACAAGAACTGAATTTGACAATACCCCCAAAGAATTGGCTCTCAGAAGTAGGCAGGATGCGGGCACTTCTAAGGGTGATGGGAAAGTTGGGCAAGGAAGACAATTCTGGCAAGCAATAATCTCATTGTCTTTATCAGATGCTTGGTGTTCAATCTCTTTATTTCCGGGAACTGTGTGCAAAACACTTTCTTTTCAGTTTGTTTGTGCTTCTTCAGTATCTAGCACACAGTACATGAGCATCATTGTGTAGAATAGCTAGCTGTTCAACTAGTGTCTGTTGACTGGTTAATTGGTTGCCTGGATGCTGCTTAGAAATTGAAGTTTGGAGAGGAATCTAGAATCCCTTCATCTGCAGATGTCAGAAGTTGGTAATAAATTTAAGAATCCAGTTCAGAGCTTGTTGTGAAGTGGGAGGAAAGAGAACCGTCGAAGAAGCTAGTTCATAGGGGAAATGTTTCTATGAAGCAGTGCTGTGGACTTCATGACAATGAAGCAGTGCACATTTCTTGAAAACCATTATACTTTTAAGCACCGACTTTGGGGTGGGGGGATACAGAGATTTTCGAAAACTAGTCCCTCACATCAGCCACATGTCAGAGAGGGGCCAACCATGAGCTCTGGTTTGCTTGGCCCAGTCCTGTCCATGCCTATGACCTTAGTGTAATCATTAATTATTATTTTTAGTGCTTCCACTCATTCCCAGCAATGTCCTGATCTGGAAGATAAGTACTGTGGGCTGCCTGGTTATGAAGTGACATGGTTAAAGCTTTCTAGCTAGTCTTGAAAAATAAAACAAGTTCTGTGGTGCTCAGAGATGCTGAAGGAATTAAAAGATAAGATCAAAAGTTTGAAAGAATTCCATGCAAAAATGTCAAATGTCAAGATGGTCAAAGACACAAGTGGATTTTAATTGCTGGAGCTCCTTGGAGTTACTGAAGCTTTTCCTAGGGGAAGAGCATGAGAGCCAGTGTTTAGATACATGGGGGTGTGTGTGTGGATATGCCACCACTATTCTTGGCCAGCTGGGGGTTGGCCATTGTCCTGGGAGGAAGACAACCAGAGCTATTCACTTCTCTTTGTACTTGCTCCAGGCCAACTTACTCACCTCTGTGCTTGTCCAAGAGCACAAAGACCCCATTCTGGGGAAAGCTGTTAACCTTAGCTTCTGCCACTGCAGGGTGCACCTCCTCCACCCTAGCTCGTTTGCTCACTAACTAGCTCTGATGGAGACTAACAAAGTGTCCAAGGTCATGGGCAGAATGAAGTTGAAGTGATGCCAAAAACAAGTGGGGTGGAGAGGGGAGAACGGGTGGAATGCAGACTGGGAGATAAAGGTTTGGAGAGGTGGGTGGGATTAGTGAGCTGGAGGTGACTCCAGGAGAGGGCACCATGGGAGGGCATAAACACTCCAGAAGGGAAACCACACACCGGGCCAGCAACTTCGGCTGCTATCAGGGAAATGATCAGAGTCTCTGGGGTGAACAGTTGGGGAGTGAAGCTGGAATCCAAAGAGAAGAAAGGAGCAAGGAAGCCTGAGGAGTCTTGAAAGGAATGCTAGGGGTTATGTTGCCTTTTAAGGAAAACTCTAGTGTAATATAAACATGTCGTGGGTCATTAGATGTACTGATTAAGAGAGTAAATTATGAAAGGAGTTATGTTTTGGACATAACATTTAAGCAGTACAGTGAATGACATTTTCATGATAAAATTAAAGCTCTACAGATTGGGTTTCCACTAAAAGCCTGGACATTAGAATCCTGAAGCTGTTCAAATTGCACACTTTAGTTTGTGGTATGCTCACATATAGAGCTTGCCAGTGATGAGTCAGCCCCGTGAGAAAGCAACCTATGGCGCTTGCATCTCATGCTCCTTCTTCAGTTTTCCACATGGAAGGAGTCTGAATTGTTGGTGTGTAGCCCCTGAAGGGTGACTGTGCATGTTCTCCATGCGGTTATGGATTTAGATCTACCATTATTTGCTTTCAAACTAACTCACATGTTGTGATTTTTAATTTTTGTGCAAAAACATACATACACAACATAGTACAGATGGACATAGTGAAGTGGAAACAGCCCTGTCTGTTGCTTTACCATGTGGTTAGATAAGCCTTAAACAGATTTTGGGCCCTGGCTGGGTGGCTTAGTTGGTTAGAGCATTGTCCTGATATGCCAGGGTTGTGGTTTTGATCCATGGTCAGAACACATGCAAGAATCAACCAATAAATGCAGGATAAGTGGAACAACAAGTTGATGTCTGTCTATCTCTTCCTCCTTTTTATCTCTCTCAAAAACAACAACAACAACAACAACAAAACAAAAACAAAAAACAAAAATCCCTAAAAAGAACAGATATTTTTTGGCAAAAGATAAAATTTTGCTTATCTCAGCCCTGGCTGGTGGCAAATTGGCGCTGGCCTGTGAACCCAAAGGTTGCTGGTTCGATTCCCAGCCAGGTCTCCAGCCAGGTCTGTAGCTGGAGGCTACAATGAAAGGCAACCATACATGGATGTTTCATTTTCTGTCTGCCTCCCTCCCTTTCCCTCTCTGAAAATAGTAAATAAAATTGAAAAATTTTTTTGCTTATCTCTTAAAACATTCCCCCCCCCCCCCTTTTTAAGTAGTAACAGGCCTTTCTCTCAAATACGTTTTCCTATTTCACCAGCATAATCAAACATGAGTTATAAGTCTTATAAGGATTCAAGGCTACAAGTAACTCTTTCGTCCCTTAAAGGAGACTTTTCTCTGAGAAGCAGCAGTTGCATGGAGTTCTATATGCACTTCCTACTTGTAAATAGTGCGGAAGCCCCTGATACGGAAGTGTGTTTGATTTTCAACAGCACGTCCTTGAGCTCCAGCCAGCCACTCCCTTGCAAGGCCATCGTGGTGTGTAGCACCCAAGGACGTGATGACTTCATTGGGATGGCAAAAGTAGAACGAGCTTCCTGCACAACTGACAGTTCAGGGTTACCAGTCCTCTGGCCTCTGGAGAAAAGTTCAAGTGCAATAAGAACCCAAATGTAAATTTGCTCCTTTCGTTCTATGTTCAAATAAAAAAACAGCCCTTGCTGCAGTGGCATTTACTCTTTTGGACAAAAAGCAGGGAATTTGCCATGGAAAAGGTATTAATAGGACTGGGTGTGGAATGTTTAGATTTACAGCCGTAGGTAACAATTTAGACTATATAGTCAACATGGCTGGCCTTGGACTCTAGGGCGGTGACCACGTGTTGTCTGGCTTGCCACTGAGATGTTGGCAGAAGCCTAAAGGATTTCTGGTACTGTTGTTAGAATAAAAACAAATGAGGGTGTTCTTTCCCTTTAGACATTAGTAGGGAAAAGAACCTCTTTATGTGTGTTACCTCACTGCTGTTCTTACAGTTACATTGCAGGCTGCTGGTGCCCAGCTTGCCTCTCTAGGTGGGTGGCCTCTGGAGGGAAGGGAAATGCCAGATAAACAGCACTTCAGCGTGCCTTTCCCCACCCTCACCCTTAATTTTTCCAAATGCCACTCCTGAATTTTCTGGAGTTTTGTATTGTTTCCAAATTTGTTTCGGAGAGTTTTGAACTAATGTAGAATGCAAAGTGGAATTCTTCCCAGGAACAAACTCCACTGAACTCTGCCATTATGGAGTGCAGGGCAGGTGCTCAATGGCTTGAGATGCAATAGGAAGCACACACTCACGCCTTGTGAACCTCAGGTATTGTCAGTCTGGCCCCGGTCCAGGCTGCATTCCAGCTGTGCCCATGCACCGTTGTTTTCTGTGGCCTTCTCTGTTCTTGCCTTGCCATGCAGGGAGGTTGGCAGGTCCAGAGAGCTATAGCTGTGGCCCATTCATCTTTGGGGTTTGGGAGGAGAGCTTCAGCCAGCCACGGTGCCCCAGGAAGGTCATCAGGCTGCTCATCTGGCCCTCTGGGTACCTAAGACATCCGTTGCTCTGTAGGCATCGGCTGTGCATCCCAGCTAGCTGGCTGTAACCCACTTTTCTGTCTTACTGCCGCAGCTCATTTTTCTGGGGACTTGTACCTTCCTTCCCACCTCAGGACAGATATCCTGGAATGACTGCTCTCCATCCCAGCGCCTCAGCCCTGAACTTTCTGTGTCTCCCCATCCTCATTCCCACCTGCTGGCAGAGGCCCTGGGCTTGGCATGTCCCTTGCCTGGACCTGACTATGGATGGTCAGTTCTTCAGACGCAGTGATTTTTTCGTTGCCCTCCCAAAACTCCTAGTCTGCCTTATAGCCCCTTGACCCCACCCAGTAGCTATCGGATATTAAACACACTCCAGTGAATAAATCGGAGTTATCTGCTAGATCTTGGCCCAAGCCCCAATCTCTCCTGCAGCATTAGGTCACCTTACCCTGAGAGTGCAGACAAGGCCTTAGAGTCCATTCTTGCGCTGTCCACCCTCTGCACCATGAGTATTTTCCCTGGGCTCTTTCAAAGCCTCTCTAGACTCATGTCTCGCACATACTTGGGTTGATGTTGGCACCTTTGCTATCTATGCTGTGAGATTCTAGGGTCTCATTCACAGGGAGTCTGGCACGAGACCGGGGGCCAAGGACCTGACTCTTCAATGGTAGCTACATTCAAGTGCTCTTTTACTAGCAGTAGTAGTAACAATAGTGGTCATTCCCCTGCTCCTGGCTTTCAGTTTACTTGCGGAAGGCTACCGGCATAGCCTCTAGGGTGCTATTCTTTGGTGCCCAGTGCTACTGCCCAAGGATGCTCTCCAAGTCCATCCTGGCTCACCACTACTCAGTGTCTCATCCTGGGACATGTGCATGGTGTCACCCAGTAAGCTCCCAGATGGTAGGGCATTCCTGAGGGGAGCTTCTATGCACATTGCATGTATTTGTATGTGTACACTTTGTGTGGTGTATGTGTGTGTGCACGTGCGTGCGCACGCCCATGGAGGCCCCAGGCACCTGGCCTTTTTCTTTGCGTCTTCCTGCTGGTTCTGAATGCTTGTATCTCAGGCCTTGGGCACAGTGCACATTCTCATCTTCTTGTATTATCCACATAAACAACAGTGTGTTTACTGCCTGGTAGAAGGTGGCCGCCTATTGGGGCACAGTTTTTGGGAAGAGTACTTCTGAGTGGTATTTAGACTTTTTGTGTTTAACAGATAAGAGGAAACAAATCAGCACTCTGACATGAGTTATTTTTTAAATGAGAGATTAAGACACTGATCAGAATTATTTTCCCTATTATTTTAAAGCAACAGATAGTAAATTAGTTGCTTCTATTAAATAACAAAAGTATGGTTTAAACATTAGCTGCTGACATAAAACTTGCTAGTCTACATCGTTATTTTTTTCAATCTCTTTCCCTGAAATCTCTTATTTGATGACTCATCTTTTTTCAACAGATTCTATTACTTGGTACAGAGAGTCATGTAACTTTCTCAGACTGTGTCTTTCTTATGAAGAAAAAATGTCTTTCAAATGGAAGACAATAGATTAAACATGATATAAAGAGATTTTGATTTACAAGGAAGAGCCACATCTTTATGCTTGGAGGTGAGTTATGGTCCAGGATTCTAGAGGACTCCCAGAAATGATCAGAATCATCATCTCTCACTTATGGTATTTGAAACGTAGAGAGGTGCTGGACGATTGGAGATGAACAGTGTCCAGATTTTTAAAAAAGGGAACAATGTTGAATTCCAGAAGTCACAGACCAGTGAATTTCACACAGAGCATCACATTCCCAGTGGATTTTTCAACAGAAAGTTTGTGAGTCCTTAGACAAAGAGCTCATGGTTCCTGGAAGCCAGCACAGAGATGCCTGTGAATCTGTAGACATAACGGGTCTTGGTTTTGTCAGGCATACCATACATGACTCATGATGTCATGGTGCGTACCCTCCGGGTAAGTCTGGCTTGCTTGGTGATTCTTGCCCAATAGTGGGACGTGCAATTGTATCATTGCCCTCCTTCTTTCCTGATGATCTTGTGCAGGGCTCCCAGATCTTCCCAATTCCAAGTTCCTAGCAGCCACCCTTGACTGTAGGAACTGATACTTTAGAAGAAATCTACTTGGCATTGCTAATCTAAAAGATTTGCATCAGAAAAAAAGACTATGGACAGGGGTCGCCCCCACTGGGAAGGCCCAAAAACTGGAATGAAGATGCATTATGGAGACACAGGTGAATAACTTAGGATGCATGACTGAGACTTGAAAGTGACAATACTCAGTAAAGAAAGCATCAACAGAATTCATTTGTTGACTGTTTGGTGGGTGAAGGAAATAGATGAATTGAAGATGTTTACAAGCATGTGAGAGGGGGAAATAACATTCTTGACAGATTGGCAAATTGCCTTAAAATGAGAGAATAAGAAAAGTCTCTTATTTCGTAAATTTTCTTTGGCTAACAGTAACTACATGTTCCATAAGTAGAGGTTTTGTAGGTAACACTTAATGTTACCTGGTAAAGAATGCTATCATTTGGTCCTTGATTTCTTAGTCTTCACTACTTAATTTACAGACTTTCGATAAAAATTGAATTTCTATATGAGCCCATATGTTAGAAATCTAAGCTCTCTCCCCCTTTTTTTGACATTGCTTTCTCACTGGTGCAACAGATAAGCACTTACTTTTCTTTTTATCCATCATAATTTCTGAACAATTTGGTTGTTTCAGCCTACTGCAAATCTGGCTTTTCCTTTGGTCATTCTCAAGGAGATAAGGGATTAACTAATGTTAATAAGATATTTTAAAATAATGTTATAAAATATGCTTTTAAAGACCACAGAGTATTTTTTGGAATGTTGACAATGTTCAGTATTTCTGTTTCTCACGTTTTGTTTTGAAAAATAGTAATTCCAGCTGTAGGAGATGGGGGTAACCCTTTCTAAAGTCTTGTCATCACATAGCAATGTTGCTTCTTACAGCTGTTATCCCAAGAGAAGAAAATTGGAGAGAGCATCCCTACATGTTTTGTAACTACACAAACCAAGTGATGGTGTCAAAAATGGTGAGGTCTCTGGCCAAAGGATGTTCTGTTTACTGAGAAAGTTTAGTGCTGTGGTTTTGTTTTTATGTTCAAATGGCTTTTAAAAAAGGGAGGGGGGCACATGGTTGGGATGGGAGAAAAAGTCCATTTTTTGCTGATCCAAAAGAACTGGGTGACTCCTGAAGCAAACTAAGTTTAATATGGCTGTCTAAATACTATATTGAACATACGGGCGAGGGTGTAGGGTGAGAGAGTGAATAAGAAAGAGAAATCATTAGCCTGATATTTTGGATATAGTTTATAGAGTTTAATTGTTGAAACAAAGAATATGAGAAAGGATTTAAGTCTTTAAAAAGAAAGGAGATTAACCTACATATTTATAATAGAGTATTATTGACCAATTTATTACAAGTTTTCAGAATAAGACAAAGCTCAGGGAGGCTTACTATAATAATTGGAAATGACATTTTTAGAGGCAACTTTTTTTTAAGCCAACACACCAAATTTGGCTCTGTAGATGTAGGGATGGGTTAGGTCTCTGCCCACAGAGGTGTGATGTGTAAAGGGCATGCCATATAAAATAATAAGCCAAAACAAACTAATGATTTATGAGCAAGAACTTGAAGATTCTTGGTTTTACTATATAATTCATTTTTAGAATATTTTTCCCTTGTAATACAAGCACATAATTGTTTTCATTTTCAATAGCATAATGGTGACTTTGTGATGCATTTATGAGAATTATGAAGTTTGGAATGTGCCTTTTATTTTAAGATTTTGAGGAAACTCCTAAAGGCATTTCATTTTTGACCTTTATATAGAATTTGTGTTTGACCACTGCTGGGTAGGGAGCTCCAAGTGTACATTTTTGTTTTGTTTGAAAACTTGGATGTACTGTACAGCACGGCATGGGGTAAACATGTAGCAGACTAAGAACAGTGTCTGGCCATTCAAAATAACATGTAGTATTTTGATTCTTTTAAAATCTGAGTTATTAATAAGTGGCAACTTTAATTTTTTGTTATGGATTTATAAATAAAAATGAGATACAAATTAAAAGAGAAATTGCCAATTGAAACAAAATAATAATATGAAAGAGAAGTCAAGCAAGGGGTCTCAGAAAGTGGGGGACAAAGGGAATTAAGTAATATGCAGATACTACCATTTGCTAAAAGCAAGTGTAAGGTAGAAGCTCTCTGGCGGTGCCTGGAAGATGATGGCAGACAGTGGGCACAACCAGTGAGGAGGGCATACAACCTTGGCAACAGCCCATGGAAGACAGGCAAGAGATGCAAAAGAAAGAGTCATTGAATAATAATGCAAAGAAAGTTAGTGGTTGACGATGATACAGTAGTATGAGATGGGCACTAGCTAGAGACTTGAACGTTAGTAAAATTACATGAAACTCTTGAGAACAAAGCTATCTGAAGGAAACCCTGTTAAATACTTCTAAGGGTCAGGGTTTTAATGCTGGGAATGTTCCCCCTGCAAGAAAAGATTTGTGAAATAAGAATTTGGCATATTTTGCTTTCCTTCTGTAACCTATAGCTGTGTTCATGGTCCCCAGAACCCACATAAAGAATAGGTTGAATGTGTCTAGCACAACTTCAGGAGATGAGGAACTAATATGTTAGATGGCTTGTACACTCAAGGAACTGGAGAACAGCTATTTAAGTGATGTCACAAAATACCAACTTGAAGTGTTTTGTAGGTTCAGAGAATGAGTCAATCGTTGGGGAGGAGCAACACTGGGAAGCATCACAGCTAAGGGTAAAGAGTAAACTGTAGAAGTGGAATGAAAACTATGGAATTAAACTGTGGAACTGGAATATAAAGTGAGGAATTAAACTCTAGAAGTAGAATATAAAAGTGTGGCATTCAGTTCTAGAAGATCTCGCCTTCTGAGAAGAATGGTCATTATTGATAGGCATCATAAAAAGCAAAAATATATAAAATATACAGAGAGACATAGTTCTGTTAAAAAAAAAAGGAAGCTCCAGTGAATATGAAAAAATACTGGTTAGTAACGTCAAAAAGGACATATGAAACAAAATGTTCAGAAACATTAAAAACAAGTTAGTAATACAATAACAATAAAATTTAAAAAGAAACAAAACAAGTTGGATGATCAAAAGCACCTACGGCCTTATTTGAAACACTTTACATAGAAGTTGGAACCATAGCCATATATTTAGCTAATGAAAGCACTTGGTTGCACATCACATGAAGAAACTATTTGGGGAAACCATGGAAGGAGGAAAAGCCAAGTGTTGGTTATCTCTTAAATAGGAATAAGCAGGAAATCAGACATAAGGTGTTGTGAGAATAGACTGACCTCACCAGTAGAAGGGAGACATTTAAAGGACTGGTAAAAGAAAGGGAAGGCAAGTAAAAATGGAGGAGAATGAAATAATTTTCAATACAGTATATAAGGAAAATAAAGAGGAATGGAATTTAGAAGCCAAAATAACCATATGGAGGGAAGAAAGGGTAATACATATCTCAGTGCAGAAAATTTTCCTTTCTTGGTACAAAAAGCATTTGCTAGTGGATCTTTGTCTCAGTTTGGTTTGCTATAAGAAAAAGAGCATAGACAGGGTGACTTATAAACAGACATTTGTTTATCATGGACCTAGAAGCTGGGAAGTGCAAGATCAAATTACCAGCATCTTTCATGCCTGGAAAGGCCTGCTTCGTAGTTCATAGATGACTGTCTTTTTGCTGTGTCCTCCCATGGCAGAAGAGGTGAAGAACTCTCTGGGATGTCTTTCATAGGGGCACAAATCCTGTTCATGAGGGCTCCATCCACTCTCATGACCTAATCACCTTCCAAAGACCTCATCTCCTAATATCACATTGGGGGTTAGGATGGCAGCATATGAATTTTGGTGGGATATGAACAGTTAGTCTATATTAATGTTATTAAATAATTTATGGTTTTAAGACTTGGAATCATCACTGAAACCAGGTAGTAAAATATTTGTGAGAACATAACATGATTACAAAAAGTAATAGAAGAACATGTGAATTCAAAGCACTTTGCTTAAGAAGACAGTTGAAGGCTGTCTAATTGTATCATAAGCAGAAAGGGAATGGGGTGGGAGAATGTGTGTTTCAGTGTAGGACTGGATTAAAGGGAGGCATTTTACAGAGCAAGACATGATTTTTAGATAAAAAAATGAGAAGAGCCCCTGGCTGGTGTGGCTCAGAGGATTGGTGGTGGCCTGCGAACCTAAGGGTTGCTGGTTCAATTCCCATTTAGGGCACATAACCAGATTACACGCCAGGTCTCCAGCCACATCCTTAGCTGGAGGCAGGTGAAAGGCAACCATACATTGATGCTTCTCTCCCTTTCTTCCTCCCTTCCTGCCCTTCTCTCTAAAAATTAGGAGTAAAATCTTGTTTAAAAGTGAGGAAAAAAATGTACCGGGATGCCTTTGAACCGCTGAAATACGATGCAATAAATGTGTAACCAACATTCCAATAGTAGATAGGCAGATTGAGAAAGTGATAGCATTGGGATTTTTGTCTGGGCAAAGAGTTCCCATGAGCTACAACTCTAGTCAAGTCCACTGGCATTCCAAAGAATGCAGAAAAATATATGGACAATGAGGAGGGTATGGCCACAAATAGGTCAGTTAGGATATCAATCAGCAGCATATATATTGAATATTTACAATGTGTAGAAAACAACCTTTGGGAGGAATACTTTAAAAAAAAGATTTGAAGTCAGGACAGAGTACTTTGTAGGTATATATTGGATGAGCAAAAGAATGAAAAGAGAGCATACACAAAGGAAAAATCTTCAGAGCAGTTTCATAAAACTAGTTCTTTAAATCTAAGGTATAATATGAAGTATAGTATTTTCAAATTGTGGACAAATAAGCAGTTTTTTTGTTTTTTTTTCAGAATTCAGATAATAAAAATGGTAAGGAAAGGAAGGGAGAAAGAATAAGAGACTGTAAAGGAAATGAAAATTTTAGATGGACTCATAAATATTCTGTGAATAAATTCTGGAAAAAGCTAAGCGGAAATTGGTTGAAGAAGGGTGGGAAAATATAAAATCCTGACAAATGTTAAGTACTGGCTTATTGGAAAGCACTTAACCTTTTTATAAAATATAGTACCTGTTCTTCACTGCACCATAATTTATATTCAACTTCCACAATTATGACTCTTAAAACTTATTTTTGAGATCTCCTAAATTATTAGGAGAAAAATATTGTTTGAAATTAGTTGAGATACATACTTCCCAGTGAAGGGAGCTGGCAATGAGAATACAAGAATTTTATTTGTGATAGTTTAAAAAAATAGGCAGGCATAGATAAGCATGAAAGAATTTAAAAATTTTTTTCCATCACATGCAATAATGTTAGGATGGGTTACCATATTGGTAAAGGAAAGTAATAATATTTAAAGTTTGAAAACCGTTATCGGGATAGGGTGGAGAGAAAGTACTGACAATTTTAGAAGATGATAAGGAATTGAAAAAATGAAACCAAATGCATACTTTTTGGAAATCTCAAGAAAAAAATGCGAGTGAACTTTTAATTTACTCAACATGTAAGGCTTAGGTCAAGGAATATATGAGGGAGGAAAGGATACAATTTGTGCAAGGGTCAACTGTGCGAAGGATGGAATGAATCAGTCTGCAGAGCCAAACAAATAGGAGCAGAAGGGCTCCAGTTCCAAGAGATTGGAACATAGTTCACAGATACCAGGAAGCAGGGTTGTCCCTGTGTAGTTGAGAAAGAAAGAAGATTGTGCAAATGTTGTAGGTACCCTGGCCACCAAGTTAATGTGTTAACTCTAAGGAGGGATTCTTATATAAATTACTTTGAAATTCCTAATTAAAAAGATGCTCAAAAAAAAAGTCATGGTATCAGAGCTTTCAAGGAGAGATAAATTGTAGAAAATAAAGAATGGTGTAGATTAGCAAATGGTTGATGGCTAGTTTTTAAATATGTTTGCTATGTGATATTTCAGAGAAATGGCTAATTCATTCCAAATTAAACATGTTAGCATTGATAATACAGGGAGGTCATGTTGGATGTCAGTAATAGTGACCCAATGGATGCCAATGGCTTTGTCCACCTCTAAAATGTCATGATTTGTGGAGCAGATGCTGTGGTTGTCAGTGCCACAGCCAGATAGCTCTTGGTTCCTTTCATTCATTGCAGCCGTGATGCTTTGGTGTGTAGAGTGTCCACCACATTTTCTCACATGAGTGCAAACATCATTTCAACTCAACAGGTTAGATGATAGTGTCCCCATTCTACAGGGAGGAAACTGAGAGTGGTAGGGGTTCAGTGGCTGGCTCAAAGCCGCACCACAGGTGAGGAATGAATGCAGCCAGATCCAGATGCAGGTCTGCGTCCTCTGAAGGCTTTCTGCTTCCCTTTGATCATGCTCCTCTCTCATTGGATTATATGTTCTCTGGAGCAGAACGTTGAACTAGCGGGAAAAAGGAAAGGCTTCTTACGGTGGAAACCCTGCATATGGCCTGATGCATATTTCTCCATCTGCTCTTCAACTTTCAATGATTTAAATTTGGGTTATATGTATTAAGAGAAGAGAGGTGTAGCCGTCTCCCTACATGTTGCATTGTAGCAATTAGCTGACGATACTGTGATTTTTAAATTATCATTATTGTTCTCCTACTAAGTATTATGTTCATGGAGGACAGAGCCTTAGTATCTTACCATTTATCCATAGTACTTAGCGTAATATTTTCCTGTATCTATTGAACAAATAAGCGAACACACAAAGCGTAATTGTAATAATAGTCTTTTAAATCAAAATTAATTTTTAATTTGAACTGACTCAAATCTTATTGTTCCCTCTGCCTTTCGATATAATACACTTTAAGCCTATTGGAAAGTAAAGGCAAATGGCATCATTTAGTGCGTTAAACTGCAACGTGTCTGGTACATCCAAATGTTAATGCTGGCTTGGCCAACACGTTTCTATAACTTTTTTTTAGTTTTTATTCGCTCTCTAAGGAAGGAGAGGAGCATGGTGTGGAAAAGATAACACCAACCCAGCCCTGGCTGGTAGCACGTGGATAAGGTGCTGGCCTGCGAACCCAAAGGTTGCAAGTTCGATTCCCCAGCCAGGGCACATAACCAGGTTGCAAACCAGGTCTCCAGTCAGGTCTGTGGCTGGAGGCAGGTGAGACGCAACCATACATTGATGTCTCTCTCCCTCTCTGCCTCTCTCCCTTCCCCTCTTTCTAAAAATAATGAAATAAAATCTCAAAAAAAAAAAAGAAAGGTAACACCCACCGTTTCTGTAACTCTTGATCCTCATTAGAAAGAGGATATATAGTGTCAGTTACCAGCCCTTCCCTGGTTTCTTCCTCCTTTGTAGAGAAGTTTCACCATGGTTGAGCATCTGTGTGCATGATGCCGAGAGCTGTTGACATGTTCGAGGGGGAGCCTGTGGTGGAGGCTGGAAGAGATGAGAACCCAGGGCAACAGAGGTGCAAGCACCCGCCACACCCACAGCTGATCTGAGCAAAACCACACATGTGACCAATGTGTCTGGGGATTGCTCCGTAAAGTCATAGCATTTCTTAGAAAGAAGCATGTGATTAACATTCTGAGCCTGGAGAGTGTTATTGTTGCAAAAGTTTAAAAGTCCAGTATGTTTTGTGAGATGCCTTTTCAGAAAAAAAGCAGGGTTAGCATTTGCTTTCTGCTAGGCTTCACGTGGGATATCTGTTCCAGGCTCAGGCTGAGCTTTCCCTGCCCCAACCCTGACTCAGACTTCCTCCAAGGTGTTCTGGCTTCTTTCAGGGAGGACAGTGTTTAGAAACCAAGCTGTGGAAACTAGGTGAGCATATTGCTACTGTGGTGTCATTGCCTCTCGACTTCCCAATGATGCAGTTAATGGTTTCTGTAAGTGAAATCGACATCTGCAAAAAGGTCAGATTTTCAGCTAATGTTACCTGCCTTGTCATGTGGCTCCTTTGGAGGCTGTATGGAGGGGTGGAAACCATGGGGCTTGGGTGTTCAGGAAACCTGTACTTAAACCTTGCCCTCACCTAGCCTCATTTTCTTCCTGTACAGAATGGAACCTTGAAATGACCCCACCTTCGGCTACAATAAAAGCCAGATGAGATAATGAGCGGGGATGAGATAATGCAACTCTTCTTTCCTCCTTTATTTGCATGATAGCCTGGGGTGATTTCTATTAAGTGGAGGCTTCCACCATTGTTAATCTGCTAAAACAGTGGAGGAAAATTGCACTGTCATTAATTAAAAACAAGTTGAAAGAGGAACTACTTGACGTATTTTTAGTGAGGATGGCAGGATGATCACAAGTCAGGTTTCTGGCAGACTGACCTTCCTATCGCTTTTCTATCTATGCTGTAAAGAGGAAGGACCGTTTTTAGCTCCTCAGCTGCTCTTATCTGCCTTTATAGAGGCTTCGAACTCTTCATCCAAGTGAACTGTAGCCACATTTGACTGACCCAAGTCAGGTATTTCAAACCTAAATCTACAAGCAGCTGTGTGGGGAGTGGCAGAAAAATGAGATTGTCCTTGAGCAGGTCTGGTTTCATTTTGGCATCTCCCAGAATTAGGTCACAGCCATTCCAGCTGTCAGAACAATCATACGTATGTTTCTAGCTTCGCAATACCCGTTTCCCACTGCTGTTATAGATAGGTAGTTTACCATGTGTGTGAGGTGTAAGGACCCTTTTACCCAGCTGAGCAACCTAAGGGGGTTCTTTTTTGTTTGTTTGTTTTGGACCCTGACATATGACCTTTATAGTGTAATCACTCACTTCAGAAACTCCCACAAAGGCCCCTGGCGACTGGTGTTACCTGGTTAAGGCGGTTGGGACTTGCTCTGCTCTGAGATTCTTGAGGACACCCTGCAGGGCTCAGGGCTGACGTTTGTGTGCCTGTCCCATCAGATGTCAAAACATGATGACTTGTGCATGACATTGTGGTCAGCCCTCATGAGGTCAGTTCACGTAGACAGAGCTGAATGTCTAGTGAGCTCCAGAAGCTAGCTTTACTTTTATGGTTTCTTATTTATGACTGGTTGTTATAAATATATAAACTAAATATCAAATGCAGTAACTGATACTATCATCATTCTGAATGTCCTTCGCTTTCTAGATTTTGTATTCATTTAATGCCTGTGAACTAAAGGCCCGTAGATAGAGCACACTATCTATGTAATTGAACCATTTTGAATGACTCAGAGTGGCCTGAGTAAGCCTGGTGAGGCTTCCTCATACATCAGGTCTAACCTGGGTGCATTGTTCTATAGGAGACTTTGAAGGAACTTAGAACTCTGACCTAATACTATATCCTAAATGTTTTATAGGATTATTTGTTTTCCATTAAGTAGTGATTATGTTTATTATTCTGAGCCAATTGCCATGCTATGATTTGGGAAACCATGGAAATTTAAAAATGCTGAAATATCTTCATCATAATCATTAACCACATCATACCATGCTAATTAAAAGTTCTATTTACTTCCAGCCCTGCAGCTGTAGATCAGTTTTCTTTGCCTAAGATCTTTTTAAATGTGTGTCACTGCAAACCTGGAGAGGATGGAGCTATCCATCCCGTGTCTGTCCATCGTGTCGTGTTCCCCTCCGTGTGGGAGACCTACAGACTGATAAGGACCATTGATTGAAGAGAAAGCTGACTGCAGGTGGCAGGCTGTGTGAACACGGAGATGCTCTGCCAAGATTCCTCAAACTCTTTGGTTCGCCTAATCTTGCGCATGGCATCTCTGCACAAGGAAGCCCTCAGATTACAGCTGTGTGATTCGGGGTGCGATGAAGAAAAACATCGTTTTTAAGTTGTCGGTGTTGTCGGTGTTTTCAGAACTCAGAGGCAGGGTAGTCCTTTTATATTGTGAATCCTCAATGCCGAAGTCCTTTGGCTGGCCTCCTGTGCTGCACTCCATCATGACGCAGCAGATGTCATGAGGCAGGCTGCCTCCTTCCTCACACCCTGCCTACACCTGCAACCCTGACAGCCAGGACAGAAAAGGTCTGCATGTTGTCTGCCCTTGACATTGCCAGTGTGGATGGCAGGGAAGTCGCCAGACCCTCTGGGTGACCGGAAATCCTTTCTCCTAATGGGTGCTTTGTGTCATTTGTGCCTTCTACTTTTGCTATGAGGTTTTCTTTGTAGCTAATCCTTAGCTGCTCAAAATACCTTGCTTAATTTAACATTGGGTCCGGGGCTGCTATCCCCTAGTGGAGTGCAGCTCTGCTGCCTTACACCCTTTTGTAAATTTTGGTTTCCTTTCCAATTGTCTAATATTTTATATCCCGCTTTAAAAAATTTAAACTTAGAGAAAAGTTATAAGAATTGTAAAAATAAACTGAATACTTTCCAACTAGATTCATCACTTGCTTATACTTTGCCCCATTCGTGGTTGTTATTACATTTTTCTAAGTTGTAGTGTAAGTTGTAGAAGCCATCCCCCGTAGCCCCTCAACACATCAGCCTTATTTATATCCAAAAATAAGGATAGCCTTTCACTAAGTGTAATGTATTTAGGAAATTTAGGGAATTTAACATGGTTACAGTTCTATACCCAATGTACTTTTCATTTTCAAGTTTTGCCGATTAGCCAGAATCCTTTGTAGTGTATTTCTCTGTGCCAGCAGCCAGCCCAGGACGATACACACGTTTAATCCTCATGTTGTCCTATCTTCCTCCGAGGTGCCATTTTTCTGCTGGACGCTGTTGGTGTTTTTGTATCTGTATTTGGGTCAGGGGCCACCATTCCATTAGATTGACTCTTAAGGCTTGGCTTGAGGATCCTGGGTTTGGAGGCCTTGTCTTGCTTTCCATGAAATATGATTCAAGGTGACCGTGGTGGACCTGCTCAGGAAGCTGGTCATGACACGTCCACCTCACAGCATAGAGAAAGTCGACCTGACAACTCTTAGTGCTTGAGCGTTGGCCGGAGCTTGATGCTACATGGATGTTGCAGTCTGTCAGCTCATTGCCAGGCTCTGCTGCTAAAAGAGCTGAGTTGGGGAATAGCTTTCAGCTCTTTATCTCAGTGGTGATCTTTTGCTGTGTAGGGTTTCCCTGGTGCAGGCCAGCACATGACTTCATTCTTTAGCAAATACTGCCATTCCCGCTCTGGCGGCCAGCCCGGGCTGTGCTTGCTATGTAACTGCTGGGAACTGTCACCATGGGCCTCTGGTCCTCCATATGGTGGGCTTCTGTGACTGTCTCAGGGACAAAACTGACAGACAGGTGGACACAGAGCTCTCCCAGCTCCCCACAGGTAACCCTAGGGCATGTCAGTTTCTAGGTTGATACTCAGGAATTCCTGTGAAAATTACTGAACCTGGTGTTCAGTCTAAATCTCCTCTCCTGGTGCTGAAGAATGGCCATGACTGAAATTAAATTTAAGTTACTGGTTCAAGTGTCTGTTTTGGGCAGCTCCCAGTGCCCAAGTCTGCCTATGGGATAAAGTACTATAGTAATGCCAACAGTAATTCAGAAAATAAATCTATTTGTTCACAATATTTCTTCTTAGAATATTCAAGGAGGTAGAGACTACTCAGGGAGTCTCCACTTGATTCTGCTTTCCTGGAATGTAGGGATGATGGTACTGCGTCACCTTTATAGCCCTGTGGTCAGCTGTGTTAGGACCATTGCCTGAGCTGTGCCCTTGTTATCAAAACAGGCTTCACTGACTTTCAACGTCAAAGTTTCTCTAATCTGATTGTGCATGGTGCTTATGCGTTAGTTACTGTGGTCTTTTGTGCAAGTGTAGATGTAGGTCATTTCTGAGTTAACAATGTGAACTGTAACTGTACACAATGTTAGTCATGTAAGTGGCCTTCTCTCGTAAGGGGGACTGTGGCTTACCTCCTTGATCCTTTTGTTTTAGGTTTCTTTGATATTCTTAGTTATTTAGAACATAGTCCAGGCCTTTCTGGCTTTGTTGGTGTACTCAGGCTGCCTGTAGGAGAATTATGCAATCTGCACATGGGAAATAAATCAAATTTTGATTGCAGTTGACCCTTCCCTCTTTCATCTTTTTGTGATTTTCTACCTTCTTACCTTTCCTTCTTTATCCTGTCCTTCATCTCACTGAAAGGAAATGAGGTCATGCTTCACTTGCTCCCAGATTATTTACATTTGAACTTGAGGCATTTGGAGTGGAGTTGAGACCTAAGAAAGCCATGCAAAGTTCTCTGAACCCTCAAGTGTTGGTGAAATCACCCTGCAGGACCCAGTGCCTCTTACAGAGTGCCTAGCAATGCTTGAGGGAGTCAGCATTCTAACGCACACTGGATTTTAGTACCAGATTAGGAGGTGAAGAAAAGTAAATGAAAACATGATAGGAGACAGTAGGAAAGAGTCAAAAGAATACCTCAGAACTCAAGAGACCTTGCTCCCTGAGCTCATCTGGTATAGGGCCAGTGTCCCTATTACCTTACCGCTCTAGAGGACATTGTCACCACACCTCATCCCCCAACCAATGCCTGAGTAATGGGGGAGGGGAAAGAGCTGAAAGAGAGGGAGAGAATTATGTGATACGTTTGACGAAGTAGACCGAAGTAGTTTCCTTTTTTTAAAAATGCATCAGTTTTTGGATTTAAAGAATTAATTTATAGGACTAGAATAACCATTCCTTGATTTATTCAGAAAAATGAGGCACAGTAGTGCATCCATCAAAATACATTATTTCAACCTTTTACTTCTTTCTTCTCCCTCACTCCTCTGCTTGGAGCCTCCCTCTGTCCCTCTTAGGAGTTATCAGAAACATGTATGTGGGCTGCAAGGGGGTGAAGAAGGATAGTTGCTAAGTTTTCAGTTTTTGGCAGAGGCTTGTGCAGCCTGGGTCGTTAACTGAGTTAACTCCAGAGGACAGAATTAATGATTCTCCTGGGGAATAGCGAACATGTTACTGAGAGCTGAGAACTTTTAATGGTTTGCAACTCCTTAAAAGTTTAGTCTATGTTGCTCCCATGAATAAGGACCACTGTCTGTGGGCCTTCGACCTCAGAAACTAATTAACCCAGACTTGTAAGAAGTGTGGGTTGAATGCCAAGTCGGCACTCATGCTGAATTCCTGATTTGGGAGAGGGTGGGGACCATGTTCTGGAGCATTCTGATGGGAAAGTGTCTCACTAAGAGTGCATGCTGGGAATACAGCTGCTGCCTTGACATTCCTGCCAAACAGCCCTCGGGATGAGGATGTTCTGAACTCTGTCTTTTGATACAACTTTTACAGATGTTTTTGCTCTGAAAAAATTCTGTTCTACTTTTCTATTTTAAAGAATAGTAAACATTTACATTTAATTTGGGTTTTCTTAGATTTATAGTTAGAGGGTTACTTCTACTCGGTTTTAACATAGGTAGCCCAATCTTATATTTCTTTACAGTTTATAACGGGACCCTAATAAGTGTTTGGAGGAAATATCTTCAAAATAATATAGCACTTCAACTATTTACCTTTCCATTGATTAAGAGATTGGTAAAAATTTTATTATCCTACAGAAGAGGAAAAAGTAGAATTTTATTCGTTTAAAAACATCAATTCCATTTTAATGATAAAAATAATAATACAAAGCTAACTCATTTTAATGCAGGTTTCAAAAGGGGTTTGTAAGGGTGTGCTGTGGTTCATTTTCTCTTAATGGGAACAATTGGGCGGTTTCCCAGTATTCATTGATTGTACAGTTCTCTCTAGTTTCTCATCAGAGCTTAAGTCCCCAATTTTGAAGCGCTACATTAGGTGTGATAACATTCCATAAAGTGGTCCAGGTGGTTTTCTGTCTGGCTTGGAGGAGAGAAGGATATACCACATACTCTTTGATTTCATTTTCACAGAATGCTTTCCACTTTGAATCTTTTTCCCAGAAAGGTTTGAAGCCAGCTAAAGCTACCCAGTGGGGAGAGGTTTGAGTCATTTGACAAAAGTTTATAGATTCATAATTTTGAGTGCAAAACTCTTGCTGCCACTCTCAACTCTGACCTCTGAGAGCCCTCTTATGCTCACCAAGTCCACGGAGCAGGAATGTTGATTGACGTTGTAACACTCAAAATGAAATATTGATGTTATAACCTAGTTCTTGATAGAAAAGACATCATGAAAGAGTCAGACTTAGTGCGAGGAGGAGGATTCATTAGGATTGAGTGGAAAATTTAGAAGGGCAGTAGAGTAGGACAGCTGGAAATACAGACCCTTAACCTGGAAATTCCAGGTAGGGGACATTAATTAGTGCAGCAGAATCAGGAGACATGTGTTTCCCCTGAAAATATATTGTTTATACTTTCCTTCCCATTGTATGAACTCCAGACCCTTGGGGTCAGGTGCACCATATTTCCTCTTACTACAGTAGCATGACTATAGGATGAAAAGCATCTCAGGGATTGTTAACCTTTGTATAATTTTGTCCAAATAAAGAGTAGAATTCAAAGTGAGGAACAGAGAGGAATAACAGGATTTAAAAATCCATACCTAAGTTATGCACACCTACAGAACTCATTCAAAAATTACTTTTATTTTGTTTTACTGTAAATATACATCAACTTGCTGATCGGATAGTTTAGTAACCACCAACCTGGGGTAGGGGGCAAGCGTATTTTGAAGTTGCCCTCTCATTGTCATCCATTGGAATGGCTGTGATTCAAGTGGTTTCTCAGAGGCAGCTTAATGTGGAGGGAGCTAGAGCTTTGGAACTAGGCCCCTGTACATTTCTCTTCTCCACTCTGTGGCTGGTGACTGAGTTTTCCAGATCTGTGAAACTTGAGCACCTTTCATGATGTGGTGATGATTAAATGAGAATCTGAGAATCTCCTTCTAAGGCTCCTAGCACAGATGGTAGGTACTCAAAAAACATTGGCTGTTTTCCCTTCCTCCTCCCATGTGTATTCAAAGATAACACACTGCATTCTGTTGAAATCTGGGGTAGAACCTCCTGCAGGATGAATGGAGGAGAGTGATACCCGCAGGGAGCCAGAGCTCCTAGGGTGTTTTTGAAATTCCTTTACCAGGATTCTGTGTGTCCTGGTTTCTTGCCTGGTCACAGTTGCCCTGTGAACCAACTGTATGGTGGTCTTGAATGAGTCATTTCGCTGTCACTCTTGCGACAGTCTGTTCTTGTGCTGTTCTGGCCTCTGAAGAAGGTGGAGAGCTGGGCTCAGATGGCTTGTTTATGTTTAGAAGCATGCTGAAGTTCCTGCTACGTGACAGGCACTGGACAGGGCACTAGGGATGAAAATAGGAAGAAATGTGTGTATTGTTAGGAGACAATGTCTGGCTGGGAGCCCACATGCCTCTGCACCGATTTCCCTCACGACCGTCTTTGTGTGTCGAATCACATAGGAAAGTGGTAACGGGAGTTTTCAAAGTATGTTGTTGTTTTTTTTCTTTTTTCTTTACAGTGATGACAGTCAAGCCAGATGCCAGGGGTAATGCAAATCCCTGATGTGTGTCTGAATTCCTTAAATATTCCCCTTGAGTAGATTCCCTTGGGAACAGAAGAATATCAGTGCTTTCTAGGAGTGGTTTAAATAGGGCAATCTTTCTACATGTTGTGTCTTCCTTTTTGGTTTATTAAAGTTGAACCTTAAATACATTTTGAGGAATTGGAGGAGACACTTGATTCAAAGGCTCCCGTTCTTGGGCTGTGGGAGAGTCAGAGAAGTACTGGAGCTTTCTTTTCTTAAATATCAGACAGTGCTTCTAACTATATGCATTGTTATGTCAGGAAAAGCAGTTAATGCCATGATGTACATAAGTTAATATCTCAAAATCAATCTTTCTCTTTCTCTCCCTCTCTCTCAAGCGCACACACACACACACAGAAATCATAGTACTTCAGGAAAATATAATAAAAAAATAAGCAAGCAAGGAGGCCCCCCAATCTGGTAGGTGAAAAGAGAGCAAACATAAAAATTTTTTCAGAGATTCCAGAATTGGAACCAAACAGCAAAGAACTTGATTGCCAGTTTCTAGAGGAGGCAGCCCATCCTGCAGGAATGGGGGGTGGGGGGTGGGGGTGGCGCTTATGTGAGCCAGAGGAATTCGTGTTCTGTTTCCCTCTCCTCTCCGAAGATGGCAGGTTTTCTCTTAGGACTGGCATGGTTCTCCAGCAAAAATGCTGTTGGGAGAACATTGGGGCTTTAAGAAGGGTTAGCAGAATTTGTGAAAACATTTTTTTTTCATTTTTCATATTGTGATTAAGTATACATAATATATGACTTACCATTTTAACCATTTTCAAATTGTATAGTTCAGTGGCATTTAAGTACATTTACATTATCGTGCAGCCATTAACACTATCTGTCTCTAGGACTTTTTTCATTTTCTCTGACTGAAACTCTGTCCTCATTAAACAGAAACATGTTAACTAACATTCTATGTCAGTATGACATACGTGAACTCTGCACTTAACCTCTAGGAAACTCGGGAAAGATGAGATTGTCTAGTAGTCTCTCTGGTGATACTTGGTCTTTGTTAAGGGCTACTCATGCTATAGGAGCTTGGTAAGCTATAGGCCTCCTCTGTGGAGAGGTTACTTGTAGTAATAACACGGCAGGGAGATGTCATGGAATAGAATGGGGCTCCTAGGATAGAGATTTAAGATTGGGTTGCATGGTGACAATCTCAAGGACAGCAACATTCAGAGTGACTGGGCACAGCTGTGTATCTCACACAGAAAAAAAGGAGCTGCCTGGGAACATGGTATTGTGGTCCATGGCCCTTCCTGTGCAAGGCATGTCGGTTGACAGTAGTCCACCTCTAATTTCTGTGTTCATTACATTAACAGAATTCAAGACGATTGATGGACTTGTTTCAGTTTAAAATTATAACATTTTCTCACATTTTCAACACATTCTTCACAATAAACTGTTGCTTCTTTTTTTTTTACTGAAGCATTTGAAAACGTCACAGATGACTGGACAATGAGGTTTTCCTATTCTTGGTGCAGTGAACTGTTTCAGTAAAGATTTGCTGTGACTTTGGGGGCGGGATTTTGTGTTATGTCTGTTTCCTGTCTAGTCAACAGAGTAAAACAAAAGAGGAAAGATGGACCATTTGATTCCTTCAACTCCTTAGATTTTCCATCACATGTTTTGCTCCACCTAGATTTTGTAGACAGACAAGCCTTTTAAAGAAAGCAATTTGTTGATGGAGTACTTTCAAACAATTTGTTTTATATTTGCACAAAGTTTAGAATCAACACGTCATGTCAGTCTAGAGAGTGAATCATGGGGTTGGTCACTGAAGGAACTGCCTAAATAGAGCCAATGAACTAAAAAACAATATAAAATAATAAAGACTGGGTGGATGGAGAAGGAGGAAATGATAGTTTGCCAAAAGAACAAAGACTGTAGAGTATTGCCTTAAAAGGTAAAATACACAAATGAACAAGATAGAAAAACCCAGTTTTGTGTGTTTCTGAAAGTTCGGTGAAGTGCACACATCAGAAACCCCTCCAGGGCCAGGAGGGGAAGAAGAACCTGCAGCGGGCCCTGGCGTCCAGGTATTACACTGGTTTTGACATAGTGAGTGAAGTGCCCTGGGTCGCTCAGTATTGACCGTCAATGTGAACCAGTGTTTTAGTTGATAGATCAAGGCCGCATATACCTTAAGTGTATTTTTCATTTTCTTAAATATATATTTTAAAGATTTTATTCATTATTTTCAGAGAGAAGGGCAGGGAGGAAGGAAGCAAGGGAGAGAAGCATCAATGGGCGGGTTACCTTTCACCTTCCTCTAGCTATGGACCTGGCTGGAGACCTGGCTTGCAACCTGGTTATGTTGCCCTGACTGTGAATCAAACCAGCGACCTTTGGGTTTGCAGGCCAATCCACTGAACCATACTAGCCAGGGCTTTATTTTTCATTTTTAATGCAGTGAAATGCATCTACCACTAAAACTGTATATAACATAACAATCTTTATACTTCTAAAAGTTACTTGATGATTATGGATTTTTAAAAAGTTTATTTTTAAATACATATCAAAAATACAGTGTATTATTATTAGTTATTATTTGGTATGGTAAGAAGACCAAAAGCTCTTGTTAAACTGAAATTTAAATCTGGTTGAAGAGCAAGTATTTAAAAAATTAATTTATTTATTTGCCTTTTTTTTTTCTTTTTTTAAGATTTTACTAATTATTTCCAGAGAGGGGAAGGGATAGAGGCAGAGAGGGAGAGAGACATCAGTGTATGGTTGTCTTTCACCTGCCTCCAGTTAGGGACCTGGCGGGAGACCTGGCTTGCAACCTGGTTATGTGCCCTGGCTGGAGAATCAAACCGGCAACCTTTGGGTTCGCAGGCCAGCGTCTTATCCACTGTGTCACCAGCCAGGGTGGATCTGATTTTAAAAGAAATATACATGTCCAAGTTGAGGGTTTTGTAGAAGTACATTGTAAATTGATCAAAAGATGAGTAAGAGGTTTCAGTTTGCCTATCATAAACGAATATTTTTATGTATCTACATACACAGACGTATAACGCCTGTATTTTTTTGTGAAAGTAGCATCAATAGGAAGCAAAAAAATTATATTACAAACAATAACGCACCAAAAACATATGTTTGGCCTGGAGACATTGCAATTTATATATTAAGATGCTATTGATTTAAAAAAAAAATAAACTTACTGGGGTAAAATTGGCTAATAACATTATGTAAGTATTAGGTGTTGATGCTGTTGATTCTTAACATGAGATTAATTTACAACTTAACATCCCTTTGATAATTCAAGACAACAGTGACTGCGGCCACATATAAAAGATTAGTGTTGGAGTCCCAACAACTAGAAACAAGCAAAGAAAAAACAGCTCAAAGCAATTATCACCTGGTGTTTTATTTCCCAGTCATAAAATGAATTAGAAGTGGAGGTCATTTTTCTCATCTTGTCAGGTCAGATATTCTAACCCAAAGGAAAATTCATGGTGATGTGATGCTTTTAACTGTCAGGTGTACTATCTACAGTGAAAATAATAACTCATGAATTTTACTGATTGCTTCATTATTATTTTAACCTCCTCAGGATTTCATTTTCATGTATTGTCTGGCCAGGTTCTCCTTTTGAATGGTTGTATAGCTTTTGGCTCATTCATGTTTAATTTCTTTAAAGAGCCAGCTCACCTCATCACATTTAGGATTTCTTCCCCATGTTCTGTGCTGATTATTCCCTCTTTTTTAGCTTTTCTGTTTTTGTTCTTCTTAGTTTCCCCCTTTGAATAATGCCTTGTTCCCTCAAATTCAGTAATAATAATGGATTGTTCTTAAAATGAACCTTTACCTAGCAATTAATGTAGAAATTTGAACTTTAGGATTGGCAATTTATAGCAAAGACACCAAAAGTTTTTAAGGAGAGAGAATTAGCCACCTATCAACATATAAAGATGATCATCAAAATGTAAAAATATAGTTATTAACAGCATAAACATGGTTTCTGTTTCCAATGTGATAAACGGTACTGAAAGTATTTGTTTTGAACTGTGTTCACTGCCCGGTTTACCCTGACTCAACATGAATTCTCTTTGTTTAATTAAACATTCACAGTAAGTGGTAGCAAAAGTCTTCCTAGAATTTTTTAGATGTTAACATGCTTAATATTAATATAAGTGCTTTGCCGTTGGAAACCATGTTTTTATTTCTACAAAATTTCTAAAATTGTTGTATACACAGTAGGTAATGTGGAAATAAGTATTTAGTGAGTGTAAATGAGAAAATAAAGAAATTAGGGCCCTGGCTGGTAGCACAGTGGGTAAGGCGCCGGCCTGTGAACCCAAAGGTCGCAGGTTTGATTCCCCAGCCAGGGCACATGATCAGGTTGCAAACCAGGTCTCCAGTCAGGTCTGTGGCTGGAGGCAGATGAAACACAACCATACATTGATGTAAAAAAAAAAGAAAGAAAGAAAGAAAGAAATTAGAAAGAAATTGTGCATCATTCAAATTGAAGGACCAAAAAAGGAATGAATTATATTTTCTGTATTTTATTTTATATTTATTTTCTTTTTTTCTTTTTCTTTTTTTTAGCTTAGGAATGTAGTAAATGCTTAATAGCACTTACTCTTTTTTTATTTTTTAAAGATTTTATTTATTATTTTTAGAGAGAGAAGAAGGGAGGGAGGCAGAGAGGGAAACATATTTGTATGGTTGCCTTTCACCTGCCTCCAGCTACAGACCTGGCTGGAGACCTGGCTTGCAACCTGATTATGTGCCCTGACTGGGAATTGAACCAGTGACCTTTGGGTTCATAGGCCAGCACCTTTCCACTGAGCCACCAGCCAGGGCTTATTTTATATTTATTTTCATAATAAAATATGAATGGCTTAAATCTGCTAAATATTTAAAAAATTATTTTGAAAAATGTAAAGTATTTTCAAGTTGTGACACATGTTGATAGATATGAGGTCTGTCCCAAAAGCATTGGCATGCAAACTGGTTTAATTATATTGACATTGGCTGGATACTTTCAGGACAGACCTTGTGTATAGCATTACATTTGTCAATGGACTAGACTAGCAGTCTTCAGCCTTTTTCATCTCATGGCATATATAAACTAATTACAGACATTCAGCAGCACTCCAAAAGATATATTTTCAGTAATCCGACAAAAAAATAGGTACAATTTTTATTCATTCACACTGGATAGCTCTTGTTAGGTTGGGTGTTGGCATTTTTTAATTTGATAGTCTAAGGGAAAAGAGGTCAGTACCCCTGACTAAATTAGTCAGGTATTGCATGTTTTAAAAATTCTTGTGGCACACCAGTTGAAAATTGCTGCGTTAGACCATTGGTTTCAGTAAGTGGTGGTAAACGAGGCTTGAATTTTTTTTTTTAAGTCTTAAGAGTAGGACTCTGCTCAGGAATATAGTGGAGAAGTGTGGTTTGAAAATGAGTTTCCCAAGAACCTCAGAGGTATCTGGTCTCATGACCACAGTATGAATACCACAACCTGTCATTGAGAACCACAGCTTTGACAAGCCAAAATTCAACTACGTCTGTGGCTTACCCCACTTTTTCCTCTTTAACCATAGTGTTGTACTTGTGTATTTAGATAGGTCTTTTGAAAGCACCACTTAAGACTTGCAAAGTAGCATTTTGGGTCTACCATCCATTATCTTCCATAAAAGCCTGGTGAAGGTTTCAGTTGTGGCCCTACCCACGTTTGTACAGGGCCTGAAAATGTGCCACATGGAAATCTTCCAGATGGACCTTTGACCTTCTGTCGTATACAAAGGAGGATTGCAACACTGAGTTTTGGGGTATTTGGCATTCCACAGAGCTTATTACATGAAATTTCATCCATGAAATTTGTTTACATTATGATTAAGTTTTCAAACTTGGTTTTAAATATTAAATCCGGTAATGTTATCTTGAAGTGTGGGGGTTTTCTCAAAGTGATTCCTCGAAGTTTGAAGAACTATACTGCAGCATTTTAGAACCTGTCTTTTATAGAGGGCAATTCTTTCCATTTATTTATTTATTTAAAAAATTTTATTGTTGTTGTATTACATCCACCCCCTTTTTGCTCCCCTCTGTGTCCATTTATTTTTAAAAAGTGCTTTACAAATGAGTCTGGCATTTGAGACTGAGTGCCAGTATGAAAATTATACTTTAGCTTTATTCTGGCTGGCTAGGATTGGTCTAAACATGGATATTTTTCTGAAACATGTCCCATATCTGAAGAAAGGTAAACAGCTATGATTCCTATGGTAAACAGGATATTTACTTATAGTCTCTGTTCAATGCAAGTAGCAGTAAATTAACTGATGCTGTCATACACTTGTTTGATGCATAGTGCATGATTAGAATCTATCCAGCAAGAAAGAATATTCATTTTACTATCCTTGGTACTGAAAATACTCTGTTTTCCCTCTCATGGAGCAGGTGTCCAGTTGTGTTAGATTGATGGAAAACCCTTCATCATATGGCCCAAGCTGAGTTCTCCACTGCACCAGTATATGTTCCTATGGTTCGGTTCTTTGTAGAGTTCTAAATGTTCCTCAACTTTCTGTGTATTTCTCATCTCCTTTTTGGTTCCCACTGCTTCCTCCCCCCAGGAATGTCCATGTTTGCTGTCCCAGGCCCTGTTACCCCTGTGAATCACATGCAGTGTCTGGCCAGGCCCTGGCATGGTGTGGTGACTTAAGCAAATGCTCATTCTCGTCTTCCATCTTTATCCCTTTCTCTCAGTGCAAAGAATTTTTTCTTCTTTAGCTTATTGTATTTTTATAGCAGCAGTAACAATTATCCTCCCAAGTTACTTAATTTTATAGGTATTTGTCTCTTTCTAGACTAAAGTGTACCTGCAGGAAGAAACCATGTCTTATTCATGGTCTCCTGTCACCTAGGACAGTACTTGAACAAGTTGGTATTCAGGTCAATAGCTCTAGTTAGACATTTCATGAAGGAGGAGGTCGAAATGATTGGCTGAAATGAAGTTCGGGATTTTCTGTTGGATCAACAATGTTTCTTGTGTAAGGATTTACATTATTTCCTGCATCCATGAATATAATCATGAATTAAATAAAGTTTGATTAAGAAGAATATGAGATGCACAGTGTGACACTGGAATAAAAATCTACACATGAAATTTGTTTAATTGACAGAATTGCCAACTGAAAAAGTGAAAATCGGTTATCTTCTATAATAAAATAGAGCAAGTGAAGCCTTCAATACATCTTTTCAAAAATACTCCTGCTGGTGGGAAAACCACTCTGCTTATGTCCCTCTTGATAGCTGCCCATTAAATGTATGCCATGTGGTGTTAGAGTAGACTGCTGAGTTGGAAATCTTCATTTAATGCGGTAATATACAAGGCATTTTCTGGATCACACAGAGAAAAGCATCATTAAGCATTCATTTAGCAACATTTTGACTTGAAATTTAAACCCTATTAGGAATTTCTCTGAAGGCAAAATGCAGAGAAGGTCATGGGGTGGAATCAGAGGGTGGTCTGAGCAGGAGTTCTTGAAGGTCAGAGCATCAATTCTGACCTTTTGTTCAAATCCACTTTCCTGCACAAGTGTGGCACCTTTGCAGCAATATTTTAAAGATAACATGTTGATATTATGTTGCTCTGATGGTGATACAAGGATATTAAGCAATGTGAAGATGGGATTCACATACAGGAGTGGGAACAAGAGACCTGCAGCAAAGATGATCAAAGGAGTCCACTTTAAATTCTTGCTTCCACACCAAAAAGTAAAGCAGGACACAGCCTTGTGTACCTTTTTGGATGTTAGAATGAAGTCTCTTCTTTACATTACCCCTCCTACCGCTCCTTCTTTCTCCTCCCTCCCTCTCTTTATCCCCTTCCTCTTTTCCTCCCCTTTTGTGCCCTTCCTCTTCTTCCTTCCTTCTCTCCTTTTATTTTTTTTTTCCTTTTTTTTATTTTTTTTTATTTTTTGTATTTTCTCCTTTTATTTCTTCTCCAACACTTGACAACATTGCTAACCGCGCACTGCAATGCATTTCTCCTACTCCAGGTGGATTTAGTAATGCTGGTGGGAATGAAGAAAAGTACACTGTATTTCTGTTTAAAAACATGCTTTTGAGTTACATGTAAAACTTGAAGGTTGTATATGCAGTAGATTGAGCTATAATTTATTTATGACTAGAACTTAATAAAGAGGGTACCTCTTCTACCCAGGTGTCGGAATTTCCAGGGAACTTGCTATCACGTTTAAGATAGCAATTATAAATTAATTTTAATATCAAACTTATTCGCATACAAACGAATACACACAAGTTGGGAACAATGGGCCATGGCTCTGCTACGCTGGCGTGAGGGCATTACGGTCAAGCCGTTTGGCCAAGACCTCAAATTCTGTTCCCTCTGCCTCAGGAGTTGGTCTTATCTGCTATCTTCCCACCTGGCACCCACGTCTCCTTCCCAGGCAGCTCCCTGTACCATCTTTTCCTCATTCAGTTTTCTCCCTCAGAGTATACCTCTCTGTCACTTCCTTTTAAAATGTTTTTGGCTCCATTCTGACTATGGGCAGTGTCCCTTTTGTGCCCCACTACCTGTTCACACACGGGTGCTGTGTGCTCTTGGGCTGTGCTTTAGTTCATCGCCTTTGCCTTATTATAGCAGTGCCCCCTCCCCATGCCTCCCTTCTCTCACTGCTCTAATAGGGCCTGCTCTGGAGACCCCGGTGTCCTTTGGACAAGGCACAGGGCTCCCTCCTCTGTGTGCCTGTAAGACTCTGCTCACCTCTCTGGTAGGGTGCATTGTATTATAATTTCTCACTTCCTCATCCCCACTCACTAATATGTTCAACTCTGCTTTCTCTGCATCAGGGGTGCCTGGCCTATACCAGGTGCAGAATAGATGCTAAAATCTTATCATTCATTAGGTAAAACTGAGCCCTGAAACTAAGTGTGAATGAATAGGTGGCTGAGGACAGCTTGCTTCCTACTCACTTACCCCTGTGGGGACTGAACTTGGGATTCAGAAGTAAGAAAAGAAGGTGGGTGTCTGAGTGGCAGAGGCCAAACTGGGATAGGGAAAGAGCAAAAACTGGTTTGTATTTTGAAGCGATAGAGTGAGGTAAGGTGAGAAAACAAAAATAGCCAGAAGAGCTCCATGTACTCCAACCCAAAAGAGGAATTGCACATTTTCCCGGAATTGGGGCAAATAGTTCCATTGTGTTTTTCATGCCTGGCTCGGTAAAACTTGCTGTTCTTCAATGAGTGGCTTGGAAAATACATGTTTGTGGCTCTCGTGAAAGTGTCTTTGATGAGGCAAGCCAGCGTGGAAGTGGGGAGACTGGAGGGAAGAGGAAAGATTACGTTTCTGGGGGTGCGGAGGAGAACTGGAGAGAACAGCTAATGGTGAGAAATCTACTGATGGGAGATTTGCTTTCTCAAGTTAGGAAATTTGAGTTTCACTTAGAGCCAAAAAAGTTTCAGTGTCCACACCTTTGCCCTGGACAGTTACTTGCACTGGGAGAACATTCTGGTGAACGTAGGAGGACCCCTGGGCTGGAAACTTGCCCAAATCAACGCCTCTGCATTTGTACATCAGGCCTGTGAGTCAGCAACCATCAGGACAGTCCCCACATGACTCCCACTTCAACCCTCCAGGCAACATTTCTGCTCATGGGTCCCAGCGGACGCACTCAACCCACCAACTCGTTTCACACACAGCCAACTGAATGGCTGTCACATGGCAACCAAGTATAGTCACATCTGTGTGCAGCTGGACTAGACACCAGTGACCTAGAGGTGAAATGCTGGGCTTCATTGTCATTTCCTCCACTCCAACCTATTCCCCATGCCAGGGACATTTAATGTCCACCCCCATTGAGGGGAGGAAAGGGAAGAAAAGAAATGAAAGTGAGTCAAATAAGTTGTCTGATAGGGAAAAATGAGACCGGAACTGCAACCACATGCTGGCCTAAGGAGCCAAGCGAACACCCTCATTTCATCCCTGCACATTGTTCCTGGAGCCCGTGCAGACTCTGCAAAGTCAGCCTCTAATGAGAACCAGAGTGCAGCGTCCATCTCACACGCACAGCCCATGTCACACTGCAAGAGAGAGAGTTGCTGCACGTCACAAGTTCAGTTTGTTTCCCAAATCTTTCCTGTGAATTCATGTTCTGGCCAAAAATGTATCAACACTTTTAGTTGTATTCAAATTAGAGCAGAAATATTTTGTAAGTCTAAAAAGTAGTAAGGATGTTCTGTTTTCATGTTGTCCATGATTGGGTGGCACAGAGAATCTATTTTATCTTAATTAAATTCTCGTTTCTGTTGAATTAATGATGGATTATTTTCATGTGTTTTGAATCACATCTATTCTACATTTTTTCACAACAGAATGGTGATAATGTAATAAGAAAACAAATGCAAGTGAAAGCACAGGGATTGGTAGCTCTTTAGAGATTAACTGCACTTAAATCGACAGTAGCAAGCATATTTTTTGGGAGGTCAAAATTGTCGTGCAAATAAAAGCTTTTAAGAAATTTTTATTTGTACTGCAACACTTGGCCAATATTTTGCTATTTTGTTGGCAATTTTAAAATTCTATGCACACTTTTTGGGGGATAAACTTCATTAAAGAAATACACAGTTCAGTGCATCTTGCACATAGTGAACATACCCATGAAATAGAAACTAGATCATGAGCCAGAATGTTTCCAGAAGCAAAGAAGTCCCAGTTGGGTCTCCTCCCATCACTAATATTCCTCAAGAGTAACCACTGTTAACTTCATTTTGTTTCAATTTGAACTTTACGTAAACATAAATGGAATCACCCACTGTGTACTTTTGTGCCTGGCTTCAATTTGTTCAGTATTCTGCCTGTGAGATTCATTCATGTTGAAGCCTGTTGTATGCACAGTCTGTAGACAGCTCGGGGCTTTGAATACACACCATTGTGTGATTCTGCATTCTGCTGTTCCCACTGGGGCTGCCATGAACACTGGAGTATGGTATGGCTTTTTTAAAAATTCAAGTGCAACAAAATTTAAAAAATGTAAATTCACAGCTCAATGAAGTTTTATAGATGGCAACCAACCACCCATGTAATGACCACACTGATGAAGCAGAGATATTCCTAGAAACCTCCTCTGAAGTCTGTTAGTCAATCACACTGAAGGTCACCACTATTCTGACTTCTTTCACCAAAGTCCTTTTCACTTGTCCTTGAACTGCCTACGGTGGGGCCATATGGTACGCTGTTCTATTGAAGAAGTTTTAAGATTCTCTTTCAGGGCAATCCTCTAGGGGTGGGGAGTTCATGGAACTGTAGAGTTGTTTTCCAGAACCTCATGGTAATAAACAAAATTTTAAAATAAGAGCTACCGAAAATTGCATAATGCTTTTTAAAAATCACAAACAGGGTGGAAGTTAGGAAATAAATATTACAATACGCCACACCTACTCTATATTTTTGATGGTTTCTCATCCATAAAGAGTGTGTGTGCGTGTTTTGTCATTGTTTTTTGTTGTTGTTTATTTGTTTGTTTCTTGCTTTCTTTGGTGGTTATCTTTTATTTACCATACCAACATTTTTTGGTAATGAAATAGAATTAAAAATGATAGAATTGAGAAGCTCAAACTCCAACAGCATGTCTTAAGAGCAAAAAGTATTTAATTAAAATGGTTGCAGTAATAAAAATGTATGAGCATGGCTTTTGATGCACAAAAGCATGCATCAGTGTGGAGCATACCCCAGGAGTGGAATTGCTGGGAAAGACAGGTGCGAATGCTCAGCCTCTGGAGATGCTACCAGTTTTCCAAAGTTGTTTATCCCCCTTGAAAGCGTCACTTCTGGTTTCTGCCCACTATTAACTTCTGCCCAAGTAGCCTTAATATAGCATATTTTTTGTCTCCATGCATTTCTTTAGTTGGATATACATAGAGTGATTCAAAAGATTCTGTGAAGAAGTGCTATTATCAGAGGAAAAATTGTGGTAGTAATATCACCACAAAACTATTCTGACATTTTGCACCGCACAGGGAATGTGAAAAAGAATTTGAAAGATAAGCTGTTTAGGCTTGGCAGATCGCCACATGTCCCTATTTGGTGGGATGTGAAACACATACAAATTGTGGAAGCTATGATTTTAAAGATCTATCTTCAATCGGAAGCAAAAATAAATAAATAAATCAAAAATTGAGGATTTCACTTTGCTGATTTCAAACGTGCTTTTTGTTCTGTAGTTATGTCACATAAACACATTGGCATGGTAGTGTGCTCTCTGGCGCTCTCTTTCTCTTTCTGTCTCTCATGCACTTACGCGGTAGGTGTCCTTTGGGTAGGTGAAAGGCACTCTGTAAACAATTAAGTCTGCCTTCCCTTTCCTGCATCCGCATGTGGAACTCACTTTAATGTTGAAAAGAACCCCTGTTCTATAGAATGGAGAAAGACCGGAAATGGGCTTTATTTCAAATTAAAGTCATTGACCTCCATTATTCCCCTTCCTTCTTTGGCACTAGTGCTCTATATCATAAATCTTTGGAAATTATTAGAACTTAACGTACTTTATAAGATTAATGCTGATGATTTGACTCTGAACATCTTTAATTGGAGCATGGCAGGACATTTGAATAAGATTAATTGCTTTATCATACCCTGAAAATTATTGTAAAGAGACTTGTATAGAAGATAAAAGTTATTTGCATTAGGGATGATTTTTGTTTTACCTTTTGCATTCTTTTCAAATTGTGCTATTTGTTTGTGTTTAAAGTTGATCTCTGCTGTTGAAGTGGTGTGTGCCTATATGTTCTGAGAACTGAACTATTTTTTCATTTCAAATAATTTAATTCAGGTCAGCTTCCATCTGAAGGTCAGTTATTCTACAGTTACCATTCTCATGGTAAATTATTGGCTCAATTATTTACTGGAAAGAGATTAAAAGGACTGTCAAGATCGACTTGGTTTTCATTATGTTCTATAGTTTTAAGGGTATAAATGACAATGTTTTCCTCTGAGAGCTTGCTGGGGTTCTCTTTTCCCCGGTGGCCTGGGTGACTCATGTAGCTCTTGGCCTTTAATGGTCTCCTTTATAAGAGAGACTAAGACCCACAACTCTTTGACCTTTGGGATCTTCAGCCACATTCCCCATGACCGACTTGTCTGCCATGACAATTTGGGTTAAGCAATTGCCTTACGGGAAGAAAGCACAGGCATTGCTGTAGGGACTTGGCACTTATTTGCCTGATGCTAGCGCTCCAATGAGGGGAAAGGCAGAGGAAAGAGTGTACTTCACAAAGTGTACAAGTTCTTCCCTTTCTAGAATCTGAAACAGATGGAATGGGAACTAGTTGAATGAGGCCCAATATATTTCAGATGTTGGGAAAAAATGAGCAGCCTTGCAAATTCCCTCAGATGTGCAGCCAGTAGGGAGCTATTTGAGTCTGTGAGGCTATGTATATCTTTTGATACTGCTGAGAGGTCCAGATGCAAAATGTAATTCCTCAGGAAGTCATGAAATTTATGAAATGGCCTTTAACATGTAGGTCACCAAAGAAATTGTGAATCCGTGTAACTCATATATAATTTATTTGCCCCTTCGAACATAGTACCACACAATGGAAGGTGGAGATTTGCAATGGAGGATGGAGATTTGCATTACACAAGGATTTTTTTTGAATTAGCTATTCAGAATCATATGTTGCACATGATTAAAAAGGGATGCTCAGAGTATCATTGGCGTTTTTTTAGCCATGCATCTTTAAAGCACAACTAAAATACCTCTATATGCTAGAGTGACAGTCAGCACAGGCCATTATGTGACAGCAGTTGTAAAGGACCAGAAGAGTGATATTTTAAAATAGATTTATATAGCAAAGTAAATGCAGCTGATGGTTTTTGTTATTCTGAAAATTATTTGTTTTTTTGTTTGTTTTTTAACAGCTATTTACATAAAATGCTAGGCCACCCAGAATATAAAACAAACATCACAGTATAATTTGCCTTTTGTTCTGAAAAGTTGGCCATAATTTATATATTCTTAGAACTATAAACTCTTTGGAATTGCCTTCTAGGCCTAGAATTGGTACTATACTAAAATTTCCTAAATGAATAAAGCAGATAATGAACTATGAATGTCTTTGGTCTGAGAACTGAAAACAAAATTTTGCTTGATATGAGCTGGTGGGAGCAGGTTGAGGGTCCTTTATTTCTAAAATAGAGCCTATTGAAAGGCTTTAGTCCTTTATTATTTTTTAAAGTTTTTACTCAGCCCTGGCTGGTGGCACAGTGGATAAGGTGCCGGCCAGCCAACCCAAAGGTCGCTGGTTCGATTCCCAGCCAGGGCACATAACCAGGTTGCAAGCCAGGTCTCCTGCCAGGTTCATAGTTGGAGGCAGGTGAAAGGCAACCATACATTGATGTTTCTCTCCCTCTCTGACTCTCTCCTTACCCCCTCTCTAAAAAATAAATAAAATTAAAAAAGTTTCTACTCATTATTTTTAGAGAGAGGGACAAGGAGGAAGGAAGAAAGGGAGAAAAGCATCAGTGTATGGTTGCCTTTCACCTGCCTCCAGCTACAGACCTGGCTGGAGACCTGGCTTGCAACAGGGTCATGTGCCTTGACTGGGGAATTGTACCAGTGGCCTATCCACTGAGCCACCAGCCAGGACAGTCCTTTATTTTTTATTTCAGATTTTCCCCAATGGTTGTCATAACCTGAAGTGCTGCTCAAGGCAAAACTAAGTATTTCTTACCCACACACTGGGTATGTTTTTGTAGCAAAGACTCAAAAGCAACTTGACCCCAACATTTACAATTGTGCCCCTGTAACCTTTTATCTGGGGTCCCCTGTCATTAAGACATTTACTGATAGCTTAAGGGAACAGTTCCAGGAAATTCATTTTTATAACTTCCCTCCAATTAAATACAAGATAAGCCTCTGAGATCTTATCAACACTTCTGAAGAGAACACTCCAGAATCAACATATAGCCATGGTCAGCTTCAGTCATTGAATTCCCTGTCTAACTAGAAGTTTTGAGAAAACTCTGAAGTAGAAAAGCCATCACTGCCTCAGGCTGTTGTTGGGACTCCTCCAGCTAAGCTCAAGTAGTAGGTAGACAAATGAATACTACACAAATGAACGAATCTTCACCTGATTGGATTTTCCTTCTGGTACCTATAGGAGTGGAATCGAGTTTAAAGAGCAGACGTGTGTTTCTGAACCTGGCTCAGAAGCAGAAAAGTTGTGGGGAAACGGGAGTAGTAACAGAGAGCAGGACAACCTGGGGCCCCGGTGACTTGGAGCTGCCTCACCTTTGGGCTTTCCTGGGGGCTAACCGGGCAGCCCTGGTGACCTGTGCACCCATGAGAACCTCCACTCTTCTCTGTTCGGCCTGGTGATCTGGAGTGGTCTCACCATCATTGCTTAGTTCACTTTTTGGAGTTTTTTCCCCACAGGGCTGTTATGCAGCAGTATATTGTGAGTTGACATGCCAGTATCATTGGATTTATTATCTACGGTTGTTAATGTAAGGTTGATTAAATGGACACTGCCAACAACCAAACAACAGTAATCAGGAACCTACTGCTCTATTTCATCAATTCTGAGATGCCCATTTATTCGTATTTTCCCAACTCCAAAATTGGGGTAGATCTAACAATGTGTCATTGTGTAAGTGCTGTTTTTTACTTCCTAACATCAGTTTTACAACTGATGCAATCTCAAATGAAATATAATTTATATTAGGCTCTAGGGTCTGATAAGGTCTAATCCTGCCTGCCTCCATAGTGCTCACAGGATACTGGGGAGACATACACGTCAAGGACAATAAGGAAGCATGATAAATGTCACAATAGAGGCATATAATTAACACTTTTAAAAATCCTTACCCCATGATGCATGTATTTATTGATTCCACAGAGAGGGGAAAGGGAAGAAAGGGGGAGTGGAGATGTGAAAAAACATTGGTCACCACTGACCAGGGACTGAACCTGAAGCCTAAGCCATGCTCCCTGAGCTCCCTGACTAGGACTCAAACCCGTGACCTTTTGGTTACTGAGATCACACTCCAACCAACTGAACCAAACCGACCAGGGCTACGTAGTCAACATTTTATGAAAACCCAGGTAGGGAGCAGTCAGTACTCACCTGGGATTGGATAAGAGATGATGATGTTGAGTGAGGTATACCTCTTGAGTCTCTCAGCACTTGTATCTGTGCATTTTGGATGAACCTTTTGGAGCACAGGTTTAAGTCAGCAAAACCCAGAAGGTGAAGCAAACTATGAACTTGGATTGATTTAAAATGTTAGGAGGTTATGAGAGTGCATACTGAAAATTGCCTAAAATATGAGCCAGGGAAAGAAACAAAAACCATAATTTCAGGAGTCTGGATTGTTGTCAATTGTCTGCACTTCCAAAATATAGTATTAAGAATAGCTTAGTGTCTTGGGAGAGACCTTTCAGCTTTCACTTATAAAATACCCATTTTCAGCCCTGGCTGGTGGCTCAGTGGATAAGGCACCAGTCTATGAACCCAAAGGTTGCTGTTTTGATTCCCAGCCAGGGCACATAACCAGGTAGCTGGCAACCATACATTGATGTCTCTCTCCTTCTCTGCCTCTCCCCCTTCCCCTCTCTCTGAAAATAATAAATCTTTTTTAAAAAATAGCCATTTTCAGATTTTTTTAAAAGAGTTTATTTCATTATTTTTAGAAAGAGGGGAAGGGAGAGAGGCAGAGAGGGAGACATCAATGTATGGTTGCTTTTCACCTGCCTCCAGCCACAGACCTGACTGGAGACCTGGTTTGCAACCTGGTTATGTGCCCTGGCTGGGGAACTGAACCTGCGACCTCTGGGTTTGTAGGCCGGCACCTTATCCACTGTGCTACCAGCCAGGGCCTCAGATATTTTTTTTATGCAGAAAATCTCCAAGAGGAGTATATTCTTTAAAGATAGACTTCACATGATCACAATAACTACGGTTTAATTTTCAAGAAGCATATCACCTGAAACAAAATTTAGCTAAACATTTTTATCTCAGACTTAAAAGTTCATTAAAATTATTTCTATCATAACTTCTTACATTCTGCCCCACGATACCTCTAAATTTTTTGGTTTAAAATTTGGGTTCTTCTAAGGAAATTGCAAATATATGTAGGTACTGTCACATGTTTATCTTTAAGTGTGTTGCAAATTTTACATAATGAAAGTTAAGTTGGGTTCTAATTTCAACCTCATCCTTGCATGTTATATTGAGCCTACCAATTCATTTTTCAGTCTGTAAAATGGGGATGACAGCTGACTGATTTTAGCACTTGGTGAGCCTTTGAACATGTTAGCTCTCTTCTCCTTACATGCTTGAATTCTTTCCATGCAGTGCTAGCATGAATTTATATTGTAGAAATGAACTATAAGGGATGTTTTGTTGTTGACTGTTCTTTAATTGAACATTCAAGGTTTACTTGAGTTAAAATTCAGCTCTTTAGGGTTTGGGCTTAAAAATAAGCCCCTTCATTTATTTCCTCTTTTTTTGCATGCCTGTATTTCCCTGGGAATAGAAGGGCCAAAGCATGCACTCAGCTCTCTGCCATCTCCTATGGTTTTAGGTCTTAACTCCTAAGTCAGAAGTGTGACATTTTCATCACCTTGCAAATATGTGTTGTGTCCTGTTAACATCATCTCTTAGAGAGTCCTCGTCTAAAAGTATACGTGACAGTCTTCACCTTGGACTAAGCAGTGCATTGGTGGGTTCTACTCCGGCGTGGCAGCCCCATTAGCACAAATCCAGTATCACATGCTTTTAAGACCATGCTCCTAATAACATGGGTGAGTTTTCCTGTTAATAGGTGAAGATGAGCCCTGGCTGGTGGCACAGTGGATAAGGTGCCGGCCTAAGTGAACCCAAAGGTCACTGGTTCGATTCCCAGCCAGGGCACATAACCAGGTTGCAAGCCAGGTCTGCAGTCAGGTCCATAGCTGGAGGCAGGTGAAAGGCAACTATACATTGATGTCTCTCTCCCTCTCTATCTCTCTCCCTTCCCTTCCCTCTAAAAAAGAAAAAAAGAAATTTGGAATAGGTGAAGATGCCAAAATCATTTCACTTCAAATATAGATCTTAATTTGCAGAAGTTCTTTTACTTACAGACTCTTTTCTCTTATTTCCAGGGTGGTTGTGCTGGCTCTGGCTGTGGGAAATGTGACTGCCATGGAGTGAAGGGACAGAAGGTAAGTAGCCAAAACTTTAATAACAGCAATTCCCTTTGAGTTGCCATCAATGTGGAATTTATTAGAAATTACATTTAAACCAATAAAATAATTAATGTGAAATTATCACTATTTTAATATTTTCCCCAGAGTAATAGAAGTGAAGCAAAACCAGGTTAATATTATTGCTAAGGAATCTTATCAGTTATTCCCCAAAGATCATAATAATTAGTGGCAATTAACGTAGGAAAAAGAAATTGAGTCATTTTTCTTCTTTGCCTATAGAAGGAACAGTGTGTTGGGAGAAAATCTGTTTCATCAATAGTATTCTTTGGACTTAAAGTAGAGGAATAAACAGCCTTTTTCTGAAAAAAGAGTTTTCTATTGAACTTGTGGTGTTTCTATTCAAATTACTATATTAAACAACAGTTAACTTACAACATACTTGTCTAGATTTATTTACAAAAACAGTAAATACTTATTGCATCCCAAATGTAAAGTTAAAATATTTTTCTTTAATCATACACTCCTCTTCCCTGTCATTTAAAAAATCACAGATTGTTTTATTTGGAAGACAAGTCATGTGAGAGAAGGTGCCTGTCTGGTTTTTACCTAGGACAGTGCATATCCTTAAACTCTCAGAGACTCACCACGGGAACCGAGTGTGGCAGTGAGAAAAAGTGACCAGTAAACCAGTCAGCCCTGATGTAGGAGCCCACAGCGCATTGAGGTGGTGTGGACTGCAGTAGCCCCTGTGGCCCGCTGCCTGCTTTCTGGGAAGGCATTAGCCTGGCCAGGATGAGAAATTTCTTCTCACTTATGACCTGCTTCATGGCTTGTGGGGCCCCAGATTCATACTTTTGAAATTCAGCAACTTCTGTTTTATAGAAAATGGTGTCGTTTCTTTTGTAACTACTTGCTAAAATACCAACTTTATTCTTTTAAACATTTTCTAACAATTGGTGGCACTGACACTACCTGGGTACTTTTTGGATAAATGGAAAGATGTGAAAACATTTACCTATCTTTCACTATCCCTTTTATCAACTATTGGGTTGGCTAAAAAGTTCATTTAGTTTTTTCATAAAATAAGAGACGTTTTCATTTTCACCAATAAATTTATTGATTTGGATATTTTGAGTACTTGACTATCTCCTGCATGGTATAGTGTTGATTACTCTCAATTAGTGTCTCGATCTGGTCGCTTTCAACTTCATCTGGTCTACCTAACAGTGGCTCATTGTCTATCGAGAATCTCCGTCATGAAAGTTCGCAAACCACTTTGACACTGCAGTCATAGCACCTTTTCCATACACTGCGCAAATCTTCTTTTTTTAGCAGCATTTTTACTTTCTTGAAATAATAAAGCAAAATATGCCACAAATATTGCTTATTTCACTCCATTTTATTTTTTAACTATATTTTACTGATTATTACAGTTGTCCCAATTTTTTCCCCTTTGACCCCTCCACCAGATACCCCACTTTCCTAGAGCAATCACCCCATGGGCCATGCATATAAGTTCTTTGGCTTTTCCCTTTCCTGTACTAATCTTGACATCTCTCTCTTTCTCTGTTTTGTTCCTACCGATTGTGTTTCTTAATCTCTGCCTCATGCCCCCATTCTCCCGCTGCCTGTTCCCAGCTGCTAACCCTTTAAATGATCTCCGTATCTATGATTCTGCTCCTGTTCTGGTTGTTTGCTTAGTAGTTTGGCCTATGTAGCAAAGGCACCTATAAATTGTGTGGGTCGGAGCCTTAGGTAATTGCCAGGGTGGGGCCACCTGCCTAACCACTTCATGGCTCTGTTTGTGGTATGGTGCTTGGGAAGGGGACAGTGCCACTGCCTGGCTATTGGCAACCTGCCCAGCACTCACCCCTGTCTCCAGTCACTTCACTCACTTTCCACATATGCGATTGGTGCCATTCCAGTCGCTGCCCTCAGGTATGTGTACATTCTAAGATCACATGGGCACTTGGAGCAGCAAAAATCCAGCAGTTTTTTTCCTCCACCTCAACCATCACTGGTTTTTACAGCCGTTGGTAATGGGGGTTTATCTTCCTGGTGCTGGAACCCTGGACTGTGTGGTCTGGCCTGGGATTGAGATTGCTTATTCCCAGGGTGTTTTCTCCCAATTTTTATTCACCACACGTGAATGTGAGACCAATGTGTTCCTCCACCACAAATACTCGTCCTTCCGAGCCACATGACCTCTCTGCCCCATTTCTGAATCTTCACTCTTCCTACTCATCTGAATGAATGTGGCTTCTTTTAAATCCTTGGTTGTCAGACTTCCATATAGCTCAATTTTCTGATGGTTCTGGCTGTTATTTGTTTTTAGCTCTGGTTGTAATTATTTTTATGGTTGCTGGAGGAAGCAGAGTGTGTTTACTTATGCCTCCATCACGAATGGACGTCTCTTCCATTTCTAATATTAAAATGGTTACACAAAAATTTACCAGTTTGGTAAATTTTCTTTTAATGCATGCTGATGTGACAACTGTCACAATGCAATCAAACAATCAAAAAATTGTTTCAAATGGAGTTAAAGCCAACTAAGCACCACTAGAATCATCTTACAGGGGAACAAACCAAACGAACTCTTTGGAACAACCCCATATAATTTGTCTCCATGAGCCGTTCATTCTCTTACTTGGGGAGTTTTTCTAGCCAGGTCAAGTGTGCATTCTCAAGAATTATTTTAAAGTAGAGAAGTCCGTTCCTATCACAAAGCTCCTTTTTTAAAAAAATGATCTAACCTGAATTACATATAATCCCACTGCACTAACAACAAAAAAAATATTTACAACTATAAAAAGAACTTTTAGATGTCAACAAATAAGAAATGAAGGTCTATATCGATACGACTAAGTCTTGCTTGTAACTTAAAGCATCGGGCTTTGGAGAGGGGTAGACAGAGCTGGCATTTTTCATGGTTAAAAAGCCAGGGTCCATTCCACCAACTTGCCTGTTCCCACTCTCATGTAGCAGCCAACCCTTGTGGTGCTCCCACATGGCTCTGGTGCTTTTCAGACTTCCTGTTCTGTGCTTAGGTTTTCTAGCCTGATTTATTTTTAATTTTTACCCAAATCTACCCATTAATATATAACTAAGTATATTAACCCATCTAGTATAGATTTCCAAATATTTTCAGCTGACTTCTTTATAACTTGATGACAACTAGCCAGGGACTTGGTTCACTTCACTTCAGAGTTGTTCAAAGATTTTTAGAAAAGGTCACATCTGCGGCACAGGTAGCACCTAGCACTCAACCTAACAAGGAAAGGGTCTTTAAACATTTCTTCTCAGAGTCAGATTTGAGCCTTGATGAAACCCTTGCTGTGGCCTATACACACAGGATGCCCTGCTTCCATTTTGGCTTGGAAAGATCAAAGGCAGGAAAGTGTTGTGGAAGATGTGCTCTTAGATAATTACACTTTCTTATGATGAGGGGCTCAGGTCAGTCTGCTATGGTGATCCAAAGTCTTAAAATTGGAAAGCCCCAGAGCTCCCTGATGGGACTGTATGGATAGAAGGTGTAGAATTCTGCACTTACCAGCAAGTAAATCAGATGTCCAGGATCTAGGACCTCCATGATCTTTCCTGGCCTGACCTTGTTCCCTCACAGTCTCCTTTATTGCCCATTTTCAATTTTTTATGTTACTGTTAAATAAAGACTATTTAAAATAACTTACTGAGTTCTTATAAGTTAAACCATTCAAAGTCTAATTATTAAATGGGTTGAAATTTAGGGGAATAACTAAGTGATTTAGAATTATTTCATTTTAACAAAAATCAAAGACCTGTCTTTTCTCCTTTTAAGCATAAAGACTTTTATGTTTAAGAAGCATATGGAAGGTCCCATCGTTCACATAGTAATGAGCAATGAAGTTGTCCTTTCTCTCACAGAAAGAGGAAACTTTAAACTTCCTCTTATTGTCTTGGAAGTGATGTTAAAATAATTAGTTTAATGATGTGATACACCTAGAGCTTGGCTGAGCTGGGGTTTCAGATCTGGTTCCATATCTCTTTTCCCAAGGTCAGAAAACAAATTTATTCTTAGCTGACAGGTCAGTAAGAGAAATTGGTCTTCTGCAACTACCAGGACTCTCACCTATACTCGAAGCAAGTCCTAGACAGGCTAATTGGGTATAAATACGAAATGAAACAAAGGGTTTAGGATCACAATTTAAATCAGTGGTTCAAAGTGCAGGCCTCCTTTTTGAGCTACTAATGGATGTCTTCAATTGTCATAGGAGTGTTTTGCTATTCTCACATGTCTACAAATTAAATGAATTTTGACTTGCTTAAAAAAAAATAATAGGAGCCACATGACCCAGAAAGATTTAGTTACCTAACTGGGACAGAGTGTCACTGCCTTAGAAATTTGGAAATCTTTGCTTCTGAGTCACATCTTTTCCACATCTTGAAAAAACACTTTGACATACTGGCTGATCAGAGCCACCAGTGGACATGAAAATCTCTCCAGTAGCAATTGCCAAATATCTTTTGGCTAAGTCCTGCTTTCCATGGAGATGTGATTAATTGACAGAATGCCTTATAGTCTCCAGATAGCTAAGTAAATGTTAATGCAGCAGATCCTTAGTCATTTTATAATCCTGTAGTCATTGATGTAATACTAGGTATCTTATTTTGAGTTCAGTAGTTCAATTCATGAGTTTTTCACTGGATTTTAGTGTCTGGGCTAAGTTGTTTATTTTCCTACTTCCCTGGCTGGCCACTCTTGTCTTCAGATGTTTTCTCTTAGGTAATTAATTTGGGTTTGTACACAATGGCTTTGTGTTCTTTCTGAGGCCTCAGCAGTGTGGGAATGTTATCTACTTAAACTGATTAGGGTCTTGAATACTTGTCTACTCAGAACTAGCCAAAAGTTAAGCTCCTCTTTTGCTGGATAACCTGATTTTCTCAACTGTTTGCGTTTCCCAGAAGCTACTGCTATATACTTAGAAATGAACCATTTAGGTTTTGCTAAACTACAACTTGCTTAAGAAAACTTTCAAGTATTTTAACCATGGGAATCCACGTTTATGTAAAGCTATCATTATATTCTGTGACTCTGCAGTGCCCAAAAAATCAGACTTCACATTAAACGAAACGAAAGGTAAGACATAGGCACATGATATCAAAAACAAGTTAAGTGTGCATTATCAAGTTCTAAGAGAAACTGTAAAAAAAACAAATCCTACAGTTACTCTGAGAAGGGAATAATACAGTTACTCTGGGAAGGGCAACTTAAAATCATAAATAAAGGGTAGGATGCCCTTCTTAAATGAGTAGGATGCAGGCAAGTTATATGTTCACTAATTCACCACACTTGCTTTGGGTAGAGGGTCATCTGTCACACATGTGCTTAAAAGACACATGCTGAATTTAACTACGCTAATCAGAGAAAGCACCTCTGAGGACATTTGAGAAAAGGATTGAAAATTCCTAAAGTCATGACTCTTGAAAGGGACATTTCTAAGCCATAGATTTGGAAGCACAGAGAGTCTTAGTCTTAATTAGCCTAAAGTATAGTAACTCTAACAAGTAGTGCGAACCGAGTGGGTATCTCCTATCTTCTCAGAATACTTTAACCTGCTGATATCTAGGTACTTGCCAACAATGTGGGGAAGAAGCCTGTTATTCTGTTAATACTAATAAGATGGATTATAAATCATGTTCCCTCTCCACATACTGGGTCTGCACATTAGTAATATGTATAGTCATCAGATATTATAGGCCCAGATTACATTTAAGGCAGAGAACTTTGAAAATGGAATTTCTGTCTTTTTGCCTAAAATATGTGCCTTATCTGATTTGAAAGGGTTGGAGAAATCTGGCCAATCTAGAAGTAGTTCTTTTTCTGGCTCTGGAAATCTAGGAAGAAGTTAACACTGCTTTAGCAGTAAGTTTGTGTAGGATACTTTATTATTTTATTGTGGTAAATGATTTGTAGATTTACCAGCCATTTAGCTCCTATACTTAATCGACACAATCAATATACAACATCAGACCTACGTATAAACCTGTCTGAGTGTTAACATTAAATTATAGACTTTGCACATAAATAACAAATTTTGGCCAGGAGACAAAAATCCTGGCTTTGGAGTATCAGAGCAAGAAAGAGAAAGGGGCTGAGGTATATTGAACTTCTACCTAGGGTCAGGCATGGTGCTGAATGCCTTTTAGGCTTATTACTATTATTATACCCATTTTACAGCTAAAGAAAAATCATCTAGTCCAGGGTTTCTCAGCTTTGATACTAGTATGCTTTGAGTAGAAAAATGTTTTTATGTGGGGAGTGTGGGGATATATAGTAGCATGCCTAGCCTCTTACCCATCAGGTGCCAGTAGCACCCTCCCTCCTCCAGTTGTGACAGATATTTCCATACGTGGCCAATACCTCCTCAGAGCTGGGGAGAGCAGAAAGCAAAATAAGCCTGATCGGGAGCCACTGGACTGGCCTAATCTCTTAGTGCAAAAGAGGCCAGTAACTGGATTCAGGTGCTATCACAGCACTAATCAACACTCACTTTTCAAGATAAGAAGATCCTGGTTTGAGAGAACCCAACCCAATGTACTTGTGCTTCTGAGTATGCTTGAGTCTTGAGCAAGCCCCTGTTGCTCCAAAACAGAGTCCATAGTATATATCCATGCTGTGCTCATGGCCACCTTCCAAGGAAAGCAAAACTTCTGAAGCCTTTCTCTGAGTGGGTAGAGATGGAGGGGTGAGACGGAAGAAATGAGCCTGTTCCTTTGGGGCCATGGGCAGACCTCCCCATTCCTGTTCTAGAGAAGCATTCACTAGGGCTTCCATCTGCTTAAACAAATAACTACAGGGAGCCACCTTATCTGTGACCTGGTTCAGGTCAGAGGTCATCTGCCCAACCAAGTCTGAGCCCTACCTACCCCCACCTGAGGGAGGTTAGGGGAAGCCCAGCCCTGAATTCAGCATTTATTCCATCACATTCAGGGCATATTTATTTTATGCAGCATCCAGGGCAGACTGAATTGGGGGTTTCTTAGGCATGTGTCAAGAGATGCACGCACATAGTGAGGATTGGGCCCCTTCACTCCCTCCCTTCAGGAAATCCTGGCATATACTTTATCCTGTAGGAAATCCCTCACTCTTTTAAAAAGGAGTAACCTTTGCTACTTACTGGGCATGTCCCCTTGATTTCCCAGGAGGTGAAATCCCGTATAGTCCATCCATTCTGGACATAGTCAAAAGACCATAGTCATCAACAGGAATGAAGTGTTATATATGTTATATTTTATTAACTGGTTATTCTTTTTTTGTTCCCATTTATTCTTATTACCTGAGTAGATTTGGGTTCTCAAGGATTATTAAAGAACAAGGTTATCTTTTTATTAGTTTTATCAGACTATTCAAAAATTTCCCCATAAATTAAATTATATTAGCCATTGTTCTGAATGTTAAAGGTATCGTTTCTTTCTATTTAATGTTTTCTCGAGTAAATGAAAATAAATATTTTCATGTAGACTCTTTGAAACTTTGAATCAATCAACAGTGAATTATTAATAATAACAGTAATTTATTTTTGAAGCACTTTCTCTGCAGCACATTTGAATTAGTGAAAATTTCAAAATAAATTTCATCTTCTTACTTCCAAGATGTGAAATGTATAGGGTCAAAATGTGGTAAAAACTGCTACTTAGTATAAAATATCAAGAGGCTTGTTTAATAAAATTAAGGTTTGTTTAGTTAGTGCATCAAGTATATTTGAAATTACTTTACTATTTTCATGTGTTTTGAGCATTCACAAAAGTCAGTAGTGTCTCGCTTTTCCTTTCTCAAAATGTGATCCTAAGGCCACCTTGGGGACGTTAATAAATGTTTCCTTTGGGACACAGTGTGGAAGAACATTCCAAGGATAGATAAGTTGGGGGAACTGCGCGCTGTGGTTAGTTAAGTGGATCTTTCCTGTTTCCTCTCTAGGACACCTCAGACCCTTGAAGAAGGTTCTGAACCTTTAAGGAATGGCACATCATGTACAATTCCTCAGACTTACTTGATCATGGATACCACTTATTTCTCAAATCAGGAACAGCCTTTACGCAAGACTGTTTTGTTGAATAAAAGCCATGATTATAGTGTGAATTCCACTATCTATTAGCTGAATGTGTTTCATCAGTCATTTGGATCAAGTTAACCTATTTTTTTTTTTTTAAATGGAATTCAACTTGGATCAAGTGAAAGGTACATAAAAGAACTTAAGATATTTAAAATGTTATCTCTATGTACCTGTCTTTTTAGTGTAGTTGAATTTAAAAGTTGTGATAAAATGAGGAAAGAGTTTGCTTGCTTGTCCAGTCCTGGACAGATTTCTAGAGGAAATGACATAGGCACAAATTGAAAACTACATGAAGAACCAAGAAATGGACTTGTTCCACCTGTGATGGAAACTCTCCTAGAACCTAAAGCTAAGAGATACTAGGATGTTTTTAGAATCACAGCACTATTGTTAGGAAGTGAGTTTGTAGCTTTTGGAAGCTTTTGGTAGAGGAAAAATGAAATGTACTCACTTGGGAGGTCTGTCTGGAAACATCATCCAATTCCTAGTCAGTGTTGTGATTTTATCTTCCATTTACAGAATCATTATCCCTTAACATATAAGGGAAACCAACGGTCCCTTTACTCACTTTCCCAACATTCCTAATATCTCTGCAGGCTTTTGTTAACTGCTTTTCCTGACATACAATACATACAGTTAGAAGCATTGTCCAAACTCCTCTCCTTCTCTGGCCAACTTTTCTTGTGCTAGATAATATTTAAAAGGGAACCTTTAGGAAACGCCGCTTGCTTTTTGCCTTACGGATTTCAGCTCTCCAGTGTGTCTACATTAATCACTGTGGGAGCCATTGGTGTTCACCGCAGGACCTGATGGCATGTTAGCTGGTTGTTTGGGTCAATACATGTTTTTCTCTGGTGTCTTGTAATACCAGTTTTTTTTTTCCAGATGTCTCCTATTTCCTATTTCCACATACTGCACATGAATCATCATCTGGCAGAGTCATCGTGAGAATCAATATTGGTTTCAACATTTACCTACTTTTGTCTTTTTTGGTAGTTCTTTGAAAACAAAGAATTTTTTTTTTAAATGCCTGAATTTAGCCCTGGCTCAGTGGATAAAGTGCTGGCCTGCGAACCCAAAGGTCGCCAGTTGGATTCCACATTCAGAGCACCTAACCAGGTCGCAAGCCAGGTTTCCAGCCAGGTCCTTAGCCGAAGGCAGGTGAAAGGCAACCATACATGGATGCTTCTCTCCCTTTCTTCCTCCCTCCCTGCCCTTCTCTCTGAAAATGATGAATAAAAATCTTTAAAAAAAAGAAGCCTGAATTCAAAGATAAAATGTAAACAACAAGATAGCATAGAGAAGCCACTAAGCTTATCTTACGGTGCACACAAGGCCCGTCACTGGATGCCACTGGAACATAGCTGCCCCATTACACAGGAGGGACAGGAAGCTGAACTTCCCCAGTTTCCATTTCATCTTCTTTCTCCCTATTACATAAAATCCGCTCTTTTGCCATGTGCTTCTGAGGCCTGTTATAAACGTGTGATAAGTTATAATAATAAAAATCTACATTTTGCCCTGGCTGGTAGCACACTGGGTAAGGTGCGGCCTGCAAACCCAAAGGTCGCAGGTTCGATTCCCCAGCCAGGGCACATAACCAGGTTGCAAGCCAGGTCTCCAGTCAGGTCTGTGGCTGGAGGCAGGTGAAAGGCAACCATACATTGATGTCTCTCTCCCTCTCTGCCTCTCTCCCTTCCCCTCTTTCTAAAAATAATGAAATTTTTAAAAAATCTACATTTTATTTTTGATTTGCAACTGTATTCGAAACAAACCTCCTCAAAAGCAGCTTTAAAAATAGTGAGTTGATTTTTTCCCCATGTTTAGAAAATTAAGTGTCTTGAATGGAATATTGTGTCCTGTGACTTAAAACCAGGAACACCTCATGAGGGTACACACTGTCATCAGTGGTTCTGGGCTCCAACAGTTTTCATCTTGACTATTAATGGAAAAAACTATGTTTTCTAAATTTGATCCCAACAAAACATTGACTGGCATAAATAGAGCTTTCTTTCAGAAAGAAGCCTGTATGTTATAATTCAAGATCAAAGATTTACAACCAACCCTGACAAATGAAAACTGGGCAGTTGGCTTTTCCCTCTTGTTTGTTGGTACCATATCGTGAGCATTGAAAATATGTTTCCAGACAGCACGTAATAATACGAGATAATGATGTAGTGTGGGCGTGGAGAACTGCACCCACAAAAATGATATTAACAGAACCCTCATGCTTATGAAGTGGTTCAGCACAATGTGCAATTAAACAGAGGAAGAATTAGTCAGAGGTAAGAAACAAACCAGATGACTGTGGGGAAGTGGTGCCCTTTTGTCTTCTCTTCCCTTTGGCGAACCCATTAGCAATGTTAAAGGTGCACCCAAATACCGCATGCAATTGGCCTAGACTGCTTCCACTGTGAACTGCAGGATTTTATGAAAGTATAATGCTTCTCCAGCACAAATTCAGTTGATTCTCTATTTCTTCACATGAAAAGCCAACACGAGGAGCTAATAACGATTCTTGGCTCGCCTCTAAAATGCTGTCATGAAATCATTCCTGGTTTGAAGTCCTTCAATTAGGGGTTCTCCTTCATTAGTGTCAGGTTATACCCACCTGCATGCATATAGGCCGACCTACAAAGAGATAAAAGTTAGTTTGGGTAATGAAGGATAGATATGAATCTCTCAGACCTGTCATCGTTAGATCCTGAGGATTCGTCTAAAGAACTTTTTATGGATGTCTCATTGTAACATGTGAGGGCCATATGTTACTTCACTGATTTGAAGTAAGAAATCCAGGGCTTTAAGTTGATGTGAATTCTGAAGTCTCGAAATCGAGCAAAATGCTTGATGTTGCAGTGGCTTTCCCTAGAAGACTGATAAGGGAATTAAGTTTATTCATAGTAGATCCCAGTGAGCTTCTGTGTCCACCATTCCATCCCTGCACTGCACGGGTCTTCTTGAGTTCTGCTTGGTGGTGAAGTGTGCCCAGGGTTATTAGCAGTGTTTAGCAAGACAGGCATGACACTTGTGCTTGGGATCTTACAACCTTATGGCAGGGAAAACATCAAATAGGGAACAACATCAATAAACCCCAATTGAACACTTTGTCAGAAGGCTAAAAAGAAGGTGGTGTTGTGGAAGCGAGCCCCATAAGGACTTGAGCTGAGCTGGGGTTATAGGTCAGGGACCTAAAATTCAGGCAGCATTCTCAGGGCACATGAGTTAGGCCCCCCAATTTTGTTTCCCTAATTTTCATCATGTTTGCCCTGATCAAGAGTAGAAAATTGAACATGGGGAATGGCCATGAACAATTGTGCCACTTGCCCCCAAACTCATCTTACTTCTATACATAAAACATCCCAAATCAGTAAAGTGCATGTTTTCATAACAGTAAAGTTGTTTGGCAAAAAGCAGAAGGTATCTTTCTAAGCCTTTGGGAGATACTGTTTTCTTCAGCTGGGTCTCTTCTCTGATATGATCAGCATTTCATGGGTGAGGTGGGGAGTACCTGGAAGAGTCTTGGTCCGGGCTGCCTGTCTCCTAACCCCAGAGGCCAGGCAGTGGTATGTTTCCTTCTGTGTCGGGGCATTGGCACCTCTTCTCTAGATTCATGGCATTTGGTAAACATTGCTGTAGAAACCCTCCCGCCATAGCTGATTTGGGCGGTGAGTGTTGGGCTCTGCCTCTCCCTGTAATGACCAACTCAAACAGAGGCACTTGGTAAAGAGCAGGCATCACCTCCTCAGACCCTGGACCACACAGGCTGTGCCCTGGGAGCGCCTGGGAGGCGGTGACCCTGCCGTCTCAGAAGGGCCCAGTGGGGGCCTCCTGGCCTCCTGGGGGCTGCATCCCATCTGGATGTGAAACAGGCAATTTCTTTGCAGGAGACGGTGACCTGACAGCTCATTGAATGCCTTGCCTGCCAAGGCAGAAGTAATCTGTGGCTGGGGGAAAAACTTCCAGCAAAAGCTAATAATAACATTCTAAAGTATGATTGGGAGTCATGAAGTAGTAAAGCAATGTTTTTCTTTTTTTACGGACATTAGATGGTTGATCTCTGCTGAGAAGCTCTGACCTTCAGGCCCTTGTGGGGCCAGGGTTGTGAGGATAGGAGCTAACTCAGGGTGAGGTCCGCATACTCAGGCTGCAGGGCCTACACTGTACCCCTTTCCTCTTGTTCTTAAAATTCAGCTCATGATCCTACCCCCACTGTAAATTCCTAACTCTTTCTCATTAGTTATGTTCTCTGCTCACCTGCACAGGTAAACCTATTTTACTTTCCAGTGTCTCATGGCACACCTCTTGTGACACACATTCTTTGTATCTCACATGTGTGCCTGTAAACACGTGCACATAGGCATGCACACACGTGCACACATGCACACTTTTTCCAGACCCCCCACTCCCTTTCCCCATTGTCTTATGGGATCACTCCCTGCCCACTGGCTTCAAGTCTGTGTTTTTTCATTTTTTTTTTCTGGACCAGCAGTTGTGGAGGTAGCTGCTATGGGACCCCTCGTAGCTGTGGGGCTGTGTGATTTGGGCGGGGTGCATGGGAGGACGAGGTAGGGAGGAGGAAATCAGCTTGCAGCTCCTTGAAGGTGAGAAGCACTGGTGAGTGTTACAGAGGCAGCGTCTGTGCCAAGTGACAGCTAGAGCAGTGCGGACAATCGTGGGGGACAGGGAGTCTGAGAGTTGACATGAGGGTGAGATTTATTTTGCACTGCCTCTTGGGGTGTAGGGCACGCCTCCACAGACTTGCCTTTTAAGGATGAAGATGTACGGCGGCTGTGTTTGTGTCCTTGTAAAAGGGTATCTGTTTCCCTATCTGAAAAAGTCTAGACATCTGATTTCAAGTTGAAAACCTCCATCAGGGAAGACAGCCTTCCAAACTAAATTCCTCTATCCCGATTTCAGGTCTGCCTGTAAGTGTAAGAAGGTACTTCAATGCTGTGCTTTCCTGACCTTTCTAGAGTAGAATGTTATTTTACCAAGAGGAACTTTGGTATGCAATAAATGTCAGAGAGCTCTATTAATCTGGAGCGGAGGAAGGTCAGGCCCATAATGGGTTATTACTTTACAAGTAGACATTTCCTCAGTGTTGAATACTTTTCCAATGATGTATACTGAGAAAAAGAGGAACTGTGAGTCAGCAGCCTTTACCCAAGGTCCCTTCATGACTAGTTTTTTAAGCCTGCTGATGTGAAAATTCAAGTTCCTTGAGTCCCAATTGCCACCTGGCCTTTTCCCCCTGAGTTGAAACAATTATGGCTGAGAACTTATGTGATTCTTGCCTCAATCTCTTTGTTTTTTCCGTTTACGAATCTATTCAGTTCTTCATATTTTATTTTTGAAATTTTCTGTGGGGCTGGGAGGGCAGAGTTGGTGTGTGACTCTGAAACAATTGCTCTGATAGTTGCCCCTACCCTTGTAACAGTTGGTCAGGTGTCATTTCTTTGGTCTATTTATAAGTACCCAGAACTGAATGGGAGGGAGAAATACACTGTAATTATGAAAATATGCATGGGAACAACCATTCATTTCCTTTGACCTCTCACTTATTTACCTCTATGAAGTTATGTTCTTAATGCAAAGTGTGTACCTTCCAAATATTTAAAAATAAAAATAAAGTTTCCCAATAGGAGGGTCTGTTCATACGCTGGGGACCCATTCTCTGCAAGGCTCTCTGGCTCTTGGAGAGACATGAAGTGTAGCTAGTAGTAAAATACGTATCTATGTGGGATGAATTTAAAAACATATTCTGCATGACAGTGATGCTTCCAACAAAGTAATCTGCTCAGTGAATATAGTGTAAAATTCGATTAAAAAAAATAAACTTGTTTGTTTCACCCAGTGACAGATAAAAACACACAGGTGTAATTTTTTGTGCTGTCAGATCTTCTGTTCCTGATACAAGCACCTCTCCCCTGAGGCATTTCCTGTGTTCGGTCACATAATTAAGTATAAATTTCAGAGGAGTGTAGGGAACCTGATTTTGGAAGCAAAACATTTACTCAGCAATTACTACATTGTGATGGTTTAGAGCACGGCTGGCAAACACAATGCCCACGGGCCAAATCCAGCCCTGCACCTTGTTTCTACCCAGCTCACTCAACTGATAAGGAGTGGTTACATTTAAACAGTCCTAAAATTACGTTTGGCCCTTTGAAGGCAACCTCGAGGCTGATGTGGCCCCCAGTGAAAGTGAGTTTGACACCCCTGGTTTAGGACTATAAAGAGTAGTGTGTAGTGTCTGTTTCCTTATTTATGGCACGTCATGTTTTCCTGGCATCCAGTACCCCTGCACAGTGGGTGACTTTAGATGGTTGTGTCCCAGAAGTCCTAGGTGGCCTTGGAGTATATTTAGGGAACTGGGAAGGGCATAGTGAGCCCTGACTTTAACCATTCCCCAGGAGGACTCTGTGGCTTCCAGTAAACGCCAATAGAGAGAATACATGGGAAAATATCACACATTTTTAAACTCTGCAATCTAATCAGGAGATAGTCTCCACGTTATCTTTTGAAAGCAGGCTTGCAGATTTTGTTAAAGCAGGAAACCTACCTGGCTAAGAAAAGGCTACTTTTTAAGTATTTGAGAAGTAGCTCTTTACTGTATTAATTACCTACTATTATTTTGTATTGACTATGCAATTATATGCTTTTCTTTTCTATTCAATTTTAAGATAAAAAATCTTGACCCAAAACAAAATTCAACATTTTGCTGGATTTCTTTCTTGAGGGTCTACTATATGTTTTAAAAGAATTCATAGTGTTTATTGAAAATAAAATAAAATTCAGTTATTAATTTGGATGGATCTGACCACAGCCTTTTCAAATCAACAAGGTTAAGCTAACAGTGAGTTTTGTAAATCTGAAGCTTTACCAGCGCTGTATTGCATTATATGGGCGAAATTGATTTGTCATGTTTTAACCTCCTTGAACCTGTTCTTATCTGTTAGATTCTGAGCATGATTAATGAAGTCTAGAAATTATTGCCGCATGCTGGGGGAAAATGTCATTAGAGATGGGAGATAGCCAAGTAGCTTGGTTGGAGGGAAAGGAAGTAATTTGGGGATGTCAGAAATGTGTATATTATTGAACTTATGGACTAAAAAGAAGGGAAAGCTCCTGGAGCTTCCTGCAAGTGCCCAAGTTGGTGATGTGATGGACTTACAGAAACTCAGGCCAACGTGGGAGGATAAACAATATTCTGTCCTTAAAAAAAAGTAGTATCAGTAGTACTCACTAGGGAAAAATACAAAAAGTTTGTGCATAACATAAAGGAGGAATTTCCCAAATCTCTCAGATTTTTTAAACACCAAAGAAATTCTTACTGTCATGTGTCAAATTTAGCCACAAAACAAGAATGAGATAATTCATGGGTCATGACCAGAGGGAAGGGGACAAAAGACAACACTGCATTTTCATTCTCTTTTAAAGCATTCTGTGGCTTTATAGGAAATGCAGTTGACTTGGTGGACATAGAAATTTTATAATAAATGCAAAATATATGTTTAAATAAACCAAAGTCAGAATAGCTTAATTTATCATATTTGTTTAGTGTTTCATGCAATGCAAAGTAACTGAGTACTGGATCAGATTTGACCCTTAAAGAATCTGACCAGAGAAGCAAGGCAGGAAGACGCCTCCTATCTTACAGATAGCATACCTGATTTCCAGAGAATCTCAGTGATTCATGCTTGAGCCAAAATCTTTTGGCTTCTAGGTTAAGGTTCTTTCCCCAACATGAGATATTACCGTTGCAGTCACTAAAATGAAACGTAGAAAGATTCCCAAAAGCTCTATGCCAACCCAGAGCAGATACCTATTTTTTTGCAGCCAAATTTGATAATAGGATTGCTAAACCTGCACTGTCTTAGTAGATTGGTATTATTTTTTTGGAATCTACGTTTTGTGTTTTCTGATTAACACATGGAGATATTTAGTGAGCTCCTACCATGTGCCATCTGTGCTTGGTGCTGTGGACCAGGAATGCTCCCTAGCAGGGCACCCATAAAAGCCAATTTTGGTAGATAATTGCACTTAACACTTTTTAAGAAAAAGTTTTGTCCCTGGCTGGTGGCTCAGTAGATGAGCGCCAGCCTGTGAACCCAAAGGTTACTGGTTCGATTCCCAGCCAGGGCACATAACTAGGTTGCAAGCCAGTTCTCCAGCCAGGTCCGTAGCTGAAGGCAGGTGAAAGGCAACCATACATTGATGTCTCTCTCCCTCTCTGCCTCCCTCCCTTCCCCTTTTCTAAAAATAATAATAATTAAAAATAATAAAAATAAGTAATTAAGAAAAGGTTTTTTCTTAATTGCCAATTTCTCTTAAATATAAACCTGGAAAATATCTTGCATGCTTTTTTGTATTATTAATAGTAAATGTCATCCTCAGGATATTTTTCCTGCATTTTTTTATATGCACTATTAACACAGACCAAAAAATCATGACCTAGATTGTGACGCTTCCTGACTATGTGTCCTAATTGTTCAGGATGCGTGCACTTCCAGAACCCTGTCACACACCCACGTACATTTTCAAGTTCAAGTTAATAAATAACATCCTCTTCTATGGTAACATGAAAACCCTTCAAGGGCTATTGTGCACTGATTGGTATTTCTCAAATTTGTTGATAAGGTAGAATGCATCTCTTTAATTCTCAGGGTTGTTGGCATGGAGACAGTGAAAATAAAGCAAAAGGTGATTTTGAGAAAAATGCATGTTTTTCCTTGTTCATACTCAGAAAGCAGCTAACCTCTTATTATTTTGTTAATTATTTAACTTCAATTTCTTACCTTTCCCCAAATCTTTTAAGTCATGACATAAAATTTTGATAACTCTCATGGTATTTTTAAACTATATTTTATTGACTATGCTGTTAAAATTGTCCCAGTTTTCCCCCCTTTGTCCCCTCTGCTAGGTACCCCACTTCCCTCCAGCAGTCCCCCCTATTAATTCATGTCTATGGGTTGTGCATGTAAGTTCTTTGGCTTCTCCCTTTTCTACACTATTCTTAACATCTCCCTATCTATTTAGTTCCTACCAATTACGCTTAAAAAAAAAAAAACTGTATTATTATCTACTATTTTTAATGGGAAGGGAAGGAGGCAGGAAGGGAGAGAAACATCAGTGTATGGTTGCCTTTCACCTGCCTCCAGCTATGGACCTGGCTGGAGACCTGGTTTGCAACCTGGTTATGTGCTCTGACTGGGAATCGAACCAGCGACCTTTGGGTTCGAAGGCCTGCACCGTTTCACTGAGCCACCAACCAGGGCTTCCAATTATGCTTCTTAATCCCTGCACCATTCTTCCCCTTTCCCCTCCCAGCTGATAACCCTCCAGATGATCTCCATAGGTACAATTCTGTTCCTATCCTGGTGGTTTGGTTAGTTTGTGTTTGCCTTTTTTTTTTTTTTTTAAGATTCAGTTGTTGATTGTTATGAATTTGTTGTCATTTTAATGTTCATTGTTTTACCTTCTTAAATAAGTCACTTTAACATTTCATATAATAATGTCTTGGTGATGATGGACATCTTTAGCTTTACCTTGTCTGGGAAGCACATTATCTTTCCTTCCATTTTAAATGATTAGCATTGCTGGTAGAGTAATCTTGCTTGTAGGTTCTTGCTTTCATCACTTTGAATACTTCTTGCCAGGCCTTTTTTGCCTTTTGAGAAAATCAGCTGATAGTCTTATGGGAACTCCTTTGTAGGCAACTCTCTTCTCTTGCTGCTTTTAAAATTCTCTCTTTATGTTTAACCTCTGGCATTTAAATTATGCTGTGTTTTGGTGTGGTCTCTTTGGGTCCAAATTATTTGGGACTCTATGCTTACTGGACTTGTATGTCTTTTTCCTTCACCAAATTAGGGATGTTTTCTTTCATTATTTTTTCAAATAACTTTTCAATTTCTTGCTGTTTCTCTTCTCCTTCTGGCATCCCTATGATTTGGATGTTGGTGCATTTCAGGTTTTCCCAGAGGTTCCTGAGCCTTACCTTGTTTTTTATTTTTTGCGTTCTTGTGTCTTCTTTCTGTTCTGATGTTTATTTCTTCCTTTTGTTTCAAATTGTTGATGTGAATCCTGGCTTCCTTCCTTTCTCTGTTGGTTCTCTATATATTTTTCTTTGTTTCACTTTGTAGAACATTCACTTCTTTCTTTCTTTCTTTTTTTGCCATGCACAATGAGCATCCTTATCACCAGTGTTTTGAACTCTGCATCTGATAGATTAGCTATCTATGTTTTTGTTTTTGTTTTGTTTTTTTAGTTCTTTTTCTGAGGTTTTGTTCTGTTCTTTCATTGGTCCATATTTCTCTACCTCCTCAATTTGGCAGCCTCCCTGTGTTTGTTTTTGTGCAATAGATAGAGCTGCTTTGACTCCCTGTCTTAGTAGTAGGCCTGTTTAGCAAAAGTACCTGTAAATTGTGTGGGGTGGGGCCTTTGGTAATTGCCAGGGTGGGGCTACCCACTTCATTGCTTTGTGGCTCTGTGGTCGGGGGCTTGGCGAGGGGACGGTGCTGCTCGCTGCCTTGCTTCTGGTGATTTGCCCCGTACTCGCTCCATTTCCTGCCACTTCACCCACTTCCCATATTATGTTGGTGCCCTTTCTGCTGCTGCCCTGGGATTTTCACATATTCTAAGACCATGCAGCCCTTTAAGCAGCGAAAAACCTGGCTGTTTCTTCCTCCTCTCCAACCCCCACTGGTTTTTACAGCCTAAAGTTATGGGAGTTTTACTTCCCAGCCCTGGAACCCTGGGCTGTGCAGTCTGGCCTGGGGCTGATATTGCCCTCCTGGTTTTTATCCATGAATGAGGGACCTTCCATTCCACTGCTGCGCCTATGGGAACCACACCGCCTCTCTGCCTGTCTGTGACTCCGCTAGTCTGTGCGACTCCGCCCCTCCTACCTGTCTGGATGAACGTGGCTTCTTTAGATCCTTGGTTGTAGGACCTTCATATAGGTCGATTTTCCGATGATTCTGGTTGTTATTTGTTCTTGAGATCAGGTTGTAATTCTACGGTTGCAGGAGGAGGCAACGCATGGCTATCTGTCAAATTCCATCTTGACTTTTTTCTCATGGAATTATTTTAAAGAGAAAAGTTACTCGTGCTAGTCAGTAAAGATGCAGTGTTACCTGCAGGTTCCCAGCAACTCAGGCATCGTCATTCCCTTGCAGCGTCCTGAGTACAACTTGGTAAGCGTTCGTTCCTTGTCGGGTCTATTTCTAGCTGAGGGGTTCGCCACCTGTAGGTTTTATTTAGCTCTCTGTGTGTTAGACAGGTGCCCCCTGGTGGGACAGTATGCAGCTGCACCTGGAGTTTGTCCCCTACCCAGTGCCACCACCTTCCCAAGCTACGGTCAAGTTCCAAGCTACAGTGTAGCACCTTTTATTTCTATGTTGTTTGTCTGCTTTACACATCAATTTTAAGTCTGTATATGAGAAGCAGAAAGTAAGGTTTAAGCAAAAACATGATTTCGATTTTCAGGAGTACTCCATGTTGATAAATTAAGTTTTTATTTTAGCAGGAGAGATTATGTTACCATCCTATTATGGAAGCCACTAAAAACTGAATAGATTTCCCCTGTTTATAATGGACATGGATTAAATTACTTTAAGTATATGTTTCTTAAAATTTGTAGATGGGACCAAAGAAAGCCTTTGAAGAAAATTTACTGGTAATTCTATGTTTAGTAATAGTGGTCATAGAAACCTCTCTGCTATCATCCTTGTACCTGTTTTGTGCATGTTTCGTAGGATTTAATTTATCAGCATATAATATTTCCATGCATTTAGAAAACAATTTACTCCCCCTTCTCCCATATATTGTTAGATTTAAATACTCTTATATAATGGATGGGAAAACAATCTGAGAAATCCACAATTCACATTCCTTCTAGGGTCACAGCATTTACCTGTCACTTTAGAACCAACATTCATGTTACTAATTTTATATTTCATTTTATTTGCATTTTGATTTCTAATTAAAATTTTCCCTCTCCCTTAGAGTTTTACCTTTTAAGCATTAACAAACTGATTTCTTTCAACTATGCCCATGCTAATATCTTTAATAACACTGAATATTTAGTATTAACATAATGAATATTTAAGGAAAAATGCTAAATGCTGTACCTTCCAGTGAGTTTTAATTTGGGGAAAAAAATGTACAGTCCCATAGCGCCCTCTTGTGGCAAGGAGCCAGAGTGCCATGGGGACGTTTCTTGCACAAGCCATTGAGAAAGCCCATTCAACTTTTATTGCCTTTTAATTTAACAGGATCAATTAGATGTAATTATTTTCTTCAGATTATTTTGTGTCTAGAAGTTCTTCCGCAGGGAAGGCATGTTTAGTTGATAGTTTATGTGAATGTGCTCCTGATGCTAGGGGACTTTAAGGGTAGAGAATGAATGCCAGTATTTCAGGTAGAAGCAACCTTCTCTTAAGTCGGTGGATACTGGAGGTTAGAGACACTGGGCTGGGGACCTGATTGAGCGCCAGCGCTTAAATTGAAGCAGAGAAAAGAATGAATGTGGATGAGGTGGGGTGATTGTCTATAGGAATTGACATTTGAATGTTTTTAATAGAGTGAGGCCAAAGAATACAAGTGTTTCCCAGAGAACACACTGCATTTGGTTGTGGTTTGTTGGGAAAATGGAAATAAGCTATTGATTAAAAATTAACTGTATCAGGAAAAGTACACACAGGATTTGATTGAATACACCCATAAGATTTTGGAAAAACATTGTCATAATATTTGTCTTCTTTCTAATTTGGGAAGTTGACTACTTAAGGGGAGTGACTTAAAATATTTATACTTCAAATATTTTAAACAGATTACTGCTTTGGAGTAAGAATGAATGCATTTTTTGACTTTATTTTCAGAAAGAGCTTTAAAAGATGAATTTTTGAAGAAAACATTTGCTGTTGAAGATGCTTGCTACTGCTTGTAGTATCAAAGTGTGTCTTCCATCAGTGATACTCAGCTTTAATTAGTGAGAAATGTCTGAAACTTTTATAAGTAAGTCCTAAGGACTTTTGGAAAAATTTTAATTTTGTTGCTGCCAACAATTTGTCAGCAGTGTTTGCTTATCATTTTGGAAAGTTTTTACTGGATTAGTGATGCTGGACAGTTTGTGTGCTTTGGATGACTTTAGGGGAAGAATTTTAAACTGTTTATATTAAGACAGCACTTCGGGGTCTTTTGAGTTATTCTTGCATTGAATGATAGTTCTTTAGAAAGTATTTTGTGAAGAACTCTTTAATTCATTTTTTTCTTACAAGCTGATGTGCAGAATGAATTTTTGTAGAGAAGGAAGTATTGAGAATTTTATTTATTTGCAAATGTTATTAATCAAAGAATGTTTATTGTGCATTTCCTCTGTAACCATCACTGCTTGTTTTGTATGATGTATGATTTAGGTTTACCAAGCAACTTCATAACAATGTTGACATTCCTAGAATTGTGTCAGGATTCATCATGGGCACAAATGATGTTTTGATATCAAGATTTATCCAGTAGAAATCTATCCTTGAACACGAATGTTTGGAGATACAGAGCTGGGTGCGGTCTGAAGCTGATGAACTATCGCCTGGGGGTCTTATTCACAGACCCCTGAACCCTGAGGCAGAAAGTCCAGGGCAAAAACTGCAGTCTAGGCTTGATCACAGAAAGGCTTGTCTCTTTACTTCCTGTGTATTCAGCTCAGCTCCTGCTCCTAAACCTCAGCACTGAGGTCTGTCCCATTCTTCATGCAAACCTGGTCATCTGCAGCTTCAAAAGTCTCAGGAGTAAGTGACAGCAATCCTAATGATGATCAAAGGGCAGGGTGGACAAATGAGGGGCAGGTGGTAAGAGGCTAGATGGGGTCTACTTGCCCAAACCAAAAGCCCATGGCTTAGAAGAGGCCGGATGGTTGCACAAGGCTCCTAGAAAGAGAATGGACCTAATAGTACGGGAAGATTGGGGAACTTTTCTATTTCCTTTTTAATGATTGCTGATTCTTCGCATCTTTTAAATTTGTAAACATGGGGAATGTCTTTATTTTTAGAAACAATCTCTTAAATGCTTTCCTCCGCATACAATTTCTAAAGCTCCTGACATATACCCACGTAGTTGATGGAGAGCTACTGTGTCAAGATTCCTAATATTATCTGTCTCAGTGTAAACATTACCAGGGCTTGAAAGGGAAAATGAGCATTTGGGGAAGAAGACAAAGGTTTGTAGCCGAGCTTTTTGTTCATGGTTATATCACCCTTTCCTACTTTCATATAAAAAATGTTAAATGCAAAAATAAAACAAAACTAGTCGTTATTGAATGTTTACGTGAAGTAATCTTCAGTATTAGATCTAATGGTGTGCTTTAAGTTAGCATATACGCATTCTTCTAAGAATCCAGTTATACATTTCATAGTGCAAAGAAGATTCAGTATTCATGTTTTCCCATGAGGAAAACTGGACCTTTCAGAGTTCTAGCTGCGTACTTAACTTCCTCTCCCCTCCTCTCCTCTGCATCAGTGGCAACATTTCTGCCATAATGTCAAGCTTCGTGGCGTGGATGGAGCTCCCAGTGGGGCCTTGTCGCAGAGTTTTTCCATGACCCTGTGACACGGATCATAGCCTTCCCACCACTTTCCCAGCAATAATGGTATTCAGGAAATGGCTGTGCAGATGTCTGATTATTGCTAAGCTCAAGGAATTGGACTTGTGGAATTTTGGGCTGAGTTCCGCAGTCACCCATTGACTGTGACCTGTCATTGGAAATTGTTTCCCCATCACTGAATGGCTGATGAACTCTGGCTCCAAATGGAAATGCTTTCATTCCCTCAATTATTTGCACCCTTGTTTGGAAATAGAAATCTCAAGGCCCCAGATGACAGAAAGGAACAGCTGATCCAGTGTCAGGTCCTGACCTGGCTTCCCGCCCTGGGGCTTCTCTGGCCAGTGGTGCATGCATACAATAGCCAGACTTGAATGGTACCCATGGGGCTTTAGACTGGGGAAGGGAGCTCAGGAATCCTGTCCTGCCTGTAATTTTATGTTACTACATTTTAAAGTCTTTAGGATACACAGGTAGAATCCTGCTTTGTGGTAAGCATGATGTTAACCATTGGTTGGTTTCTCATCCATCCACCAACTTTAATTGAATTCAAAGTTTGTGCCCAGTGCCATAAATGAATAAAACATTGCCCTACCTGTAAAGCATTTGCTGCTGGAAAGTGGAAGCCCCACAGCAAAATAGGTCTAATCAATATCCCTTGTTGTGTTTGTTCTGCTTTCTAGTGAATGAACCCAATTACCTGTATAGGGTTCTACCCATTTAGTCAGTCCACCTAGGAGAGGAAAAGCCAGTGTACTCTGACATTTTTGCTTCTGCCTTGGATGATTGTAAAGATCCATGGTCACATTATTTTAAATGTGAAAAATTAAAATTTTGACTATAGCATGGTGATCCTATGCGGACCACTGAAAACAGGCATAAAATGGCCTTTGATTGTGAGCTATTTGTTGACTGCTTATTCTAAATATATTTTGTGTTAACTTCAGCTTTTGTTGCAGATAATCTATATTATCCTCCAAAGTCAGGTCATAATATTTTAACTTCAGCCATCCTTGGAGCTTATCTGTATTTGGATTTCTGACTTTTAATAGGAAGAGGGTTATATTCTAACATTTGATTTCCATCATGAACTTGTTTCTTTCTTTCTTTCTTTTTTTTGTTTAAGATTTTATTATTTTTAGGGAGAAGGGGACAGGAGAGAAGCAGAGAAGGAGAGAAACATCAATATATGGTTGCCTGTCACCTGCCTCTAGCTATGGATCTGGCTGGAGACCTGGCTTGCAACCTTGTTATGTGTCCTGGCTGGGGGATCAAACCAGTGACCTTTGGCACCTTATCCACTGTGCTACCAGCCAGGGCCATGAACTTGTTTCTATAAGCATTTTTTAGAATAAGAGAAATAACTAAATATTATAACAACCCGTTTTTCTCCGTATTTTATGGTTTTTTGGAAAGTGTGCCCTTGGTTTAGATAATATATTAGGCAATATTTTTAAGTTTCTCCATGCATGAAACTCCATTTCATGCTTAATTTAGAATGGCTAATTTTGATGCCAAGATTGTTTTCCATGGTTGTATTCTTTCCTTTTTTTATACATGATGGCATTTCGTCCTTTCTTCTCAGACACTGAATTTCACCATTTGAGTATGCACTGGTAATCTCTTCTGTTGTTGGTATATAACATTTTTTTTTTTTGATTAGTGCAATACATTGCAGACGTTCAAGAATAAAACTATGAGATACCATTGCATCAAAATTGTGTAGTATTTCACAAGCTTCTCTTTCATCCATTTTAACTTTTCATTGCTCTGATAACTGTTTGTGGGTGTGAATTATGTGGCCACCTTGTCCTCTGAACCTTGCCTTAAGCACATCATGGGAAATAGACAACCAAGTGGTCCTTTATCTCAGTTATTTTAATTGCACATGCTGCCTTGAGCTCCAGCATAAGGGTGTTCACAATTGTACTATTGCTTATTAGAGCTGCAAAGTCTGGCTTAGAAACTACTGGCACTATTCACTTTTGCATGCTTGTCCAACTCTTAGGCTCTTCCTAGAGAACCCCAGTAGAGATGTGCTAACTAGAACCCCACTGGAGATGTACTAAAACCTCAGAGGAATCCTTTGGCCCGCATAGAGCACGTGCTATTTGGCAACTAATTGAATAGCTGTTTCTAATTGAACTAATTGAATAGCTTATCCTGTGTGTCCGCTCTGCTCCGGTGCCTGCAGTAACCTTGACAGCGTATAGGACGTTAGATTATTCACGTGCACTTATGTCATGTCTGAATGAAAGATTAAGAAAGTTAAAATAGTCCCTGGCTGGTGGCTCTGTGGATTGGCGCTGGACTGTGAACCCAAAGGTTACTGGTTTGATCTCCAGTCAGGGCGCCTAACCAGGTTGCAAGCCAGGTCTCCAGCCAGGAGACAGGTGAAAGGCAACCGTACATTGATGTTTCTCTCCCTTTCTTCCTCCCTCCCACCCTTCTCTCTAAAAATAATGAATAAAAAACTTAAAAAAAAAAAAAAAGATTGTTTTTAAAGGAAAGGAAAAATTCCTTCCCTTTATTACAAAAAAAATAAAAAGTTAAAATATGTGGGAGATTGCAAGAACCATGTCAATGAAGGCGTCACTTCCTTTTTAGCATTTAATTTCAAAGCTCTTGGGATATATGGATTGCTTAAGCATTCTGGTGACATTTGGGAAAGAATGTTCTTACGGTGAAAGCGAAGACTGGGGACTTAAATTGCTGCATTCTGTTTCCAGGAACATGCAAGGGTTACCCAGTGACATGTGACAAGCCAGCTAAAGCGTCAGAATCCTAATTTCCCTATCTGTGAAATGGACATAAAAGGATTAACTTAATGTTGGTAAACTGTTTAGAGTTTTGCTGGGAACCAGTTTGCTCCAGTGACCTAGAAAAAAAAATGGACTCTGGTTCAGGCTGACCGCATTTCTATTTTTGGCTTTAGAGCTGACTCAATGAGAAACTTGTAGAAACTAGCTAATCTGGCTCTTGGCCTCCATGCATTCCATGATTAAAACGAGAATTATAAAATCTTTCTGCACTGGGTCTCATAATGGTACTGCCAATATTAACTACGTCCTAAAAATACTCCACTAAGCATATTAGAAAGCTTTTACGTTGATGTGCCTTTGACGTTTCCTTCCTATCTCATGTTAGGTTATTTGGGGTTACACAATTCAAAGATCATTAATTTTTTTTTAGCCAGCTGTTTGCAGCTCAGTTCAATTCTATTTTGGGTGGAGTTTTCCCACATCTGAATAAAAGGGAAGAAGTTGATATAAGAGGTGCAATATATTGCTGTTGTCAGTATTTTCTGTAGTTGTATCTCATTGTTATTCTTTTAGGTGAATAATGAGTATATTTAAGGCAACTTTACATTTGATCAAGTCTTGGTCAGAGACTGTTTTTCTTTCCTAGCTGTCACAGGCCTCAGGGAGAAGGAGCCAGCATTCTGTGTCAAATCTGTGCTGAGGACTCTGGCATTCACAGCATTTCTTCTTTCGGCTAGATTCTCTGGATAGTGATGGTCCAAAGGGGTGTGCCAAGCTCTAGGGATTTCTTTTCTTTAATCCATTTACTAGTTTGGCTTATCCTTTAGAGCTTGAAATAATCTCCTTTGTATTTATTCACGTACTGTTTCTGGATTCTTGATTTACCCTTCTCATTAAACCCAGTGGTTGGGGTCCCAAGCTAAGAACTGCATTTACACATTTCTTAAAATGTGGCAGGTGGTTAAGTCACCAGGAAGTGTCAGGATTGGGTGAGTGCTTTGGAAGAACGACGACTTTTGAAAGTTCTTGTTCTGTCTCCTTTCCTTTTTGTAACCATGAAAAACTTTTTAAAAAGATTTTATGTATTTATTTTTAGAAAGAGGAAAAGAGAGGAAGAGAGGGAGAGTAACATCAGCGTTGGTTGCCTCTCACATGCCCCAATCTGGGGACCTGGCCCACAACTCAGGCATGTTCCCTAACTGGAAATTGAACAGGCGACCTTTTGGTGTCCAGGCCAGTACTCAATCCACTGAGCCCCACAGCCAGGACTGAAAAACTTTTAAGGGACTGCCAGTACTGTGTTATTTTGGGGGTAAATGTTTATGTTATGCAATGTATAGCTTGTTAGTTTATTTTTTACTTTGATCTAATCTATCAGTGAGAAAAGTACTGGACACTAAGAAATCCTGCCTGGATTCTCCAGAGAGCCCTCTGCTTTTAAAAATCAAATACCAATGGTCACTTAACTTGTCCACTTAGTGTAGTAAGATTGTGTTCAAGTCCTCCTACTGTAATGGAAATGGGATTTCTTGATCACTTATCATGATTAGGGGTGGTTTATATTGGCAATCTAGATATGAATCTTCCCCAAGTAGTGCTGATGCCTATAGAAGAAGTTGTATTTCCAGGATCAAACGTTAACACCAGGTTCCTTCATGTTCTTGTCCCAGCTATATTTCTTCTTGTTAGTTTCTTGTGCTTACATGAGCTGCATGTCCATCCTCACCACCATTAGCTGACATCCAGCCTGAATTTCCCTCTTCTTCCTATTCACCTGTTTATTTTGCATTCCTCCTTCAGGAGCCAACTTAAGGCTCAGAACCCCACAGTCTTCCAAAGCATTCTTTTTTCTTTTCTTTTTTTCCCTTTTGGAATGTATTGCAGCCAAGAATGTGTAATAATACTAATTGTTATTTTAAAAATAATGTTTTCTATTTCTTTTTTGCTCCATAAGGGCAGCGACCATAATTAAAGTTTGGTCCAACCTTTGCATAAAATCAAGAAAAATTCCACTTTTAAAAGACATTTAGGAAAGCCGTCCCCAGACTTGATTGTACAGAGCAGTCTCAGCATGGAATTGCAACTCCCACGATGAGCCCTGCATGCACAAGACCCTAAAGGTCTCTAAAGGAGAAAATTGATTTGTGGTCTGCTCACAAAATCCCAGTAGTGGGTCTTCTGATACTAAGAAGATTTTACTAAGTGAATGAGGTTTCAATTCAGCGAAAAGAAATCCCCAATTCTCCATTATTTACCTAACAAATTATTTAGCATTTAGGATATATATAGGACATAGAAAGCATTGTGCCAGGCATCACATTCCTATCCTCCAATGGTTTTAAAGATGGAGAAAAGCCACATGAAACAGGAATTTGTGTCAGCACCTATTTTCAGACATAATCTTATGCAGTGTTGGATGATGCTTAGGCGATTTTGGATTTGCTTCCTTGATTTTTTTCTACCTGCCTTTTGTCTGACTTGCTCCTTCCTCCGCTGCAGGGTGAAAGAGGCCTTCCAGGGTTACAAGGTGTCATTGGATTTCCAGGAATGCAAGGACCTGAGGGGCCTCAGGGACCACCTGGACAAAAGGTAAGCTTGATTGGGTGATGGGGCTGTGCCAGTGTAGATTTGAGATGACCTACATTCTTGTTGTCATGAATGGTCATCATGGCTTTTCTGTTTTGTTCTAGGGTGACACTGGAGAGCCAGGACTGCCAGGAACAAAAGGGACGAGGGTGAGTATAATTGTCACTTAAATTGGTAACGGTCGTGGGTGGGATATGATCTAGCACTGCTTCCTAAGTGAAAGCTCGTTACACCCTTTCAGCAGTCCTGAGGAGACTTCGCTCCCTCCCTTTCTCTGTTTTCCTTTGCCTCTGCCGGTCCTGCTCAGGATAGGAGAGCACACATGGTGGGCCTGAGGACTTCAAGTGAGCCATAGCTCAACGACCTGGACCTCTAGTCCTTGCAACTGGTGCCATGCATAAGTAGAGCTGCTTCTTGTGATTTGTTTCCTGCCATTTGTCCTTCCTCAAGGATTCTTAGAGACACATTTGAAGTTTGGGGATGGGGCACAATGGAAAAATATCTTCATTTTAATGTGAAGTGGTACTATTTCCAGAGCAAAACTTGCTGTCCCTTCTTCACACTCGTTACTTTCTTTACTACTCCCATTCCTGGGAAATGCAAAAATGAAGACATTTGCTGGCAGTCTTGGAAGTAGAAAAATAGAAAGCTCACTGTGAAATTAAAAGGTTATCAGGGGACTGCTACAGTGACCTGTGTATGCATTTGTGCTTAGGGCAGAGGAGAGGAAATAACACCGTAACTCTCTGGGATGCAGAAGACCTGGATTTCAACTAGATCCCCAGCTCCAAAAACAGACTTAATCCATTCATTCTTCTTCCCTACTGTTTGAGATTTTAATGTAAATTTTATATGTATATATTCACCTAGAAATTTCAGAGGATGAAATGAGGGCAGTTATATATTACGCACTTTAGAAGGAATTAACAGTCAGCTTTAGATGGAGAATTGCTTCTGAAACCCTGGGTGATCTGCTGCTCTGGTCTGGACCCTCAGCTGCCTCCCTGGCACAGTGCCGCCTGCTTCGTGTGGGGTTCTGAGTGCCAACAGTTAGGACAGGCACCCTTGGGTGGATGCAGAGGGGAAGAAGAGAGGTTAGTAATGCTTATGGAAATGTTTTTATTTCCATTTTTACAGGGACCACCAGGAGTTTCGGGCTACCCTGGAAACCCAGGACTTCCGGTATGTATATAAAATGCACCTGGCTCTGGCCTGCTGGTGTCGTTGGTCAGGGGGCCATCCCTCCTGTACACCAAAGGGTTGTGGGTTCGATTCCTGATCAGGGCACATAGCTGGGTTGAGGGTTTGATCCCTGGTTGGGACACATATGTGAGGTAACCAATTGATGTTTCTCTCTCTCTTCCTCTCTCTTCCTTTTCTCTGAAATCAACATGTCTATGGGTGAAAATTAATATAAATAAATAACTAAAATGTACTTTTTAAAAAAAATTGAGACATTTGGTGTAAGTGATGGCACCATCAGGTGATTTTTTTTATTTTGACTACTTTTTCACTTTATTAATTGCAGGGTATTCCTGGACAAGATGGTCCACCAGGTCCTCCAGGTATCCCAGGATGCAACGGGACAAAGGTAAAATTAGAACTGAGACCTTTCCCTCTTTGTGCATATTCACCTGACTTTGCACAAAGAAAAGTCAGACTAAGTTATTCGTGAACACTTTTAGTGCCATAATTGCAAAGTTGTTTGTCTTAAAGCTTTATTTATCTGATTGGGAAATACAGTTTTCCCATATTTAATGTTCACATATGACATAATTGTACCTTTCTTTTTTTGTCCATTTTCCCCTAAAATTGCTTTAAACACTATATTTCTTACCTAAAATCTATTACTAAGTCAAACAAAAATATTTTTATTAATCTTGTCCCTATTAATTATATTCTCAAATATATTTTTTTGATTGTGACGTAGCACTCAACAATATAGATTGTAACAATTTTCAGGAAATGAATTGAACCGATAAATGAGGTGCCCCTGATAGGTAGATCATAGTAAGTGATGGGGTGCCTGGAGTGACATTTCATTCACCTTGCCTGACACTTGTAATGACTATCCGCTGTCCCCTCAGGGTGAAAGAGGGCCTCTGGGACCTCCAGGTTTGCCTGGATTCACTGGAAATCCTGTGAGTATGAAGCTTTTTTAACTCAGAATTTCTTTCTTTGGCCACAATTTCTCTCTTCTTTGTCCATTTTAAAAACAAAACAAAACAAAACTAATAACAACCTTTACTTTTTCAGGGACCACCAGGGATACCAGGAATGAAGGTACCTTATTTTATTTTTTTGGATTTATTACAAAAGTCTGTTTAGAACAGGTGCTATAAAAATAAATTTAAGTCACTTTGGTGGGCTGATTACCTGTTAACACATTTGTCTAAACTCTGTTACATTAAAAGGATATATAAGTCATATATACAACTTAAATATTGTAATCTAAAGTTTAGACACTGGGTATAATTTCTTAATAGAAAATAAACAGTAATAGGAAGCATGGTATGATGGTAGATACTAACAGATGGGAGTCTAGTTCAGATTAATTGCCTGCATAGACATTTCAGTGTTTGCCCCTTTTCCAGAGCCATAGAATGTGAGTACGTGCAGTGCCACCCAAAAGGACTCAAACTGGTACCACACTTAACTATGTGGTTTAGCTTAAATATACAGCCCTTTTGTCAGGTTGCCTATAATCTGCAGTCACTCTTATACATTCCATAATTATGGCAGGGAAATCTCCAGTTGCTTTAGGTAGGATCCTTATGTCCTGTTCCGTCATTGAAAGCCAATCCATGACCCATTTCAGCTTGATTTCCCTATTATGTCAAGGTGGGGCCTCGGATCCTCTGTGCATAGTGAAGATAGAAGCCCCAAGTCCCTCCCTGCCCTGGTACCTAACTCCATCCTGCTGTCAGTCAAGGAGACTTTCTTCATCCACCCTTATGGGTACCGAGAAAAGGGCCTGTCATACACACTCTTGCTGATCACCTGGCCCGCAGAGCAGGGTGTCCCATGGGGGCTCTGCTCCCAGGCGTGTGGCCTGGTTTCTCTCCTCTCCTGGCTCAGTTGTTCTTGCTTTCCCTCACCCAGTCTGGTGTTCCATAGGCACCACTGGCCAACTTCCAGAGCAGCCCTTGCCACTTCCCTCTAAGCTCATCTCTGTGTACCTAGCTAATTAGGGCAAGGATACCACCTAGGCATCCAGCCAGGAGCCCAGGAGGCATTCATTTTGCTGGTTTGTTTTTGACTCTGGGAAATTTGCATGTGATTGATTCCCTCTCTCCTTTACTTGTTCCATCCTTTCTTGCCTCCTCTCTCCCCATTTCTCTTGTCTCTCTTTCAATCATGTAGTCCTGTTACTTTCATATCCAGGCTTTTTCTCAAGTGTGTTCCATCCTTGCCCTGCCCTCCCCCCAGCACAGTGGCTGCACATTTTTTTATACGGTTCAGCGGGTATGGTGTCTGGGCCTTGGGGCAGCCTTGTGAAAGGGATGCTTCCCATTTTTCAACAGCTACGTAGAGACAATCACATGTCCGAATGAGGTTGAGCATTCCTATGTCCCTGTGTGTAAGAACACCTAAGAAATAGTATTCTCATGAGAGCCCGGGTTTTATCAGGGTCCTGCAGAAATACAGAGTGTGTGTGTGTGTGTGTGTGTGTGTGTGTGACACATACATAAACATGTAATGACAGGTAGATAAATAGATGATAGAATGAGAAAGTTCATAATCTGCAGGGCAAGACAGCATGCTGGAGGCCCAAAGAAGAGCTGACGTTACAGTTCCAATTTGAAGGCTGTTGGAGGCAGACTTCTCTCTTTTTCTTGGGAGCTGGTCCTTTTATTTCCGAAGGCCTTCAGCTGATTGGATGAGGCCCACCCCCGTTATGGAGACTAATCTGCTTTACTCAAAGCCTTCCGAGTAGAGATGCCCACACTAGTATTCAAACAAATACCTGGGTACTGTGGCCTAACCAAGTTACCACATGAAATTTCCTGTCATACTCTACTTTCATAAAAATGCTCACCTTGAAATGTTTTTCTTGAAACACAGGTCTTGTTTTGTGAACACAACCTGTGGTCACGTAGTCTTTCAACCAGAGGCTGGGTCCTAGTCTAGTTGTTCTCTTTGTATGTGTGGGACAGTCACATGGGAGTGTCACAGATCTTTTCAGGTAGCTGGCTAGACACTCAGTCCTGGTTGCAGCCAGAGTTGATTTTGTAGCACTGACCGTTGGTCATGAAGATAGTAGCATGAATAGGGGAGATGGCCAATCTCCATATTTCAAGTTTAGAGAGAATCTACACCCCAGACTTAGGCTAGTTCCATACCAGTAATGCATGCCTAATATTTGATAGGTTTTAAATGTCTTTGCATAACTATCAGTATTTGTGACTTTGACTTCTTTTTCATCCCATAGGGGGATCCTGGTGAAATACTTGGCCATGTGCCTGGAACACTGTTGAAAGGTGAAAGAGGATTTCCTGGGTCCCCAGGAGCACCAGTAAGTATTTGCTAAACAACCATAATCACATGCTGAGTCTCCTGCTGGTTTGCATTTTAATTCTTTCCTTTCTCAATACATTGTAGGGTATACCGGGATTGCCAGGGCTGCAAGGTCCCGTTGGCCCTCCAGGATTTACTGGACCACCAGTAAGTTGGGGGGCTATTTCTCTGAGGTAGTCATTCGAAGAGTAACTATGTTGAGGTATAAAAACAAATAACATTTAATAAAAGCTTTATACAGTGGTGATCTCCCTTAATTTGGATTAGTAGAATGAATTTCTTTCTTATGAAAATATTTGGCTGGCATTTACGGTTCACGTATTCCCAGAGCTATCTATGGGAGCAGGATAATAACAGTACTGCCAAGATGTACCAACAGAGACAACACCTTCCTTACTTGAGAGGCTGGGTTAGGGTTAGGGTTATCCATGGCCTTGAAGAGGCCGAGTTCATGGCAGGCTCAGGCCCTGGAGATGGGCTGGTAGAAATGTAGACATTCCAGGGAGTCTGCGCTGCGGGGGGCAATGGACACAGGAGGTGGCAGCATGGAAGCCGCACGGGGTTGGAAATGCACCGTGTTGTAAAGACTTTGCAAACTGAACACTCAGAGGTAACATTTCTGGAGGCTCTGCATTGTCCCTGGCCTCCTTCACAGCTGATGATTCTCTCATTATCTGCTCACACACTTATTTTGGGGATCAAGAGAGAGTTAATATTAACAAGATTTAACTGTGGAATGTCATGTTTACTAGGAATGAATAATAACCTTGACTTTGTTATTCTCACACTAGCCTACCTGAGCATCCCAAGATTTTCAGGCTTAGCTTTTAAATTTACTCCCTTACGGGGTTGGTAAAATTCAGCAACTCTTCTTATAGCCATTCCTGCAAATGTAACCCCTTTTACAATATGTTCTTATATATAAAATGAGCTTATTTTTATGGGTAAATAATGACTAGTAACAGATATATGTATATATATACTTTTTAAATTTTTTAAGTGATTATAGAAAGCATTCTGAAACTTTGTTGCAAACATAAGATTTTGACCTAACTACAGTCTACTTGCTTGGAGAAATCATTCAGCTTTTTAAGATAAAAAAGTCATATCCAAGTTGGACAAACATCATTTCCAACCTGGAAACACTAGCCTTATGGGGAGTTTGGCTGGTGATTTCATCCACTGTCTCATAGCCTGGCATGTTCTTAGATTAACAGATTCCACAGAGCAATGCCAAAGATTTTTGAAGTATTACCATCCCTGTGAATAATATTAATTATCATACAGGACTAGTTTCTGGTTACTTTCAAAGATTTAACAGTTCTAGAGCACAGGAAAAAAATTGTTAAATATTTAACTAATAAATTACCATGTTAACCATAGGATCGTAATATAATTTCTGTACAAAGAATCAGTTAAAGCTTACCAGGGTTGTAAATTTTATTTAATTAAAATGCTTTCTCTCATAGGGTCCCCCAGGCCCTCCTGGCCCTCCAGGTGAAAAGGTAAAGATTTTCATCATTGGTTTTTCTTTGGCGTTAGTATAAGACTACCATGAAATTGCTGTACCTCATTTTTTAAGTCTCTATTAAAACCTTTGAACCACTGGAGGTGGAAGAGGATATAGTGGGGAAAAATGGTAATGGAGAAATAAAAATTAAAATTAAAAATTAAGAAAAAAATTTTGGAAAACTGTAATTTCTTTATGTTTTAAATCTTTCTATCCACATCCTCATCTATTCATCTATCTATCTAACCTATCAACTGGTCAGTCAATGGATCTATCCATCGTTGATTTTGTTTTTCTATTGACCAATCCCTTAGTCATTATTTTTCCCTTAGCTTTTTTTAAAGCAGGAGTTTAAAAACCTTAAATTAAAAAAAGGTTTTTATACACTTCTTTTTTCAATAGTACTTTTAAAAACTTTTTATAGACACTACACACAATGTGATCACTACTTTCTTAAAAATCTTAAGATAGTTGTGGGGCAAAGCTGTTGCCTTAAATCTACTATCTTAATGCATTTTATGTGAATTTGTTAAATGATTTTGAGCAAAGTTGACAACTCTAATAATGGAAGCCTAATTTTTCACTCAATAGGGGCAAATGGGCTTAAGTTTTCAAGGACCAAAAGGTGACAAGGTGAGTAAACATTGCTTTGGCATGTTTTCATGTTTAAAATCATAGTTCAAAACATGATAGAGTTTCTGTCCCTGGACCTACTCTTGGGCCCTTATACCATAGTTAGTCTTTGATGCAAGTTCTTGAGTTTGTTAGTCAGTGTTCTTAAAAATGCACAGCCAAAGTTCATTGAAGGGCTCTGTGTGTAATTTGACCAGCAGACAATACAATGAGGCCATTAGTTCCAGTTTTCTGTATATACAGTTCAATCAAAATGTTGTTAGGCAGTGATAAAACCAGACTTAGACTTTATTATTAAATAGTCCAATTTATGACTTAACTGCAAAGGCAAAGGTCATCATTCCAAAATTGGGAGGAAATGAACCACAGAGGCAGGCAGGGAGGTACAGACCAGAGCAGTCAGCCTCACTTGGGAAGGAGGAAGACCAGCAGTGGGTCCCCGATCACCTGGTGGTCTCTCCACCAGTTCCCCTGAATCACACAGGGAAATGGGCTCAAGCCAAGAGGGCGTTCTTGGAATTCAGCAGCGTGTGCCCCAAGGACTAAGGTTCTTCCCTGGAGATGGTCAATGGTCACCTGAGGGCTCCAAGCCAGCCAGGGCCTGGGAAGATGTGGATTGACCTCGTGAATTGTGCTGTGTCTGGGACTTGTTGCACCCAGCAGTTAGGATGCCTAAGGAAGATAATTCTTGATGGTTCTTCTATTGTTTACCCAAAGATGCCTCCTTTCTTCCCAGGCTCTGTTAGTCAGTCTGTGTCTCTTCCAGGTCATCAGAATGCATGAAAACAGTATATATGTAGGTGCTTGTACGTATGTGCCCCAGTATATAGACATGTACTGTTTGGATATGTATGCATAGTGTATATATATAGCTGCATTCACAGATGTGTCCTATGTATGGTCAGGTGCCATTGCTATTACTTGAGACAGTGGTTTTCCTGATCCTTGATCTTCAGGCTTTCTATATACTAATTGTGCCATCTTCCTACTGAAACAATTTTCTGCTGAGGCAAGGACAGATTAGAAAAGGGTATAATAACACTTTCAAAATAGATGTTTTATTTTAGTGCCTCCCCCCTCTGCATTTTTCTTCTCTAGTAATTCTTTTCTGTCTAACCAGTTCCTAACATTTGCATCAACAGGGTGACCAGGGGGTCAGCGGACCTCCAGGAGTGCCAGGACAAGCTCAAGCTCGAGAGAAAGGAGACTATGCTGCTAAAGGAGACAAGGTGTGAAACGACTTTGCCCATCGAACGCTTTCTTGCTAATTTTGGACAAATTCCAAGGGATAAAGAGAAACCGCATCAAAATTCCATTTCTCCAGCTGCATTCACCCCTGATCTGGAAAACAGGTTTATGGACCATCCATCATGTAAAATATGAGCATCCGAGAGCAGGGGCAGCTTACTGGGTAGGAGCAAAGCTAATTTGAGGCTGACTCCCCAAAGGGAGGGCTTCTAAAATGCACCCCTGTTAAGGATGGGCTGGATCAGCAGAAGGGAGACCAACTGAGGGTAGAAGTATGCTAGTTGCTGTGGATCATTGCCCTTCTTAAATCCATAATATAATCAATGTGACGAGGACTTGAATGCTGGAGACCAATCAATGTGAATTTCTTTGTTAATATATCAGAGGAAGGTTCTTTTTTCCTTTTACATGTCAATGGCACATATAAAAATGATAATAGCTGTTAGTACTGATATTCCTCTCTCTCTCTAAAATCCTTTTAGGGTCAAAAAGGTGAACCTGGGTATCCAGTAAGTACTAAACTCTTCTTTATCATCATTATTTTGTGTGAAAGACCATAATGTATTGAAGTTACAAGCTTATTTCACCTTCACTATAATATTTACTTAATTTAATATTTTACTTAAATATATGAATGAATATAACTTGTTCTTTTTCTTTCTTTCTTTTTTCTTAAGGGAACACCAGGAATTGGAGAGAAAGGTGAACCTGGAAAACCGGGACCTCGAGTAAGTGCTTTTAAAAGTCCTTTTATTCCTTATTGTAAAATTGTTTTCCTTTCATTCCTAGAATCACAGGTTCAGGGACACAGAAAAATGGAAGAGACTGGCAGGGGTTTTCTGGTTTCTCCCTTTCCTCTCCTGAAGGGCTTTGTGAAGCTCCTGGGAGTAGAAATGAGGAGAGCTGTCACCATTTGAAAAATTTCCCAGAAGGTTGAGGCCCTTTGATACTCATGCACCCCAAAACAGCCTGGTGCACAGTGTGGGGCGCTCTTTGAAGAGATGCTGCCTTCCTAGGCCTGCTTGGACCTCTGCCCAGATGCCAGATGCACATCCTGGAGCTGAGATGCTCACCCCTGAATCCTGGTGAAAGGAAACCCACCCGGCTTCTAGTACCCTGAGCATTCTCAGCATCTCCCCTGAAATAACATAAGAAAACCTTCACTGAAGTCAGTTATCTGCATATCAGCTACCCAGCACTCACTTGCCAGTAGGGAACCTTCTCTGGTGTTAGTTCTGCTGCCAAATGTAATGGTGCCTTAGAAGATTTGGAGCTAATCAGGCTCCGTTTTTTAAAAACTGTATAGCCCTCTTTTATTTACACAGAAGTTTCCTATGAAAGATGACAGATGAACTTGTATTTGAATTAGAGCCTTGGTAGTATAGCATGATTATTTATGAAATACTAATGTTTAAATCTTTATTGTACAGGGAAAACCTGGAAAAGATGGTGAAAAAGGAGAAAAAGGGGGTCCAGTAAGTATTTATTTCTCTGTGATTTTTAAAAGCAAGCTGTTGCCTTCACTAGCTTATAATTGCTGTTGCCTCCTCTACTTCCTTCTAGGGGTTTCCAGGTGAGAAGGGGGTGCCAGGACTCCCAGGCCAAGGAGGTGTAAAGGTAAGCTGTGACACTATTGTGAGTTTTCACCTTCATGCTGTAGGTCAACTCAGGTTTTACTAGAATAAAGGACTAGACTCCCAAAGAATTACAATTATTTAGGTTCCACATGAGCAAAAACACAACTTAGAGGTTTTATCTGTGCGCATAAATTTTAAAAAATGAAAGGTTTCATTTAAGTTGTTAAGTATTTTTTGGTAGTAGATTAATTTTTTCCTGATTATTAACCACCAGAAAATGCGGAAGGATATTGTGAAGAAAAGAAAGCTTATCTGATTTTCCTGTTACCCACTCAGAAATAGTCAGAATTAACCATTGTCCAATGTGCACATATATACATGTGCTTTGAAAAAAATGGGATTGCATTGTATATACTGCCTTTTTGCTTAACGATATAACCTGGAAATGTTTCCATGTCCATAAACGTAGTTATATACGAACACTTTTCAACGTCCGTGGTTTTTACTGCATAGTATTAGGCCGCTTCCACATTTGTTTACTTGTCTGATTATTTTCCTGTTGTAAGTTCTAAAAATATAATGTAGGGGTCAACTTCTAGACTCTTTTTTGGAAGTTTTTGCCCACGGGACCCAAATTGCCCACCTCAGAGCACTTCTGTCAGCTCGGGGCCATTTCATTTGGCAATTGCTGGTGGTCAAACTATAAAATGTCCTTGTCAATCTGATAGACAGAAAAACTCACTGTTTTATTGTTTTCTTGTAATTATGAGACTAGGTACTGTACATTTCTACTAAAATAAGAATACAGTTGACCTGTGAACAACATAGGTTTGAAATGCATGGGTGTGCTTACAAGTGGATTCTTTGTTTCAAAAAGTACATACAAAACTGTAAAAGTATTTTCTGTTCCTTATGATTTTCTTTATAATATTTTCTTTTCTCTAGCTTCCTTTATATTGCAAGAATATAATATTTAATACATGTAATGTACAAAATACATGCTAATCAATTGTTTATGTTGTTGGTAAGGCTTCTGTTCAACAGTAGGCTGTTAGTAGGTATGTTTTTGGGGAGTGAAAGTTATACATGGATTTTTGACTATGTGGGGTTGGTGTCCCTAACCCCTGCATTGTTCCAGGGTTGGCTGTCATTTTGAAATATTTATCTCTAATGTTGTGTGGTAAACTAGGGAGAGAGAGCCTCAAGGTTTGTTTATCAAAGCCAGGGATAATCAAATCTTTTACTAAGACTGTAAGTTTTTGAGAAAATAAAATCGTACAGAATTTGAAAGGTAAATATGTTTAGAGTATAAAAGCTAAGATATTTTTAAAATTTCACAGAACCTTTGCCCCATATTTATGAAAATCCAGAACATTAAGTTCTTGTTTAATACCTTAGTTTAAAAGAGGGATAAATGTACATTTATGGAATAATGGCATATCTTAGGACTTTTAAAAGTATTATGATACTTAGAACAATATCTAAAAGGATTAATTCATTTGGTTTTTCATCTACTATGGATTAAATAAAGCCTCAAAGTAATCAGAATTTATCCACCAATATTTTCAAGTAATGCTGGATTTTAAGGGGAAAAGAAAGAACCATAAATATTCTATATTATGACTTCCAGTGCAGATTTAGATATTCTTAACCTAAAAACTTCAAATAAAATGAGTTAAAGAGAATATACTGGGAAATCATAAGCTTTCATATAATTTATTTCATTTACTTCCATTTTATTGAAAACCACTGTGTACTAATTCAGTTTACAAAAGAGCCCGTTCAAGTTCTCTGAGGGACCATGCAGTAAATAGAATAAAAATTGTGAGCTCTTTTGTAATGGGACTAATTAGCCTCCCATTTATGTTTTGTAGAAATCTTTATCCTCATATGTCACACTTAATGCAAAGCAAAATGAAATGTATTTGCTTTTGTTATAATTGTCACAGAGCACTTTAAGCTAATCATAATGAGAGATACCAAGGGGAGGAAAATAATTTTAGTGTATAAAGGGCACAGCCTATTTTGCCAGGAAAAAAATAGAGGTTCAACTGCTTTCTGTAAGACACTCTTCATAGTTAAAGAATACAATATAGTTAAAAATGCTCATGTTGTTTATTTCTTTTGTAGGGAGCCAAAGGTGAAGCAGGTCCTCCGGGCCCCCCTGGAATTGTGAGTAAGAGTCATGTTTGCTGGTGTGTGAGAGTGTTGGAAGTGAAGAAAGGTGAAGAGATGGCTGCAAAAGGTTGCATCTGCCACGTGCTCCTCAGCATTCCCAGAATAACATTTCTATGTAAAAGGGCTGCACATAGTCTGAAAGAATTATGTTATATTTTGTATGGTACGGTTTGGCCCTTATTTTTTATTACATTTTGATATTTTTGCATATCCTTGACCACTGAAAATTGTAAAATTTACATGTGGATAAAAATAGTAACAACACTCTGAAACTTCTTTGGTTTAAATGGTCCATTAAGGGCAATGTTAATAAAAGGACAGATCATCCATAATTTGACTATTCTAAACAAAACAGTTTTCAGTTTTGCAAATAATATATTGTTCCTTGTCCTTATACATAATGTTATATGTACTGTATGTAATTAATGTATATAACTTAAAAATTTTTTTTTCCATGTTATCAAGTTACCTTTGAGGAATTATTTTTAGTATCTAGTCAGTGTTGTGCTATAATTACTTTAGCTATTTTGCCCCAAAGCTTTTTTAAGCAGCGGCAATGTTATCCTCTCTCTGCTGCCATTCTTGTACTGCGACATGAATGGTTGTGTGTGTATGTGTGTGAGTGTGTATGTGTGTGAGTGTGTGTATGGGGGCGCTGTTTGAGTCACCTTTTCCTTAGGCTACATTTCCAGGAATAGGATTATTGGATCAACTTACCAAACCTTCTTAATGCTTTTAATACTTTCATATACGCTCATGATTCCATTTGTGCTGCAGCAGCAGTATGCCAGGAAACTGTTTTTACTTTAAACTCATCAGCAGATTTTAATAATATCCAGTAATTTAATTACAACAAAGGAATTCCATTTTAAGGGTAATAATGCAGTATTTGACTTGGTCATTTTCCTTGAATTTGAGTAATTTAGAATTGAGTGAACAAGTTCATTCATTTTTAATGAGGCCAAAGTGCATTCTTTTTGCCCCTGTCCCTGGGGCTTTATGGAAGCCCCTGCTTTGGACCATTTAAATAAATGAAGCTAAATAAATAAATAAATAATAAAAAGAAAAAGAAGGAAAGAAAGCAGAAAACCTTCCAGTCAAAATTTTGAGTGTTTTGTTATATATTGTTCGAGGAAATATAAAGGTGTCCTACTGATAGCACTTTTCCAAGTAGAATATTCATTTTATGGTTTGTGTGGACGTTTAGAAATTCCAAAGCTAAGCCTCAGAAATAATGTTTGTCTAATTTTACTTCATTGGTAAAACTCCTGCCAGGCAAATTACCACAGAAGGAAGCAGAGCTTCCTGGTGAAGTTCTCTGCTAGGAGGGTATTATGTAATAGTTATTTTACATGTTTTTTACTCCCCCTCTATCACTGCTAATTCTTTTCTTTCACATTTCGTGAAATAATAATAAACAGTATTAGTTTCTTTATAATGCCATACTATACAGCACTAGCCACTCCCGTGCCCCACGATGACCTTGTGTTCTGTAATGCAGGTTATTGGCACAGGACCCTTGGGAGAAAAAGGCGAACGGGGTTATCAAGGGCCTCCAGGGTTGAAAGGAGAGCCAGGCCCCAAAGGTAAGTTCCTTTCCTTTTGTGTCCCTTCCTCTCTCCTTCCTCCGTCCCTCTCCATCTTTCTCTCTCTTCCATTTTGATTTGCACTTATTCGCATCTTAAAAATGTCTGCATGCCTTGCAGGACTGTGTGGTGACCCCGTCTCATTTGAGCTTGTGTTTCATTGTCACCCTGCCTCTCCAGGGACCCTTCCCATAGCACCTCTGCAGCTTTAGGAACGTTGCATTTCCACATGTTCAATCTTCCTTGTTTCCCTTGACAGTGGGTTCTCTGAGCACAGAAATATAAACCATAAATCACAAGTGGACTAGTCCCAACTCTTTCTCTCTTTTTTTAGGGTTCCCAGGAACACAAGGCCAGCCAGGCCCCCCAGGTGAGCATCTTCAGCTGATTTTTAAAGAATACGTATCAAACTGCTCTTCGGTTTATATTCTGAACATATCTATCAAATACATTAGATATTTGCACCTAATGGCTAACAGTTTTGTTGCACATTTTTCTGTAATAGTTATGAAACCAATATGTGTTCATAGGAAGAGTGTTTATTTTGTAAGATATAGGTTAGCATGTGGTTATAAACCATTTAATAGGTGGGACTTTTTATATCTCTCATTAATCACATCTGCTCTCCCTAATCTGATCTTTGCCTTAAAATTAATATGTGGGAAGCATTTAATTGTTAGTATTTGGATGGTAAGAAGCCTGACAACTAAGTTTTTACTTGTCTAAGCAGTTCCCTTTTAGCAATGGTCATTAGTCATTTTACCTTGATCAGAGTTAAGAAAATTAGCTTGTGCCATTGATGTTAAACTTGTGATTGCTTAGGTGGTATTTTGTTCTGGTTTCAGGGATCTCAATACCTGGGCAGCCTGGTGTTCCTGGCTACCCTGGTGAAAGAGGAGAAAAAGGTGACAGAGGACCTCCAGGGGTGTCTTTGCCAGGACCAAGTGGAAGAGATGGACTCCAGGGCCCTCCTGGGCCCCCTGGACCTCCCGGACAGCCAGGCCACACGAGTAAGTTACCTCTGGGACCTTTGAGTGTTACGTGCCAGTGAAGACAGGCTGCCAGGGCAGAATTAGACTAGGCCTTTGAGGGCACTCCAGAGTTCACATGCTGGACAAAAGGCTGGGGTTTCCAGTGATTGATGAACTATTTACATCCCACTTAGGTGTCTTTGCAAAATTAGCCACGCTACATAAAGAAATAGTAAAAGAAAAATCAGCCCTAGCTGGTGGCACAGTGGATAAGGCACCAGCCTGTGAAGCCAACGGTCGCTGGTTTGATTCCCAGCCGGGGCACATAACCAGGTTGCAAGCCAGGCCTCCAGCCAGATCTGTGGCTGGAGGCAGGTGACAGGCAACCATACATTAATGTCTCTCTCCCTCTCTGCCTCTCTCCCTTACCCTCTCTCTGGAAATAATAAATAAAATCTTTGAAAAGAAAGAAAGAAAGAAAGAAAAATCACAAGGCTGGTTTAAAGGAATAAGACATATATTAACCAGCTCAGAGTCTCCTTGTATCTAAAGCTGAAAAGCAAACCAGTTGAGCTGCACATGCTTATTGAAAATGGAATGTATTTTAGCTTATCTGGAGTCACAAACTAATACTAAGACATACACGCAGACACGTGCACATGAAGAAGTGGTTGTGTGTGGCCACAGACTGCATAGTCTATGTGGTAACATAATGAAGGACTTCAAATTTGCAGGGTACTTGGCATGGATTTTTCTTATGACAGCCCTTAATCAGAGCTAAGCACAGAACACTAAACTCTTGATTCATTTCTGATGGATGAGGTTCCATACGAAGGCCAGATAGGACCAGATGAAAGCTTATTCCACATTTAAAGCTTGACGGCGAATGGCTCAGCATGAATTTTCTTTGACATGTTACTCAAAGGAGCAGAAAATGGATCATCTGAGACTTTCGGAGACCTCTTCTCCTCTTCTCATGTTTTTTGTGAAATGTGGAGAATGAAGATGAAATATTGAAGCCCTATCTATAGGCATTCAATCCAGAGTCACTTTGCTCTGTCCGTCTGAAAGCTTAGAAGCATCAAAGGAGCCTTTGGCTCACTTATTCATTCAACAAGCGTGGAGTGCCCACGAAAGGCCAGGCAGGAACAGTGACAAAACCTGCAAGACAATCCCACCCTCCTGGAGCATGCATTCTACGGGGGAATGGAAACCACATAAATAATTAAGTTTTGTGGTATGTTGGAGATGATAAATGCAGCATAAAAATGAGCAGGGAACAGTGATACGGAGTTCTAGAAGTGGGCGAGTTGGTGGGTCATAGTGTTGTAATTTTAAATACAGTGATTGGCTAGCTGGAGGCAGGTGAAAGGCAACCATACATTAATCTCTCTCTCCCTTTCTGCCCCCCACCTCTCTAAAAATAAAACCTCTAAAAAGTAAAAAATAAATAAAGTGATTGACAAAGGACACGAAGGGGTGAGGGAGCCCTGGGGAAACCTGGGACCTTTCTCTCTTTTTCTGTAATTGGGCCAGCAGTGAAATAATAAACAATTTCATATAAAGGTATGACATTTCCACTGCTCTTAATTAAGTAGCATGTACTGGGTCAACACATAATATCTATCCTGCTAATTTTCCAGGTTGCCCTTTTATTGTCTATGTAAAATAAGTGATTCACAATTATACAGCATTCATAAATAATTTATAATGAGATTTTTATTTAGATTTGCAGTATATGTTCAAGAGGCAACATCTTAGAACTAATGGACACCTGGGCACCTGTCGATCAGTTACTAACCATGCAATGTGGAGATTTCTGCTCCTTAATTGTGTCTCTGTGTCCCCACCCCATATGGTGGCAGCCAGCTGGAAGTCATCTGTGGCTGGAGAGGCCCTCACTGAGCAGGCAGTGCAAACGTCAAATCTGAACTTGCATTTTAGAACTACCCAGGAATAATCATTACATTCTTTGTTTAGACTTAAAATTGTTTTAAATTGGTTTTGCGGAGGGTAGAAACTTCCTTTCTGACCTGGGATGTGGAGGGATTTTGGTTGAGATGAGGCTGGCAGGAGGGGCGTTCAGGAAAAGAAAAAGAATGATTTTACGTCCATCAACATTTGTGAGGCTACATTTCCAGAATCAGGGAGTTCACATACCCTTGGCCTGCAGGCCTGGGAATGCCAGTTCTCAACAGTCAAGGCATTTAGGGACTGCTCATGGAGGCATAAAAGTGGACTCCACTTTGCTCAAGCCAGCCAGAGCCAGTGGACCTGAGACAGAGTTGTCATCCCCTCAGGCCCCTAAGTCTTACCAAGAGAAGCTCCCAGGAAAATGGAAGCAACCAACCCACAAATAGAGTCCACCCCTGGTTGGTGGTTCAGTTGGTTGGAGTGTCATTCTGGATGCCAGAAGGTCGAGAGTTCCCCTTTCCCAGTCGGCACATACCTAGGTTGTGGGTTCAATACCCAGTCAGGGTGTGTATGGGAGGCAACCAACTGATGTTTCTCTCTCACATTAATGTCTCATTCTCTCCGTTGTCTGTCCCAAATCAATAAACATATCCTTGGGTGAGAATTAAAAAAAAAAAAAAAAAAAGCCCCAGGATGCTTTCTGTCTGGACTTCGATTCTTAGATATTTGAAACTAACTTTTTCCTCTGAGCTCTAAACAAGCTCATAAAATAGGGAGGTTTTGGCTCTTTTTTTATTTTTAGATTCTCCTGTTTGCAAGAGTCACGGCAGAAAGCAGGGTTGCTGCTGGGCCTCTCTCTTTCTTTCCCTATCCTGATGAGAAGTCAGTGTGGAGGGGAATGAGATGAAGGGAGGCAAGAACTCTAGCTCATGAATGTTTGGACTACAGTCAGGACAGAGTACCCTGATATAAGCTGTAGGTTAAGTTGCTCTGTCATTTGCCTTCAAAGGTATTAAAGTAGGAAACTTAGGTTATTGTGGGGTACATCTGAACCCACAATGGATCATGTTTGCCTTGCTATAATTCATTTTCATGCTGCTTCACATACATGTTGCTTGGAATTGAACAGGAAGAATTGCTTAGAGGCATTTCCCTATGGACAGCCTGTAGCTCTAAAATACTAATTTCTTTGCTATACATTTGCTTAGGAAAAATAAGAAATAAACTGGTTCAAGCCTTCACTTTGACTTCACAGATGTATGACAATGGAAACACCACTTAATTTTTTTGAGCCTCAGTCTTGTAATTTGTAAAATAAGGGTGATGGAGTGTACTTTGCAAGATAAAAATGAAATAGAATACAGGACAGAGCTAATGAAATAAGTTTTAGAATTGTAAAATAGAAATTTCAGAAGTAATGGCTTGTGATGGTAAGTAGATGGATGGATGCAGGGTGTACAGTTTGTAAGCAAACTAAAGCTGGATTTCTAATACTTAATCTAAAAATAGTTTGGGCTTATAATAGAGATTGAATTAGAAAGGATGAAAATACCTAGCTTCAGATTGATGGGAATGATCCTATAACTTTATAATTCCATTTCAGATGGACTTGTGGAATGCCAGCCTGGACCTATAGGTGATCGGGGCCCTCCTGGAATTCCAGGGCACCCAGGATTGGCAGGTGAAGTTGGAGAGAAAGGTAAGAGATAATTTATTTATTTTTTAATGATGCTTGTTCTTGGTCATCTAATAATTTGCCTACATACATATTGGCTTTGGGTGGATGGAGGTATATAGCTCCCCTCAAAATCCAGTCTAGGATGTTTCTCCCTACAACTCTGCTGGGATTGTCCTGTTGTTGGGATTTTGAGATAGCTGTCACCTGAAAGGCAATGAGAAGACATGGCCCTGATGTCAGTTATGACCTTCTACCCTCTCCATGGTCAGCAGGATAAACTCTCAGGTTAATATCTTGCTGCGATATTTCAGTTCAAAGTTTGAGAGTTCCCTTCTCCAAGAAGGCATGTCTTTCTTTCAAGCCAAATTAAATGCACAGATGCTCACCACCCCTCCACGTGCACATAATCAGTGTGAGCAAACCTGCTGATGGATCGTCTGACTCCCCAAGGCTCTCAATTTTATCTTTATTCTTTTACAAGTTTTTGCTATAACATCAACACAGGATGCATCAAATCCCTCACAATCTTGGAAACAGTGGATAACCACTGCAATAATAGTCCTATCTTAAAGTATAATAAACAAGGGATATTCAAATATTTTATATCTTTCAGTACCACGGGGTAGAAAAGGTAGGAGACTGCCCCCCAAATCTATTCAATTGCATACCTCTTTTGTCTTTAGATTGTCAAGAATTTTTGCTCTCCAAAAGTCTAAATCACAAATGCTTCATAGAGTTTCAGCTAAATCTTAGAATTTTGAAAGCCACACAAGTTGCAGAACCTTAGATGGAAGTAATCTTTAAGTCACTGGGGTAAGGACGGGGTACCACCAATAAGTGTCATTTCAGTGAATGAATCTAGTTATCAGGTATTTAGTACTTTCTGAGATGGACTGTTAACATTTTATGACAGAGCCAATGGTCACGAGGTTCTTTGTACCTAGATTTTGTTTATCCATCTCCTACATCCTAAGAGAAGTCTCCTTCTTCCTTTATCTTCATTCTGCTGCTAGAGAACCTCAGCCTGCTCAGACTGTGATGTTAGTACCTCTTCCTGCCCGCTTCTGGGCTCACAGTCAGATACCCTCGGAATTCTAAGGTGCCCAGAACTTAGCTGGGCTGTTAGCAATCTCGAACTTTTGTGTCTCTCCCACCACCCGACTGCTATTCTGCCCCTGGGAAGAATATAAAATGAAGCAGGGTTCTCAGGGACCCAGAGTTCAGACATGTGCATTGGTCCTTTTCTTGCTCCTGACAATGGGCCTCCTGCACAAGAGAGTGCAATAGCAGTGTCCAGGGCTGGAGCTTGTAGGGGTCAGGGCTCCGGGATGATGTGGACCAGCCTCTATGACTTCCAGGCATGGGCTTCTCCATGTGCACTCTGCTCTACACGAAAACCGATTTGTGCCTAGAAATCATACATTCTAAGATTTAGGGCACAGGTATATCTGAGACACCCTAACTAAGGCTTTTTGAAAGTTAAGACACAAGTTAAATTTTCCAAAGAAAATCATTTCTTTCCATATTTCTGTGCTGTGATCTATCTACTTTTCCATATTAGAGTCAGGTCAGATACTTGTTCTTGCTTTTGTGGCTTCCTATTCCCAGTTCATTACATGGTTTTAAGTCCAGGAATGATACGGATGTACAGTTTTTGAACAAATACTGAAAAATGATGGGAAGTTTGAGTGAGAGAGAATTATAGCCATCAGAATTTTTCAGCCGATAGGCAAAACTGTTCTGGGTTACTTTTTAGTGACTTATTAAAAGTGCATCAGGCCCTGGCTGGTGGCTCAGTGGATAGGGCGCCAGCCTGCGAACTCAAAAGTTGCTGGTTCGATTCCCAGCCAGGGCACATAACCAGGTTGCAGGCCAGGTCTCCAGCCGGGTCTGTGGCTGGAGGCAGGTGAGGTGCAGCCTTACATTGACGTCTCTCTCCCTCTCTCCCTTCCCCTCTCTCTAAAAAATAATTAATAAAACCTTAAAAAAAAAAAAAAAAAAAAAAGGTGCATCAGAACCCTGGCTGGTAGCACAGTGAATAAGACACTGGCCTGCAAACCCAAAGGTCAGGTCACTGGTTCAGTTCCTAGTCAGGACACATAACCAGGTTGCAAGCCAGGTCTGTGGCTGGAGACAGGTGAAAGGCAACCATACATTGATATCTCTCTGCCTCTTTGCCTCTCTCCCTTCGCCTCTCTCTAAAAATAATAAATAAAATATTTTTAAAAAATGCATCAGAGAATTACTTGGAATGTGTGCCCAATGACAGAGACACTCAACAGATGAGTGTCTAGAGTGGGAGTTAGATAATTGAGAAAACACACATTTGGCCCTGACTGGGTGGCATCCTACAAAATAAAAGGTTGCCAGTTCAATTCCCGGTCAGGGCACATGCCTGGGTTGCAGGTTCAGTCCTTGGTTGGGGCAAGTATAAGAGGCAGCCAATTGATGTTTATCTCTAACACCAATGTTTCTCTCTTTCTCTTTTCCTTACCCCTTCTCTAAAAAAATAAATAAAGTATTTAAAAAGAAATACATTTGAATTCATCACTATTAAAATTACCATCTGCTTGCCCTTTTCTATTCTGTTACTACACTGCAGACTTTTGTTCACTTGTTACATAAGTACCAATGTGTTTCCTTTTCTTAGGTCAAAAAGGAGACAGTTGCCTTGTCTGTGACTCAACAGGACTTCGTGGACCCCCTGGACCCCAGGGACCCCCAGGAGAAATAGGTAAGACCCCAAATGTGAAAGGCACCATGTCAGAATTTGCTTCAATGGGTTGGAACCTTCATAGCAAAATGTACCTTGTTCTGTGAGGGACCTAATTTTCTGCATTCAAAACTAAAGCATAATAATGAGACTGACATGCCATACTTCTAGGATTTGTCCACTTGGTTTTAAATGATCAAGATGGCCTATAAATTCAGTGTCATTAAAATGTTCTAAAAATGGGTAACCTGAAAAAGGATAGCAGCATATGGTTCACTCAGCTCTGCAAATTCCATTATCTCAAAAGAAGTTAACTGAATGTTTTTACTTGAATTGGTCTGGGGAGAGGTGGGGGACTTTAGACATCCTACTTCAGTGTTATTTGTAGGCATTTGGGGTTACTTTTATCCTTTCTGAGCCCATCTTGAGCATTTTCATTATTACTTTCTTGAGCTTCTTTAAACACCATCCATTTTGTACTCTGATTTTTTATTTTGTACTTTTGAATCTTGAAAAATTAAAAAGCTCTTGAATAATTAGAAAGTGTATCATCAATATCATGATGTAATTTTTTTCTCTGTCTCTTCTGAAAGGTTTCCCAGGACAGCCAGGGGCCAAAGGTGAAAAAGGTTTACCTGGCAGGGATGGTGTGGAAGGATTACCTGTAAGTAAGCCTACCTGAGTTCATTCCAAATTAGAAGTTGCCACCAAGCAAACTACAAAGGTGTCTGTTTTGGCATTTGTGTAATAATACAGCTTCTGACTTATTTGGGAGCTGGTAAAAGCATCTGTTCTTCTAGCCATCTGGAATTACTCATTACCCCCTGTATCCCTCCTCACTCATTCACCTGAGAATGAGCAGGACTGTTGGAATCCAGAATCTGAAACTTAACTGCCTTTCTTCTCACCTGGTCAGAATTCAGTTGCCACTTACCTACATCCATGCACAGCTGAATAGTGGTGTCACCTTCCCACCTGGTCTCTGGGACTTCTTGAAACGGTGCTGCCAAAATCCACTTCTTAGCAGCTACATACTCAGTTTGGTTGAATTGTCCTTCTGCATGGTCATTGCTTATTAAGCCAGATGATTGATCTACAAACTCGGGTTGATAAATAAGTTCAGCACCAACTATTCCCAAGGAAAACAACCTCTATTGTAGTAAAGATGCTTTTTCATATCTAAATGAAGTATCTCAATCATACGGACACAAAACCTTTCAGTTAATCAAAATACCAGGTTCTTAGAAGCTTTTCTACTTTATTTTGAAAGAAGCCATTGAATACAATAGTAATAATCTTAAATATTGAAGGATATTATTTTATTCCATATAATCAGTTCTATGTTAAAGCTTTTAAACCCTAGGACACTGTTCTCATGTTTTCTTGATTCTTCTAAGTTTAAAAGCATTAACCAGTTTCTGTAATTACTTTCAATAACTTTTTCCTTTTATTTGGTTATAAATGGAACCTTAAATCTTTAGCATTGCTCTTTTGTTGTTGTTGTAACTCTTTTAACATTTGTATTTTTAAAAAATATTACCGAATACTTTTATAAAGGTAGATCAGTACAAAAACAAGTTGAAATGGGAATGAAACAGCTGGAATTCAGCAATGCTTTTCTCCTTTTGAAGTTAGATCCTGATATCCTGCTTTCTAGAACTTCCCTAGGCCTGGGGAGATAAGTTAGAAGTTGCAATTGTTGAAAATAGTTCTAAAGGAATTAGAAGTTCACATAGCTGGGAAGCACAGACTGTGGTGGCAATCAAAGACAGAAGAACTTTGAAGTAGTTAAGAAAGGAAGCTTTTAACCTCTGGACATAGTCTTTATCTACTTGGCCTTTCTGGAATCCTCCCTGCCACCATTGTGCCTGAAACCCAGTCCAGATACCCATTTCTCCAGCTTCAAATTCAATAGAAATGAATAAAGAGGAAGGAGAGAAAAGGTTGGTTGAGTAGAAGTCATGGTAAAGAAGAGAGTAAAGAAAGCATACAACAAAAAGTTTAATTTCTATACCTTCTCCATCAAAAGCTACTTTCTGAAGAATGTCTAAAAACCATTTCATGGTAAATAATTTAATTGAGGAGATAGTAATTTTCCTTTTTTTTGAAGCTCTATCATAGTTGCTTGGCTTAACTAGCTCAGAAGTGTGGCTTGCTTATTTCAGATTTGGTTGGAGGCTAAAGAGGTATCCAGGAACTTATGTGGAGCATACGGGGAAGTAGTTCAAAATGAAAAAGTGAAGTGCTCTGATTTTTCATTTGATTTTGGTAGTACTTCTGTGACATGTTCTTTTGAAAGCTTAGCATTTGATTTGGGGAAAGAAGGAGAGATCATAAGAATCTGGCTCCTGACTGATGTTGAAGCCCTAGTTGCCTGGTTAGGTGCTGTGGTTGTTGAGGGTGGATAATTGAAACGAACTCCTCTCAGCTTTTCCCACAGTGGCAGCCCTTTTAGAAGCAGTGTGTGATCTTCTCAGATTTGTGCAGTCAATGCTAAATTTTCAAGGCAGTATTTGATTTCTCAGTATTTATCATAAGTGATTCAAAAAGACCTTTGAATCACTTAGAATTAAGAAGTTCTGTGACAGGGTAATTTCCATGAGATATACAAGGTCATAAATGTTCCTTTTCCAAAAAAAAAAAAAAAAAAATCTAGATTTCTTCCTTGAATAATAGCCAACAAGGTCATTATTAAAATAAAAAAATATATTTTCTCACCCTGTGCTCACAGTATTAGCACAGTCTGTGAATAATCACCATAAAATAACATAATGATGCCTCTAAGTTGAGAAAAAATATATATTGGTAATAAATTCTTACAGTGGTATTTATTTCTTATTGGTGATTATTGCCAATTCAACATATGCTTCCCCCAATATATCTCCCTAGTTGCCAACATTAAGGACACAAAGATAGAAAGTCTTGGTCCTGTCCTCAGAGCCCTGAAAGACCAGGATAAAGACCGATGTGCAAGCAGAAGTTCTTAACAAAGAAAGCAATTTTTATAATGAGAGCTACATGCTACACCATGGAAATATGGGAAAAAGTAGCCAGTACCTATTAGGAAGGGCTTCACAGAGAAGTCCAATTTTAGCTGAGATTTAAAGATGCATGGGAGCTAATATTAACCCAAGGGAAAAGGCTACAGAATACCACTATCCATTTCAAATACATAATGATTTTTGCTTGACCCTGTGCTAAACTTTCTGCCAGGTGCCTGAGATAAGAGCAAATAGGTTGGGCTTCTTCTTCCTTCCCAAGTAGGTCTGATTAAAGTGTCCTTTGTCACAAGAGGCCAGTGCCAACCAGCTGCATCTGTCTAGGAGAACTTTCTGCCATGGTAGAAATGTTCTCTCTCAGGCCTGTCCAATTTGGTAGCCACTGGTCAGTGGTAGATACTGAGTTCGTGAAATGTGGCTAGTGTGACTAAGGAGTTAAAGTGTTAATGTTATTTAATTTAAATTTTTAAATAGTATTGGACAGTGTAGACTTGTTGCTGATCTTCAGGCTTCTAGAAACATGCCGGATACCAACACCATCCAGCATCTGAGAAACATGCGAATTTGAGAAAGTCTAACTGTGCCATGTTTGGTATAGAAAGAGCAGCTGCCCCTATTCCTCAGCCGACAGTTTCAGCTTTTAGGAAGCAATGTGGGCAGAAGAATGACTCAGCCCCATTTAAGTTTGCCCCAAACTTGTTTGCCTCTGGACCTCTGCAAACCTTGTCTCCATATTTGCCTACTAGGCAGCTTTATGAGATTGCAGCTAATTCTTCAGTGCTCATGTGGTGTGGGGCTAAAGTACATGCTTTACCATCAGAAATAAGCACTTTCTGACTATATTATCTATTACGAAACTTTTTTGAGTATTTGCTCCCTCACCTGCTAAAAGTGCTTTTTAATATTTTTCCTGTGAAATGGAATAAGAATTAGAGATAATATACCTACCAATGATTGGGACCTACCTATAATAGGCACATGGTAATAGCCATTTCTTAAATCTAAGAATTGTATGCTTTTGATATGTCTTTTGTCTTTCAACTCCTTCCTTTGAGAAGTACGTATTACACACACACACAAAGGTGTGTGTATATATGTGATTCGTGTGTCTATGTGATTCACGTATATCAAGAACCGTTCAATAGGGAGTTTCCAAAATGGATTTCAAATGAAATGAATTATGTGAAAATATAAATTCTGCCACATCAGCAGGGAGGCCGAAGAGATTTCTTTCTTAGATTTAAGAGACCAAGTAAGGGAGACAGTTATTGGAAACTTTGGGTATTTTCCTTGTGAACCCCAATTCTCAGAGTGGCTGGAGGAAAACCATCCATGGGTGTGGGCAATTCTTGCAGATTTAACTTTCCAGGGACTAAAAAATGTTCTAGTGTTTGTCTCTCAGGAAAGTCAACTCTGTTCTGCTGACTGCTCAGAGTAATTTTAGAGTTGGCCTAGTGCTCACTTCCCAGTTTCCTGTCTCCGTGGTGCCCTGGAAATCCTTATCTCTTCCGGCATTTGGAGTGTAAGCATGAAAGGAACCCTGTACAATTTCAATGATGACTAGTCTTAGAAAAAACACTGCTCTTTCCAGCCCTTGTTGACTTCACCATCTGCACCTTGAAGCCACTTCTCTAGTTTCTGGGCCTAGGAAGTTACACATTCAGGGCCTTTCAGCAGTGGCTACAGTATTCTTGTGGACGCTTAGCAGTTGTAAGGGACAAGAGTTACCTAACAAGCATTCTTCAGGCTGGCTACCCAGTGCCACACCATTATTCCCTCTTTTCTGGTCCAGTCTCTGCTTAGAATACCTGAGAAGATTTCATTTTCAAAGCTTTTTTTTTTTTTTAATAAAAAGTGAGGTCAGATCAGGGTTTCATCAGAGCTGTTGGCTAGTTCCTAGAAAATGAATGAGGAGATCTAAACAGATTCTTATTTTTCAAGCAGGTGTCTTCTCAATTTCACTATTGACTTGTGTAGTCATTCATGCAATGCAGGTTTGTTCTACAGATGAATGCCTTCAGTGGTTATCATAAAGCTTTATTCTTGTAGGGCCCTCAAGGTACCCCAGGGCTGATGGGCCAGCCAGGAGCCAAGGGAGAACCTGGTGAGATTTACTTCGACATTCAGCTCAAAGGTGACAAAGGAGACCCAGGTTTTCCAGGACAACCTGGTATGCCAGGCAGATCAGGGGCTCCTGGAAGAGATGGCCATCCAGGCCTGCCCGGCCCCAAAGGCTCCCCGGTATGTTTATTTCCAAACTTTGAACATGTACTTTACAAATGGCTGTGTGAAAAAAGAATGGGTAATTTTCACTTAAATGGTAATTGTTATTTTTACTTAAATGGTGAACTTGCTTTGTGGTTCATGGGCACACTTACATTTATAAACCTGTGCTGATGATATTGACTTGATCATTAAATGATACTGGATCACTGCCTTCTGATGTATTGGAGGAGGGGAGGCTGACAGATTCATGTCAGAGGGTGGTGAAATTTTGTGTTAATGGTACTCAAGTCAGCCTTTAAAAGAAGATTCAGGATGTAAATACCCAACTCTTGGAAGTGTCTTCTTATATATGATAAGTGAGAAAGGTTGATTGCTCAACTTAGAGAAGAAACTGCTGGTTTCATTTATTAACTGCAAGTTGACCTTTGTAGAAGGGTTACAGTAAATAAATAGCATAAGCTGGTTAAGCTCTGGCACTTATTTACTACAGAGTGTGGGAAAATGTGACACCCGTGTCTGCTGATAGTGTTTCTTTTCCTCCTTTCACTTCAGGGTTCAATAGGATTAAAAGGGGACCGCGGCTTCCCAGGAGGACCTGGCTTTCCTGGCAGTCGTGGTGACATCGGCCCTCCTGGGCCTCCAGGGTATGGCCCAGTTGGCCCCGTTGGTGACAAAGGACAAACGGGCTTTCCGGGGGAGCCTGGATCGCCAGGCCAGCCAGGTGAGGCCCGAGGACCTCAGGTGTAGCACAAGGGTTGTGGGCTCAGTGATGTGGGGACAAGGGTTAGGTTTCAGTTCTTTTAGGGGGTGACACGGGCAAGTCCTTTTTGGCTTTTTTGTACCTTCATTTGTTTATATGTAAAATGGGCCAGATACTGAGTAAGATCTGGCTGAAAATAAATAGATGGACAATTGTTTTTTATAATAAGTATATAGCATAAATCAGGAAAAGTTAACCTTTTATGTGGAAGTGATTCCAATATAAGCCCTATTTTTTAAATCTTATTTTCTGGGTTCCCCCCATGCCCTGTCCATTTTGGCTTCTGAGTATCCCATGCAATGCACTCTCCTGCCTTGATTAGTTGCACTGTAGTGTCAACTTCACCATTGATATTTAATTACATGTTGGTTTCACTTATTTGCTGTGTTCTTTCTGGATGGTATGTGCCATGCACCGTTCTAGGTGGTAATCAGAGAGTGATAAGCAAGACAGACTTGACCCTGCCCCTCCTGAGATCATTGTCCAGCTTTGTCAGAGAATGTGAAGAAAAGATCCTGTGAGGGTTTCCCACAGGCATTCTCTGTTACACCCTTATTATCAGGGACAAAAGTGCACAGGGGAAGCCCTAGGCCTTGCACACAATAGGCTCCCAGTAAGTCATTTGTTGAATATGATTCAGGATATAAATGGAACTTTCATATCTTCTTCTAGAAAACCCTGAAATGAGAAGAGTACAGGCAGGAATGGCTTGGGTTTAAAGGAGAAAAGGAAGTGGGCTTTTCCTAATCATGTTTTAAAAAGAGTTTGGGTGATTAAAGATGTGTCACCAGTAAATGTTGAAAAACAGAATAACCAAGTAGCTGGATAATCAAAATATCCAGCGAGAACTCTGCAGGGGCAATTACACTAGGGCTTTCTTCACAGATTTACTGATTCTGTCACCAGACACATATCTAGCCCAAGTTTCATCAATTCCTGCGCTCATTGGGAACTGTTATTTTCTTATTAAGACATAGTATGAAGTTCATAAGGACCCTGATGCAGGAAGTATTAGCCAGTCTTTGATGGAAGTCCAAGTTTAGCATCCTAATATACCTATTGGTAATTGTTTGTGAGAACACCACGTTATGACACCACTGATAATTACTCCATTTGGTGAGAAATCTTTTTTTTTTTTTTTTTTTTTTATCCCTTTGGGGACAGGGAAATACTGGGTTTGATTTAGAAAGACACCCAATCTTAGCAAAAGAGATGTCTGACCACTTCTCTTCAGCTCCTGATTCCAAAATGGGCAGACTAAGTATTCTTTGTACTTGGGGGTTCTGAAAGCTTGCAGAGCTATAAAAAGGAATCAGATCTTCTTCTTGGCCATAAGCTACCATCAGAAGAACCAGCAGGGGCACATGCAGGTACATTCTGGCAGGCTGGGGAAGAAGGTACCTGAAGGAGGCATTGCTGACAGTGTGGTTGATCTTTATCACTCTACATTCTGTAGAGTTTTTGGAATAGAAACCCAACCTTCTTTGATCCACCAGAACTCTGTTTACTTTGGTGATTGTAAAAGCCTCATTCTCAGGGATAGAATTGATAGCAAATGTGTTGTTGGGATCAGTCAATAGGCATTTCCCACAATCCGTAGCTTAAGAAATACGTTGGCTTTAACTAGGAGACCCTATGTTATCTTGAATTCTTACAAGGTTTGTGAAGAATCAGTGCATACGTTCCTGGAGTCGAGCCCTTTGGCCCTTTCTTAGTAGCTAAATCCTGCCACCCAGTGGACCTTCTAGGCACGAACACCCCAGGGGATGGGCTGCCACCTCCTCGCTTGTGCTGATTGAGGCAGCACATGACTGCCCAGCCACCTGATTGCCACTAATGCATGATCATCCATTTAGCATGTTGTGAAGCTAGCTTACCACCAGGTGAACATAATTTAGGTTGGGCAGAGCAACTCAGAATTAGTATGGGTGAAGGAATTGAGAGAGAGTAAGTAAAAGTGTTTTGAATTTTTGAGACAAGACTAATTAAGAAATTGGTCCTGGTTAGTGGCACACTGGATAAGGTGCTGGCCTGCAAACCCAAAGATCTCTGGTTCGATCCCCAGCCAGGGCACATAACCAGGTTGCAAGCCAGGTCCCCAGCCAGGTTCTTAGCTGGAGGCAGGTGAAAGGCAACCATATGTTGATGTCTCTCTCCCTCTCTACCTCTCTCCATTCCCTTCTCTCTGAAAATAATAAATAAAATCTTGATAAAAGAAGAAGAAGGAATTACCCAGGGCCAGCTCATCTTGTCATGGTAGATTTTTCAGCTTTTCATGACTCTTATTTTGGACCATTAAGGAAATCTTCTGTCAAACCAATCTAGGTTACTTTGGATATAATTTTTATGGTGAGGAAGAATGTGGAAGGATTCTAGAAAAGCAGAGGGAGGAAATGGAAGTGTGCAAATGGAGGTGTCCAGATAAACAAAGTACACTCAGAGGATGTGAGGCTGTGGCTCACACTATGCTTTTGATTCCCTACCCCTCAACCAGGTCTCAGGGGTGAAGCAGGAAGAGTCATGCCTTTACCTGGTCCCCCTGGAGCAGATGGACTTCCAGGTCCCCCAGGTTTCCAAGGACCCCAAGGTACTTTTAGCATTCAACTTCACCTGGAGATAGAATTGGAACATTTTCATGTTTTTCTTACACTAACATTGGTCTTGCCCACAACAGGTGACCGAGGTTTCCCTGGAACCCCAGGAAGGCCTGGCCTCCCAGGAGAGAGGGGTGCTGTGGGCCAGCCAGGGATTGGATTTCCAGGACCACCAGGCCCCAAAGGTAAACCTGCAGGGTGAGCCCAACCCTGCCTTAGTGGGCTCATTGCTCTGGCCTGGTCCATGTGGGCCCCATTGGTGGCATTTGTCTCCTGGCTGATTAGCAGCTATACCTATGGCCTCTCCATTCATCTTTACTTGAATTTTATGAGAATAAGAAGCTGTAAACCTGAATTACTATGTGAATTAGTCACTGTGCGGTTAGGGGAGGGTTTGCCAGTGAGCTACGAGGTGTGGAAGATGGTGTTTTTCAGTCACCACAACTGGTTTGGTTGGCAAAGACTTGGAAGTTGCACAGGAAGCTGGCAGATGCTACAGCTATTTAACTCACCCTGAGGGAGTTCTCTGTCATCAGTGAAGGAAATAGACAGCCAGCCAGGGTCTACACCAGATTGGGTTTGGAAGTCAGAAGGAAGGGCAAAGGGAAGGTGGGGGGGACTGAGGAGGAGGCTTCTTTCTGGGGCAAGGCCTCTATGCTGTGGGGTTGGCATCCCCATGGGGTGCTGACATTTTAGAACCAGTACTCCTGTCTGAAAATTGTAAGGAAGTAAAGAGAGGAATTTCACCCTTTTTTATTGTTTGCTTATTTGACTAGTCCTTTAGGTAGACCCTGATATATGAGTGTGTATATATATATAAGACTTATTATTACAAACGTGGTCCAGGACTGTGAAGGCACTCTGAGCAATAATGGGACATCTCTCCCATTTGGGTGTTATCCTGACCTCAATTCTGTCAGCCACTTGTCCAGTTTAGGGATTTCTCCTGTGGCTTTTGATCTAGAGGCATGCATCACACCCACTGTCAAGGTGACAGGCCTTCACGCTTGGAGGACAGGGGACATCATCCTGTTTCCTCTGGGGTCCACATACCACCTGCCTGTGCACACAGCTACTTCTTTCAGGGCAGAAGGCCCTTGGTGACCCTTCAAGTTCATGGGGGAACAATGCGTAGGCCTTCTGTGTGTTCATGATCCCTACCATATTCCATGAGAGCCATACCATTGCCATCATGTAAGGTAGAGTGTAGCTGGTAAAGGTCTTCTTAATGCCCACATCTCACAAAGTTGCTTGGAGATGCAGATGCTGGTGGGTGATTAGATACACACTCTCTTGGGGCCCCTTGATACAATAGCCCCACAGCAGGACTAATTCAAGTTTGTGCTTCTGCAAACTTTGAAATGACTACATGTCATGAACCTTCACATCCAACTTTGCTGCACACTAGAGCCATGTGTGCAGCTATCAGAAAGCTCATCAGAACCTTTGGTTTAGGACCCAGTCTCTAAATGTCACCACCTGCTTCCGGTGGGGTACAGCCTCATTTGAGAACCAATAGCCTAAACCGTGCTTCTTAAACGTCAAAATGTGTCTTGTGAAAATGGGGGTCAACTTCCATAGATCTTGGCTGGATTTCTAGCAAGGTGACAGTGATGTGCCTGACCCATGGCCACAGTTGGAGTAGTAAGGGTCTGAAATGCCATTCTTAGTCTGCAAATGCCAGGGTGTTTGTTTTGTTTAGGGGAAGAAGAACAGGAAAGAACATTTCAGAGTGAGCAGAAGAGGAAGATGGGATGGAGATTGGTGTGGGAGACGAAAAGGAGGGGGCTGTGGGCACTAAGGGTGGTCCATGGCACTTGGTGCCCCAGGTAGCACTGCCAATGCCAGGATGATCTATCTCATCTTCCTCCTATTGTTGGCCACCTCAGATCAGCTCAGCTACTTTTGAGCAAGTGTAAAAGAAGTGAAGAAAGGGGGAAATAGCATTATTACATTATTATTTTGTCTCTTCAAAATAGGCGCGGATGGCCTACCTGGAGATGCGGGACTTCCTGGGAATCCAGGTCGCCCAGGACTTAATGGTTTACCTGGCAACCCAGGTGTGCCTGGCCAAAAGGTGGGAACTGAGTATTTTCTGGATCACTATCCCCCATCCTTTGTGATTAATAGGACACAGGATATGTGAGATCAGCTTGTTTTGTTTTTTAACGAAAGGATAGAATAGAAAATACCAAAGTGTACATAACACACAACAGTCAAGTTTTGGGGAGAATCATTTATTTCAGCTTTCTGAGTATGTTCTTGCTTGTGTGTGTACGGGATCTCAACATACAATGTCTGTCTGTTGTGAGTGCAGAGAAAAGCAGCTTGAAAGCCACTGTGCTGTAAAATGCACTGGGCCCATAGGGGCATCTAACATAAGATTTCTCAGCCTCTGTGTTATCGACTTGCTGGTCCAGTGATTCCTTGTGATAGGGGCTGCCTGGAACATTTGAGATCTTTAGCAGCCTTGTCCGTGACCTCTACCCACAGGTCCTAAAGGAGCATGCCACATCCACCACCAGTTGGGACTACCAAAAATACCTCCGGACATTACCAAATGTCATCCAGGGGGATAAAATGGCTCTGGTTGGGAGCCTCTGAACTTGCGTGACTTCAGGGCTCTTCTTACCCTCAAACTCCCTCTGCCCACTTGCTAATTGTTGAAATTCTGCTCAGGAAGTGTAGGTGGCTGTTGGGTAGAGCCTTTCCTATTCTGATTATAGAGAAGGGAAGTGAAATAGCCAGAAGGCATCAGTTTTAAAAGGGAGAAAGAGCCAAGGGCAGTCCCTTGCCATCATTGAACTTGGCTGGACTGTTTCCTTTCTGTCAGGGAGGGCCGGTAAGGCTGTGGGGATCCGATAGGTATATGCCGAGGCAGCTGTGCCTCAGTGACCCTGGGGAAGCTCCTTCCTGGGAAACACCTCCTTCATGGTGTCCCTGCTTCATATGGCTAAGACAAAAGAGAATCCGTCGGAAATCTGTCTGTATACAACACTCCTAACCTGCACTTGCTTTAAAAAATTAGTCATCAGCGGTGGCAGGTGGATCACCTTAAACATGCAAGACTCATGAGTTAGTAAACACCAAATGGATTTGGGATTAAAGATTTGGTTCATGACTTAAAATATTGTGCTTTTTCAAAAATTCCTTGCATGGAGTTTCTGCCATTTTGCAAATTTTCTTCTGGGATGTGTGGAAAAGTCACCCATGCCCCCTCCTGTCCAAAGAATACTCATCTGGAAGTTGTCACCTACCGTGGACACCAGAGAGCCACTGTGACAGATGTCATGTCCACCTACAGCTTCAAATGGCTTATGTCAGCACCTATATTGGGGCTGGTTTGAAAGTACTCTCAGACCTTCAGGATACTTTATTTTTAATTATATATTTATTGAAGCCTTTTAACTTATGAAGTAGTTTTAAATGTTTTAATTTGATGTGAAAGCCTTCAGTGAGGCAGAAACTACCTAAATGGTGTCCTGTTCAAGTCCTGGAACTTTACCACTTGTTAAGAAAATATCAATTAGCTGATCACTCATCACATTAGGCATTTTGTCCCTTATTTAGAGTCTGCTCTTCACAGACATGGGACGGCAGTGTCGGGCCAGGTGACCTGGGTGGAAGTCCTGCCTTTGTGACTTCAGACAAGTCATTCAGCTGTGGGGAGCCTCGACTCTCCTCCTTTGTAAAAGGAAAATAATAACTTTTCAGCTTGTAGTGAGATTGAAAAGAGATAGCAAGTGTGAAGAAGCCTTGCAAACTGAAGAGGGTTGGACAGATGTTAGTAAATGCATCACAATATCAGTTAACAGTCTGCACTTACTTGCTTCTCTTGATAAGAATCGTGGGCTTCACTGTCAACTTGCTTCTTTGTGCTTTGGGAACTTCCAGGGGGAGCCTGGAGTTGGTCTGCCAGGAGCCAAAGGATTACCAGGGCTTCCAGGCATTCCTGGCACACCTGGGGAGAAGGGAAGCATCGGGGGACCAGGCATTCCTGGAGAACATGGAGCAACTGGGCCCCCTGGCCTTCAGGGAATCAGAGGTAACTTCTTACAAATAAATCTAGACTGTGGCAGACTGTGGCAAACACAGGGTCTGTTTATTTCCTGTCCCAAGAGCACCTGTTAGGTTCTCAATAAGTATTTGGTGAATGAATGATGAAAATCCTAGAAGGCCTAGAGCATATGGTGTTCTGTTGTGGTGGCTTATTGTGTAAGGGGCTAGCATATGCTATGAAACATGCTGTGGTCTCCCGGCAGTTGATTCACAACTTCTTTCCTATCCAGGTGACCCAGGACCTCCTGGGTTACAAGGTCCCAAAGGAGCCCCGGGAGTTCCTGGAATAGGTCCCCCAGGAGTGATGGGCCCCCCTGGAAGACAGGGACCACCAGGATCATCAGGTGATGTGACATTCTTGCAGAATCACTCCTTCCCTAAATCATATGGACAACAGGTTTGAAACTGATGCTGGAATATCCAGGAAGGGGAGATTAGCAGAATCTGTGACTAAAAACGGAAAAAGTAAATTCTATTTTTGTGGGAATAAGTTTGATTGTTTGCTTAAATGTAATTGTAGGTGTCTTTCTTTTCCTCCCACTGGGTTTGGGTTATATGCCAATCCCCTTATTGTTTAGCCAATACCTTTTTCAAACTAAAAATGATTGGTGTGCATATCTTATCTTTCCATAGAAGGGTTAATGGGTTGTGGATAACTTAAACTGAGAAGCTTCATTTGCCTTTAATAATAATTCTAGAGCTAAGACAGTGATGGTGGTTCATGACAAGACAATGAGTAAAAAGCAGTTGAAGAGAAGCTTGTCTTAGGCCTAATACTGTGGAGAAACGGGGTGGTGCTTGGAATGGTGGTTACTGACAACTGATGGCAGAAAGGAGGGACTTTGTCTTGGCACATTGTTTATGCGTTGACTACCTCAGTGGCCCCAAACCTGCTATCTGGGAAGATGATAGCCATCTCAGGGCCTCCAACTTGGGCACTTCACATAGTTTCTGCAGAAAGTAACAGTTTAACCCCGTGAAAGGCACTGCAGACCACTCTAAATTCTGCTCTTCACCCACTTTCAGGCCCTCCTGGAGTGAAAGGAGAGAAAGGCTTCCCCGGATTCCCAGGCCTGGACATGCCAGGTCCCAAAGGAGACAAAGGGAGTCAAGGGCTCCCCGGCCTAAAGGGACAGTCCGGGCTTCCTGGTCTTCCTGGACAACAGGGGACACCAGGACTTCCTGGGTTTCAAGGTAAATGACTTGTGAACTGCTGAGGGGATACCTTACCTTATCCTGTTCATGGCCCTTAGCATCTGTCATCAGTGCTCACAGTCCTTCCATCTGGCCACAGGTTCCAAGGGAGAGATGGGCGTCATGGGAACCCCAGGGCATCCTGGCTCTCCAGGACCAGCAGGTGTGCCAGGATTGCCAGGTGAAAAAGGTAGGGATCTGATAACTCCAGGAAGGTCTGTTTATGTCTGTGTCTTGATGCCTGTTGAAAAATTCTTGTAGATCACATTATATTTCAAGAGGCGAAGGAAGGAAGTTAAGAAGATCAGGTAAGGATCTGGAAGATTTCTGTACAAGTGGGAATTCCTGGTGCACAGTATGTGTGCAGCTGAGGGCTATGTGTGTTCTGCTGACCAACCAGTTAGAGAGAAGACAGGTTTCAGGTTTTCCTTATTGGCACTGTTGAGTCTCTCTCTTTTTTTTTTTAAGAATTGGTGGAGTTTTCAGTCATGCAAGGAAGGTCACAGGAATGGAGTCCTTACAATTAAATTAATAAGCTTGGCAAATTTATGTCTTAATCTTTATCTCTTAATCATTTAAAATTGGCCCAAAATAATTTTTAAAAAAAGAAATTGGCTTTGAATGTGAGACATGAAAAATGGTGGTTTGTTTTGTACAACAGTAAAGTTCCCATTCTATTATTTGGTATGGAATTGAGAGGCACTATGAACAGGAGTGAAAAGGGGTTAGGAAGGAGAGGAAAATTAAATTATTTAAGCTAATAAAGTCACATATATTCCAATTGTTGGCAAATAATGAGTTCTAAGAAATGGCTTTATTGTTTATTTGCTGGGGTCAGATTCTATTAGGTCATTCAGACATTTACCATTTAATGCTGTTTTTGGACAGTATTCATTTTTCATATTTGGTTGTTTCTACTAGCCAGAAAGAGTACCACAGTTTGCCACTGCCTCTGAGACACTTGGCCACATCACACTAGGTTCTTTCTTTTTCCTCCACAGGGGACCATGGCTTCCCAGGCTCCTCAGGACCCAGGGGAGACCCTGGCTTCAAGGGTGAGAAAGGAGATATAGGTCTCCCTGGCCAGCCTGGGACCATGGATGAATCGCGCATGGGCAGCATGAAGGGACAAAAGGGAGATCCAGGAGACAAAGGTAACCTGGAGGAAGGCTTTAATACTGGAGACAGAACAATTTGCCTCATCGGTTGTTTGGTTTTCCACACATAATCTCAAACCAATCTGTTTCTGCTATACTGCTCTATTTTAAGTAGGCGTGGGTCATCATGATTTTGTGTGTGTGTGTGTGTGTAGGACAAGTTGGACCAACTGGTGATAAAGGAGCTCGAGGAGACCCTGGAACTCCAGGAGTGCCTGGAAAGGATGGCCAAGCAGGGCAACCCGGCCAGCCAGGTATGATGTGGAGTTCAAGTTCACTGTCATGGTATGAGCTCATGCTGACAAAATGTTAACTGGCACGTTGCATAGACATCAACTTGTTTGCTTTTTCACTGTGTTATTCTAGGACCTAAAGGTGATCCAGGCATAAGTGGAACCCCAGGTGCTCCAGGGCTCCCTGGACCAAAAGGATCAGTTGGTGGAATGGGCCGGCCAGGTACATTTGGTTTAGAAAAAGGGTCTTCTCTCTAGCACAGGCATGTGAATTGCGGTGGGGCAATGAGATCCATTGCACTGAGGACATAATCCAGGCAGATGTGTCTTTTACAAAAATGCACATCTTCAATTTTTTATGGTCTCTTGCTTAGGGATGGATGGCATTTGGCTGACACTATGACCATTGCTAACAAACAAAAGTTGCAGTTGAGTAACAAAACATGGGCTGTACACCATCAACTTTCAATTATCTCCAAGTGATTATCCAGCTGGCTATTATCTCCCCAGGAGATGTTTATAGTTTTTATTCAGTTTTGTCAGCACAAGAAGCTAATGCCTCTAAAGTCCTTTGATGTTATTAGCTCAGCAGAATTCTTTGGTCCCCTCTGCCCCAGTCCCCTGAGTTGGCCCTAACACTTGGCCATCAGCCATTGCTCTGATGACACCAACCAGAGAGGAGGCACATGAGAAAAGGCAGAAAGCTTTGGACTCTGGATTGGTCTGGGTGCTAATGCTTCTCAGAACTCACCTAGGAAAGGAGAATTCGAGATAGGAAGCATCTAGGTTGCTGGCTACACTTATTTACAAAGATGTTTGGCTACCGACATACATTATGAAACCAAGTACCTGTGTATTCTTCATGGCCTGCCTCATGCCCCTCTGATTCACTTGAATATTGAGAGCAGGTTATACAATATAGAACATAAAAACCATTTCTTATGTTGTAAGAAAATACGCTAAGTAGTTCATGTATTTTCTTTTTGTCAAGTGACAATCTTCAAAAGATAGGAGAGACATTTTCTTATGTGACATTAATGAGATTTGAGTGACTGGCCCTCTGCCAGGATGACTGACTGATAAATAAATGAAGGGAATACATGTTCTTCTACCTTATTCTTGGCTGGTTGTCAAAGTGCTGTTTTATATTTTTTATTTTTTAGGTTTTATTTATTTATTTTTGGAGAAGGGGGAAGGGAAAGGAGAAAGAGAGGAAGAGAAACATTGATCCCGCAATCCAGGCATGCACCCGAACCGGACATTGAACCGGTGATCTTTTGGTCTGCAGGATGATACCCAACCAACTGAGTCAAACCAGTCAGGGCTAGGTCCTCTTTTACTTTTAATAGTAACACTTACTCATCACATATGTATGTTTCAATTATTTGTGTTTATAGGAGACCCAGGAGAAAAAGGTGTGCCTGGAATCCCTGGCCCACAGGGGGTCCCTGGCTTACCTGGAGAGAAAGGAACCAAGGGGGAGAAAGGGCAGGCAGGCCTACCTGGCATTGGAATTCCAGGACTGCCTGGGGCAAAGGTAACAGTACCCTGCATGGAAGCCTCCCTTCCCATCCAGCTAAAAGGAAATCCTTCATGAGAAAGTTTTAGAAAGCATCTCAACACATGAAGTGAATCGTAACAGGACGATTTCCCTCAATTTATTATTAAGTTGTCATTCCCATCCACTCCTATTCATGGCACCATCCCAAGGAAAAATCTGGAAACATTGAGAGGTTAGGGCAGCAAGTTGTCACTAGAGGAAAAAAAAGAGGTGGGGGAGGCACGAAAAGGGAAATACGAAGTGGAAATAGACACCTGGCTCTTTTGCTCTGGGTTTCTAGTTTTTCCAGTTTTCAGAGATTACTCCAAAAGATATAGGATTATTCAGAAAGCATCTACAGACACATGTTCAAAAAAAACAAATGAAATTGATGGGCCTGATTTTTACTTACAGGGAGATCAAGGGGTAGAAGGTTTTCCAGGAAGTCCTGGAGAGAAGGGAGAAAAAGGAAGCACTGGGCTCCCAGGGATGCCCGGATCTCCAGGCCCCAAAGGATCACCGGGAAGTGTTGGCTATCAAGGTAGGTGCTAGAGCCTTCCCCTGAGCTTGGGGTTCAAAGACGATAAAGAAAACCTCAGAGTCATGGATATTCTGGTATTCTGTTTTTACCTTTAGGAAGCCCTGGGATTCCTGGAGAAAAAGGTGACAGAGGCCCCCCAGGATTGGATGGCATTCCCGGCATCAAAGGAGAACCAGGTAAGGATTGCTTTTTATTTTATTTTTTATTTTTAAGATTTTTTTATTCATTATTTTTAGAGAGAAGGGCAGGGAGGGAGTAAGAAAGGGAGAGAAACATCATTGTATGGTTGCCTTTCACCTGCTTCCAGCTATGGACCTGGCTGGAGACCTGGCTTGCAACCTGGTTATGTGCCCTGGCTGGGGAATTGAACCAGCAACCTTTGGGTTTGCAGGCCAGTACCATTCCACAGAGCCACCAACCAGGATCAAGACCACTTTTTAGAACATAGTCTGGGGCTTGTGGAAAATAAGCCAAGATAATGGCTAAGGGTATGGGACATCAGAGCTTCCAGGGAGCTACCCTCACAAATGGCAAGCGGTGGGCCCAGGATGTTGTTGGGTGACCTCTAGATGACCTGAGGTCAGCTGGGCCCACCATTTCACTTTTCAGATGAGCAAATTGAACCCAGAGGACCTTACAGGGCCTTCTCAAGGTTTGGCCACCAGATAGGAACTAGAGCCAGTCTCTGAACCGGTTTTATAACTAGTACCATTTGATTCTAGAAGAAGGTTTACACAGTAGCAGGAGAGTTTGATGTACTTTCCACTCTTACCGTCACTTTGGAATTGGAGAGTCGTGTTGTTGTTAGCGGTGTGGCGGGATGTCAAGAGTAAACCTGGGGACACCAGTTGTGCTTGGGAATGCAGCATTTTTCATGCAGACCAGGGTGGTGTGAGAGGTTCCATGCCTGGCTGACATAACCTTTCCCTTTGAGGTTTTCCTGGGCAGCCTGGCCAGACAGGCCCTGCAGGCCAGAAAGGGGAGCCCGGCAGTGATGGAATTCCAGGGTCGGCAGGAGAAAAGGGTGAACCAGGTATGTGGAGCTGCCATTCGCTTTCAGAATGGGACTGTTTTCTGAAGTAAACATCTCTCAGAGACTTACAGTGACTGGAGCTGGGTACAAAGGGGCACCTATGCCATTTATTTGTTCTTGTAGCCATTTAAACACCAATGTGGAAAAGTGAAGAAGGCTCGGATAAGCAAAGGAGAAAGAGGAAAGGGGGTCATTTAGTTATTTCACAAACACTTATGGAAATCTCTCCTTGAAATTGCTGGCATTCTCAGTGAGTGAAAGAGACACACATCAAAAGCCAGACCATTGCTTTCTTGGCCTAGTGTTCTCCTGTTTCGAAAAATGGTCCTGGAAATATTTGATATTTCCTGAGTCTGCTTCTGTCACTGAGCGGGGGACAAAAGTTTGGGGGATGACAGTTGTATACATACTTGTATGTAGCAAGAGATTACCCCAGGTCAGGGGGATGGAAGGAGGAGAATGTCCCTGGGGAGGAGCCTTCTGGGGCATTTATTACGGTTAGCGTTGGCCTTCTTTTAAGTTTGTGTTTCATTCTATACACAGTATGTTTATATTATGTACATTCATTTTCTTATAAACAGAATTATTATTATTATTTTCTTTTTAAGATTTTTAAGTTATTTCCAGAGAGAGAAGGGGGAGAGAGGGAGAGAAATATCAATGTATGGTTGCCTTTCACCTGTCTCCAGCCACAGACCTGACTGGAGACCTGGCTTGCAACCTGGTTATGTGCCCTGGCTGGGAATTGAACCAGCGACCTTTGGGTTCATAGGCTGGCGCCTCATCCACTGTGTTGCCAGCCAGGGCCATAAAAAGAATTCTTTTAAAAAATGCCTCCACAGCTCCATCTCCCCATTATAATCTTCTCTAAAGCCCAATACTCACGTTGGTCAGCTTCCGGTATCTGCTTCCCCAAATGTCTGGCTCTCCCTGCCTCCCATGAGAATAGCTGTTAGTTGGATGGTCATCTGAGAAAAGCTAATTTGTGAGTCTTCAGGTAGTAGTAGGAAATAAGTACTCATTTGTACAGATTATTTCTGCTAAATGCCATAATGGTTCTGAACTAAAAGGTACTTAGAGAAGAAGTACTAAATTATATGTATCCAGTCAAGGTTGTTTTACGACAACTATAAGAATATACTTTTACTCTCAAGGTTCAATTAACTAATTAATTAATAGCATAGGATGTTGGGTACAAAGAGTTAGTGCTGCTCTGTGCTGTACCAGTAGATCCACTATTTTAGGAAAGATAAACACTGCTTCTCACCCTCATCTTACAGGTCTACCTGGAAGAGGAGCTCCAGGATTTCCAGGGTCCAAAGGAGAGAAAGGTAGCATTTGCTCAATGTGTTCTTTCTTTTCAACTCACCTATGATGCACATGGTGTCTACAGAATAGGGTGAACATTTTCAAGGAAGCAGTTGGATATGGATGATAGAGACTGGGTTTGAGACAATCTAATTGACATGTTCTACTGGCCCATCATAAACCACTGCACAATGCATGTTTTGGATTCATTGCCTTGTGAAACAGCTAGGAAACAATCATAGGGAAGGGCTTTGTGATAATTTTAGGCGATGACCGACCCTCTCTTCTTCCCTTTTTAATTTTTTCTAATCACCTTGAAATAATCCCAGAACTCTTGTGTTTTATTGGGAAGTTCTGGGTAATATGTTTAAAACTAAACATGCAGATTTTCTTTTTCTAAAAGCTCTTGCTTAAAAAAATCTTTTTAAGACAGTTTAATTACCAATGACATAAAATAAAATGCACATATTTGAAGTGATTTAATGTCTTGCTATATGTTACACCCATGAAAATATCACCACATTCAATGTAGTTAACATACCCAACCCCCCAAAATTTTTCTGTGCTGCTTTGTCATCCCCCTTTCTGCCTCTTCTTGCCCCCAACCAACCATTGATCTGCTTGTTGGCATTATAGATTAGGTTGCATTTTGTGGAGTTTTACATAAATGGGATCCTACAGTATTTTACTTTTTTGTCTGATTTCTTTCACACAGAGCAATTAGTTTGCAATTCATCTGTGTTGTTGCTTGTGTCAATAGTTCTATTTTTTTCTTGCTGAATGGTGTTCTGTGGTGTGGATATAATGTGTTTTGTTTATCATTTCCCCATTGGTGGAACAAGCCTTTACTTTTAGCAGTGCTATTGCTTGCAGTCTTATCTATATACTCAAATGCCTTTGCCATCATGCATTTCGTTTAACAAGTATAAAGAATGATAGCCAAGGTTGATAGCCAGGCACTTACAGCCTAAGGTTACTTCTTTAGGCTGGCCGTGGTAGGAGTGTTGTTTGAGAGAGAGAGAGAGAGAGAGAGAGAGAGAGAGAGAGAGAGAGAAGGGCACCTAGCTCCAGTTTTCCTCTTGCTCCTTCTGGAAACTCCTCTTTCTTAGGCTGTACTGGGGTTTCTGTCTTCCCTGCCTTTGTCATGCTCTCAACCTGTTTTTATTGTTTAGGTTCAAAGGGTGAGGTGGGTTTCCCAGGATTAGCTGGGAGCCCAGGAATTCCCGGATCCAAAGGAGACCAAGGATTCACAGGACCCCCAGGACCACAAGGACAACCAGGGTTGCCTGGCACTCCTGGCCGCCCTGTAGAGGGGCCCAAAGGAAGCCGGGGTCCGCAGGGACAACCTGGCCTGCCAGGTGAGGGCGCCTGACCTGGGTAAGAGCTGGGACTGAAACTGCAGGCAGAGATAGATATACACAAGTGTAACAGAGATTTAAATACATACATTCTCAATTGAGGTTTTATTTAAGAAGTTTGCAGCATTTATTACCCCTTGAAGCTGTTTAAACCACTGGGCTTTTGTATTTTGGTCTAAAATGGGTCAGTGCTTTCTTGTATCTTTTCTGTCGAGGAATTTAATACATATGACAAGTAATTGGGGAAAGGGGAGAAAGGACATTGTTGAAAAGGACTGGAGCACAAATGCCACCAGTGATGGTTGTTTCAAACCAGGTGACATTCTGGCCTGCCTCCCCATCATAGCCAGGGTGACTACTACAGCACAGCTGCCCTTGAGCACAGCGACGTAGGGCACTTAGACACCGGGGTGGCAGTGTCTATATCAACGTTTTCTGCCCATGGAGATCAGATTCTTCCTTCCAGGACCTGCCTTGATTTCTTCAGGGCTCATGCAGCTTGATATGGTGTTGCTGTACGTAGCTGGGGGCAGTTGAGTGACAGTAGATATGGTGTTGTATAGGTAGCTGGGGACAGTTGTGGGGCAGTGATGATAACCATGGATCAATTACTCTCATACATAAAATCACCCTCTAACTTCAAATGTGTGGCTTTTGTTTCCTATTAGGGCCTCCGGGACCAATGGGGCCTCCAGGGCTCCCTGGGCTTGATGGATTGAAAGGTGACAAAGGAAACCCAGGCTGGCCAGGAGCTCCTGGTACTCCAGGACCCAAGGGAGACCCTGGATTCCAAGGCATGCCAGTAAGTTGTCCATTTGTAGGTCTTGATTTTGAAAAGGATCACAAAATAATACACATATGTCTGTGTATGTACATGTGTTACACTCCCAAATCCTCAGTTCCTTCTCTCTTACCGGTCATCAGCTATCTGTATTGGCACCACAGTAGACAACTAGTAAACATTTTTTACAATGTAGTTTTATAATAACCATTAAAGGGAAATGTTATATTACTTGAAAACGCAGTTCAATGCTTGGCTTTAAAAATCTACTTACAGCCCTGGCTGGTAGCATAGTGGATAAGGCACCGGCCTGCGAACCCAACAGTCACAGGTTTGATTCCCCAGCCAGGGCACATAACCAGGTTGCAAACCAGGTCTCCAGCCAGGTCTGTGGCTGGAGGCAGGTGAACCGCAACCATACATTGATGTCTCTCTCCCTCTCTGCCTCTCTCCCTTCCCCTCTTTCTAAAAATAATGAAATAAAATCTTAAAAAAATAAAAAATAAAAATAAATAAAAATCTACTTACAAACTTGATTCAAAAAGCAAGCCTCAGTAATGTAGAACTACACATACTCCCCATTCCTAGTGGGTCTCTCTCTATACTTACGTATAAATATATATATATATATATATATATATATATATATAGTTGACTTAAGAACATAGGTTTGGGTGATGCAGGGCCACTTATATGTTGTTGCTTCTTTGTATCCCTTTTGCATCCCTGATTCAGCCAACTGTATTTTCCACCTGTAGTTAGGAATTAACTGATGTGGAGGGCTGACAGTATGCTTTGTTCTACTGTGCCATTTTATGTAAGGAACTTGAGCATCCTCATATTTTGGTATCTGTAGGGAGTTCTAGAACCAATTTCCCATGGATATTGTAGTTAACTTTGGGGAGTCAAAGGTTATATGTGAATTTTTCACTGCATTGGGGGTCGGTGGTCTAACCCTGGCATTGTTCAGGGTTACCTGTCTTATATTTGTGTGTGTTATTTTGGTTGTGGCACCTTTAAGGTAAAGCAAAGAAACAATGCAATTTTTTATATAACAAGAAAGGAACTAGAGAAAGGAAAAACTATTCAGTTGCCTAGAATATGAGATAATATTTTTTAAATACATGAATATTACTATTAATAAAAATAGGTCTCCTTTAGCATTTTATTTTTCCATATTTGAAATTTCTTTTTAGATAAGATATGAAGCTACTTCTAAAGAAAAATCACTATGCTTAAGTGTTTATTTTTGTTTTTGTTTTTTTAAGATTTTATTTCTTATTTTTTAGAGAGAGGGGAAGGGAGAAAGGCAGAGAGGGAGAGAGACATCAATGTATGGTTGCCTTTCACCTGCCTCCAACTACAGATCTGGCTGGAGACCTGACTTGCAACCTGATTATGTGCGCTGGCTGGGGAATCAAACCAGTGACCTTTGGGTTTGCAGGCCAGCACCTTATCCATTTGTACCACCAGCCAGGGCTGCTTGAGTGTTTAGAGGACAGTTATCCAGAAAGGTAGTTTGGTGTTAGTAGAGTCGCATGTTATCATAATGAATGTTTAGAGGGTTCTGACTGTTCACAGCATTGTGATGTGGGGTGGGGACAGCAGAATGAAGACTTGCATCTGGTCTGGGAACTTACCACATAGATGGAAAAGAAGAGGAGACACAGAAATGAAGCAAGTTGATTCAATTACCTTTAGACACACCTAGAGGCTTTGTCATTCTTTTTATATCTTCAAGAAACTGTGAGACACCATTTATCCACAAAGATACTTTGCAGTTTCCCAATAACCTATTAGCTAAGAGACTCATTGTTCATCTCACGAATGATTCCCAACTGATGGTCTCTGTGTGTGTCCAGGGGATTGGTGGCTCTCCAGGAATCACGGGTGCTAAGGGTGAGACGGGACCTCCAGGAGTTCCAGGATTTCAAGGTAAGACAATAAAGGTGATAGTGCTTAAAGACACGTTTACCTGTTACCAGAGCTTCCTAACTACTGGCACTTCAATATTGATAGAACTAGTGTAATTATAGAACAAGGTCTCGCTCTCTTTGAATTAAAACTCTTATTTCTGTGTGGCAGCCCAATTTGTATAATCCTATGAATGACTGTAAAAAGATGTTTTGATTTTCCTACAAAGAGTCATTGGGTCATTTATATTCAATTATTTGTGTATCAATAAGAAGTCCTGGATTTTGGCTGTTCATTAATTTAGTAATGTATTAAGCAAAGATGTAGGTGGTGCCTGCAAGCTTTAAGGTTCTGTGATTTTTATTGCTGAATCAGATATATATGAATAAAAGGTGAGGAAAACAAGCTCTTGCTTGCAGGTTTTTTGTGTTCTATTTGGGGACATGTGTGAACCAGGTTGTGACCAAAAACAGTATCATGTGCTCCTTCACTGGTTATGACCACTTTACAGTTAGTTGCATGTTTAGAAATGTAACTTTTGGGGTCTAGAAAGAAAAGTTTCATAAGTTTTATGTAGTTGACCAGAAGTAATGCTCTTTTCTTCTATTAGTCTAAATTGGAAAATTTTTACTCTGTGTATATGTATATGCCTGCACTCTATATGTGTATACGTGTACCCATGTATATACATATTCATGTAGATGTGCATACATGCATGTATGCACACTTGTGTCTATGTATACACACATATTTTTGGAATTCTGTACAGAGACAATGTTCTGATTTCTTCTAGGTCCAAAAGGTCTCCCTGGCCTTCAGGGAGTTAAAGGAGACCCAGGAGACCAAGGTTACCCTGGAACTAAAGGTAAAAGATTGTGCTGTATTAGAAGGTGCTTTACAGAAATACAAAAGCCATTAAACTCACAGAGTTAGGGTGTTTGGTTTTACCTATGTGAAAAGACTCAAAAGGTCATTAGAAAATGGTCCATCAAATTCTTTGGTAGCTTGTCAGGATTGGGTAATTTTGTAGATATTTTTACCAGTGACTTAACCTTGAAAGTCAGGTTTGTCAAATCTATGACTGAGGTCAGTGGAGTGAATAGGGTATGACAGACTCAAGAGTCATGAAATCTCACAGGCTCTGAAGGTACACTAGAAATCAATGACTTAAAGTTGCAATAGGAATGACATCAAGCTGGCACGAAGGTACACTAGAAATCAATGACTTAAAGTTGCAATAGGAATGACATCAAGCTGGCACGAATAGGCTGAATAAATTCTGGTTGGACAGCAAGGACTTCTTTATAGGGAAGGGATTTTCCTCAGCTTCCTACCACGAGGAGCCCCCAGTGCAATGGCTCCAAAAAACACAGGGTAACTTTGGAAATAGCTTAAATACAGCATGCATCCTATTGTAGGCTCTGTTGGCCAGACCTTATTTCTAGAGCTGTGTTTTTAAAACCATGTTTCAAGGGAGAGAATGAGCAACTGGAATGCAGTGGGAAGTGTCATGTTAGGAAAGAAAAGAAATGGGGAAATGTCATGGAAGGAGTGAGAGAATTAGGGATGTTTGGCTAAAAAGAAAGGTTGAGGCAGACCTTAGAATCCTCTGCAATCTCTATATTTTTGCATATTTTAAGACCTGTCATGAAGAAGAAGGATTAAGTTTACCCATCATTAAAAATTAAGACCAACCCTGTCTGATGGTAGTCTAATGGTACAGTGGATAAGGTGCTGGCCTGCGAACCCAAAGGTTGCTGGTTCAATTCTCCAGGCAGGGCACATAACCAGGTTACAAGCCACGTCTCCAGCGAGGTCTGTGACTGGAGGCAGGTGAAAGGCAACCACACAGTGATGTTTCTCTCCCTCTCTGCCTCTCTCCCTTCTCCCTTCTCTAAAATTAATTAATTAATTAATTAATTAAGAGCAGTGGTTATAATGTACAGTGAGGCACATTTTGGATAGTATAAGAAAAAAACATTCCAGTTGCAAATGTGAGAGCTATCCAAGTCATAGGAGAGATGCCTGGGAGAGAAGGCTTCCCATACAGGCATTGTTTAAGTGAGTGCTGGTGGTGGTCATCAGGGAGTCCAGAGCAGAGTGGTCAGTTTGCATGATGACCCCAATATCTGTTCTAGTCTCAAGGACTCAACATTTTACGTAAAATAATATAAGTGTGCAGGTACATCTATAACTTATGAGGATCTGATTACTTGTGTGTTTTTTTTTAAATGACTTTCCATCTGAGAAACATTCTATATGGATTGGGTTTCATATTGGACTCCTCTTCTGAAGCTACTTCTGGCCCCACATGTTGACATGAAATTGATCAGTGGCTTTGCTGATTCCCACAGGTCTTCCAGGGCCCCCAGGGCCCCCAGGTCCTTACCATGTCATCAAAGGAGAGCCTGGGTTCCCGGGTCCTGAGGGTCCCGCTGGTATGAAAGGAATTCCGGGACCTCCAGGCCCCAAAGGGCAGCAAGGTAAGAATGACTGGGCTATACAGGGAAGCAGTAGGGGGTCGAGAGGAAATGGAGTGAATTTCCTCTTCACCTGTATATCTAAAATCAAAGTCTCTGGGTAATGGCTACATAAACACCTATTTGAATATGATTTTCTTACTTTTCTTTAATGTGTATCAAAACCAACTGAAGTTTTGAGTGGACCTAGTAAAGCCAGACCAAAATACAGGAGTAGGTACAGGAGCATTCAACCTAACATATCTATGTTCACTTAGGAAAACTTGAGTGAAAGAAGGAACCACATCATTTTTCCCAGCTAGGAGATAAGGGGATGAGGGGGGCAAGAAGCAGCGATCTCAACAGCAAGAATTGATGCTCTTGGCAGTTGTTCCAGAAGCTTAACCCAACTGGCAAAGACTTGTGCTAATTTCTGTTGTTCACAGACATCCTGACCTAGAATCTTTCTGCTTACTAGGGCTAAACACTTCTATTTCAAGAGCTGTTGGTAAGGGATAGAGTGGAAAATAAAGGAGAATGAAAACATTTAGAATTGAAAGGTAGAATACAGGAAAATTTAAGTCTAAATTAATCTTAAGATTAAGCTGTATACATGAAAAGAAAGTTACTAATTGTCAACTTATCTCTTGCCTAAAAATTATTTGAGATGCTATAATATGGCCAAGAGAGACACAGGTGAGAAAATGCAACTGTGTCAAATATCACCACCACTCCCCCCCCCCCCCCCCCCCCCCCCCCCCCCCCCCCCCCCCCCCCCCCCTCCCCACACACACAGAGCCTGCCTTTTTGGAAACAACCTGCCAAAAAATAACACTAATAGCAGGAAAGTAAGGGAGCGCTCTGAATGCGTTCATGAAATGTACACGCATTCTAATGCCAATTTGGCAGTTGCCTCAGAGAAGTGTGTACAGGGCTTTGCAGGAAACAATCATGCTTCTTCAGGAAAACTTTCATCTGCAGTCAAAGGCATTACACTTCTTTTCCAGAAAGCTGAAGAGGGCATTTCAAAGAGGAAGGAAAAGATAACAATCCACTGCTCCTTAGGATCATACACAATTCTTTTTTTCTTCCTTTAGGTGTGACAGGATTGGTAGGCATACCCGGACCACCAGGTAGCCCTGGGTTTGATGGTGCCCCTGGCCAGAAAGGAGAGCCTGGACCCTTTGGACCTCCTGGTAGGTTTTCTGCAGCTTCCCAATCTTACTGCCCTTGACCCGTATCTGTCACTGAGAAGTGTAGGCCCAGGCAATGCGGACACCTGCAAAATGGACTTGAAAAGTGTAATTTGAAAGATTTCCCAAGAAATGTTTCTTAGAAGAAATTGGATACTATAGAAGAGCTGAATGGTTATCATCACTTTTTCTGTGTAGGGAGACAGATACTGATCAAAGCACAGTGTTTTCCAGATGTTGTTGAAAGAAGGCCAATAATGATGGTCCAGTCTAGTTTCCTTTGAGGGAAGTAGGCTACAGCTACAGAAACTCTGTTTCAGCAAGAACAAGGAAAAGTGGGTGAGAATGGCCAAAAGGCTACTGTCTGCTGTGGGATAAAGTTGATCTGCTTCTCTAAGAAGCAGGAACTCAAATATCCCTTAATGATTCAGATGCTAAAAGACTCAGGGCATGGAGTAACTGAACAAAGGGCACAGCCCAGCGGAAAGTATGTGAACAGTTTCACAAGCAGGTAGTTACCCCAGGGGATGAAAGGATCCCAATACTACCACTGCATGAGAGCTTTCTTACTACCTATTTCCCTGCACAGGCTTTGGGCTGATGTGGAAAGAAAGCCACTTTAAAAGGAGGTTGTTTTAATAATTCTATAATAATTCTTAGAGGAGCCCTCAAATGCTTGTGCATTACATTATGGTATCACATAATTTATTCCATATAGTCACAGATTGCTTTTCATATATTTCATTTATTGGACAACATTTTTTGAGCATCTTCTTTGCATACAAAAAACATCTTGAGGTGGTATATAAAAAGAAAAAGTTAAGACAGCAAGAAAAATGTGGATCATTGTATTTAATTGGTCTTGCTTGAAGCCTGTCAGGGGAACTAGACTGTGACTAGGGAAACCAAATATCTCTTCTGTCTTCCAGGTCCAAGAGGGCTGCCAGGACCACCAGGCCCCGATGGGTTGCCTGGATCGATGGGTCCCCCAGGCACCCCATCTGTTGATCACGGCTTCCTTGTTACCAGGCACAGTCAAACAATAGATGATCCACAGTGTCCTCCTGGGACCAAAATTCTTTACCATGGGTACTCCTTGCTCTATGTGCAAGGCAATGAACGGGCCCACGGACAGGACTTAGGTGAGACATTTATAAACGCATGAGTTCATTGTTATAATTGCATGAATTCTATAGTAGGTTTGTCAAATGCCTCAGTGATGTAGTGCTGTCTTCAGCCCTGTTCCTGTATTTCAGAGTGCCATGAAGACCTAGTTAATGGAAAGTGGGCTTAGCTCTGCTTTCCTCCATCCTTGCCAAATGAGCCATCAATTTAACAGTCACTATATTACTTTGGGAAGCCAAGAAAATGTAAAAACTGAATCTTTGGAAAATTTTAATCTAATAAAGCTTTTGATCTCTTCTTTAAATAATCAAGTAGGATCAATACTTCTGAAATACATACTTGAAAGTGTGCATTGGATTAAAATAGAGCCCTGGCTGGTGGCACAGTGGATGGGGTGCCGGCCTGAGAACCCAGGGGTCACTGGTTCAATTCCCCAGCTGGGGCACATGGCCAGGTTGCAAGCCAGGTCTCCAGCCAGGTTTGTAGCTGGAGACAGGTGAAAGGCAACCATGCATTGATATCTCTCTCCTTCTCTGCCTCTCTCCCTTCCCTTCTCTAAAAATAATAAATAAAATCTCTAAAAAAATAACAGAGCAGCTCTACTCTGGCTCTTTAAAAGAAAAAGTCCCATGTTATTCTGTCCAAAAATTTTTTTCTGCATGTTCTGAGCTGTGCCCCTTCTGTTGTTTGGTTTACATTGACAGAAAGCTCATGTCTGTTATCATTTTCTTAGTCCCCTTCAGCTATCTGTCACCCACCAGATACCCAGATTACATTTTAATGTTAAACATCTCTAACTTTTACTGAGTTTGCAAACCACAAACAGCTATATAAAGAGCATTCTACATTTTGGCAAAATTGTCATTAAAGACACTATCCACTGTGTTCCTATCTGTGGTACAAGGAACCCCATGCTAAATACCTTGTAGAATTCAATCAAAATGTTCTGCATAACTCTTTGTTTTTCTTTTGCCCTGATTACTTTAAATTTAATTAAGTGCTCATTTCCAATCATATGTTATCTGTTTAGTATATTTACTTCCTTCTATTTATAATTGAAAAAACTTTATTCTCATTTTAATGGTTAGGTTGAATATATTCCTTTCATTATTAGACAGCTTAAATCTATTTACAAAGAGGCATACAGTGAATGAGGAAGCAAATGCTTCACTTTGTCATCTCTCCTGTGCCTCCAGGCACGGCTGGAAGCTGCCTGCGTAAATTCAGCACCATGCCCTTTCTGTTCTGCAATATCAACAATGTCTGCAACTTCGCCTCCCGAAATGATTATTCCTATTGGTTGTCTACACCGGAGCCCATGCCGATGTCTATGGCTCCAATCTCGGGGGACAATATTAGACCATTTATTAGCAGGTAAGTGGATCATTTGCAAAAGCAGATGTGTAATTGAAGAAGAAAAACTGCTTGTAGTCTTGATAGATTTTTTTTTTTCATTTCCCCTCCCAAACATTCAATCCATTCCATTCAGTTTATAAATTATATTTGAGTTTTGTAGTAGAAATCAGCCACAAAATTTATATAAAAATCAGTTATCCTCTTTAAAAATTACAGTACAAAACCATAGTGAGATAGATAATGCCCAGCTTTGGAATAGAATTCATGTCTCCTGCGACTCACTGCGATAGTTGTCCTTCCTTCTAGGAGAGTGTTTTCAACTTTGTTTCCTATAAATAATCCTCCTAAGGAGCCTATCAAGACTTTTTTTTTTCTTAATTGCACCCAATCCTTAAAAAACTTTAAAAAAATGCACATAACCTGAAACTTAACTACTTTTAAGTGGACACTTCAGTAGCACTTCATGCAGGAACTCAAGTAAGGTGTGAGGTGATCCCCATGAAATGGTAATACTGCGATATACTATAGACCTGTGCTTTTTACATAAGAAGGTTATACAGAATTACTGTACATGTCAAAATGTATATGTATTCAAATTTTTCTCATTCCCTACCTCCACCAACTTTTATTGTCTTGCGTGATATAGTACCCATTATAAATACTTGCATTTGACTGAGCAACTTCCCAAATTAAGTGCTTTCCACACTAATTAATATTCTGGAGTATGTTTTCAGGTCCCCTCGAGTCTGAAATTTTTATGACCAAACAATATAGGATTGCCTTATCTTTGCCTCTTACCTTTGAATTAAAAGTTGATTGAAAAAGAAGGTGATTTCTTAGCTTTACTTAGAAGTAATAGAAAAGTGGAAGATGAATAAATTTACTTGACTAATAAGCTATTCTATAATTTTAATTGTGTAGATACATGAAGATAATGAAGGATGAAAAGAATAACAGGATAGGACAAGTTTGCCCTAGGACAGTAAGAGCCAGCTGTTGAATATGAAGAAAGATATAGCATGTTGGCTAGAGGTGTCCTGCAGACAGAGGGGAGGGGAAGGGAAGTGAGTCTCAGAGCTGACCCCAGGAGCCCCTGTGTTGGTCCAGCAAGAGGTGGCCATCGGCCAGTGAGCACTGACTGTTCGGGGACAAGCTGCCCAGTTATGGTACCTGTGGCTCCAGCATGTAGGGAGGCTGGGCCTGGCAGATCACAGTCTTCTTAAGAATACGGTAGCAATTAGGGCCCGGGAACAGAAAGGCTGGGAGGTACCTAATAGGAAAATCATAGGTGTTCAATTGCCTGGTATTAAAATATCTCCAGACAACTTTCATTGAATATTTTCAGCTATAAGAAAACTTATTTTACAAGACTTCAAATCATGCATTACCCTTCCAGAGTGGCACTTTTCAAGATACAGTGCTTTACAAATGTCAGTGAGGGCCTGTTGCCTATTCTGTTTTGAGACTTTCTTGCTCAGAGCCATGCTGAATGTGTGAGAAGGAAAACTAACTACCTTTGTGTTTTTGTTTAGCTTCCCTTGGACAACAGGTAGAAAATAGTTTTTTATTTTTGTTTTCTGTTTACTTTCTTGATAAAGTTGACATTTGACCTTGAGTTGGTGGAATATTCAAAAAGCAGGTCTTTGGAGATTTACTTTTCTCTGTGGACCTATTAATTTCAGTAAGAAACCCCTGATTCTGTAAGAATGAGTTGTTTAAATGTCCCAGTATTGTACATTTCAGGCTTTTTATGTCTTTCTGTTAACTGACCCATAGGAACTCAGCATGAAAGGATCTCACAAATCACATCCTTTTAAGACAGCTACTCCTTAAGCCATATATTTCTCACGTTTCATTTTTGTCATAATGTTGCCTAATTTCTCTTGGTCTTCAGAAGCAGGTTTCCTTGGTCACTTAACTCAGGTTTTCAATGACTTCTCAGGACTTACATGCTTCTTCTGAGGGCATCAGAGTACTTTCTGACTTTCTAGAATCATCATAAAACTACTAATTGTTTATTGTTGTAGTAGAAAGAACTGAGTTCTAGTTCTGGCTTTGACACAACTAATTGTGACCCTCAGTTTCTTCGTAAATTATGTGTGGAATTAGACTATGAATTTTAAAGGACCATCAGTTAGCTCTATAGTTCTGTTTCCTAATCTGCCATCTGACAAGGGTCAGAACCACCTTCTCTACAGCCGCTTGAGTCCCCCTTGCCCCAAGAGAGCCTTTCCTTCATGCTCTATTTCTGGTTTCTGTGTCTGTCTAGCAGGCAGATGGTGTATAAGGCCAATTTCAGTAACTGTTGTTTAACTGAGCCTTTTAATTCATCAGCATTTGTGTGAAGAAAAAAAAGTAGAAAATTGCGCACACCACACACACACCCCCAAGTCCATGGAAAATCGAATGACTAATTTAGGCCCTCTTCCCACTCCTCATGCATTTTCATGCAAATGTTCCAGCATAACTAGGTGTAATTATTAACACCATTTATAGTCATTTATCAGCGTTGTTAACACTCTGTTCATTTTGTGACTTGAATATAATTATTTTCCTGCTGGTGTTTAATTTCTTTTTTCTACGAAACATTATCTCACCATCAAAGGGTTCCCTTAGTTGAGAGGGTCTGAGTCAGAATATTGTGGGTTGTTTTAATTTATTCCTGGGCGGCTGCCTGTGAGGCAGCCTGGCTTGGGAAGTGTCTGTCCTGGGGAGGGTTGTTTGGGACTTATTCCAGCTTCACTGGTCCCAAGGACAGCCTTGGCCCAGGGCAGGGGCTTGTCATTGGTCTGTTTGCTCCAGGCCTGGAGTAAGTCTCCTGAAGGAGGCTTATGGATGTCCAGCCTCAGGTGCATTATTTGTCTTGGCTTACATCTTATATCATTCCTAGCTTAAAACAAATTGCTGCATTCTGGAAGACATAGCACTTGGATTTCACCAAGCATTATGTTTGCTGAAATACATGCTCATTGCTGAAAAATTTGAAAACAAAAGAGAAAATGGCAGTTATCTATATCCCCACCCTCTGGGAGAAGGCCTCTGTTACAACTTGGGCTCCCATTTTCCTCCTTCAACAAAGCAGATAGCTAAATCACATTTGTTGGATGTATTTTTTTATTATTATTTTATTGTATTACATTTATCCCATTTTTCCCCCACTGCTCTTCCCTGCCCCATCCTCCCCATTTTCCCTCCCACAGTTAATCCCACATGTTGTCCATGTCCATGGACCATCCATTGGGTGTATTTTTGAATGTAATATTTTAATATGGAGACAGATTTATAAAACCAACAAGAAAGCTCTGAGCCTTGGAGTATAAGAAGTGGGCATATTAACCATTTGAAAAATATGCAATTGAATCCGAAAAATTGAGGGAAGAGATTAACTACAAATAATGGAAAAGGAATGATTAAGTAAAGGCTTCATCCTGCGCTGAGTATCTTTGCTCTGGTACCTTCCAGGTGTGCGGTATGTGAGGCACCAGCCATGGTGATGGCCGTGCACAGCCAGACAATTCAGATTCCACCGTGCCCCAACGGGTGGTCCTCGCTGTGGATTGGCTATTCCTTTGTGATGGTAAGCATTTTGGGAAACTCCATATTTCCCAGGAGAAGCCACCCATTAACACTCCTGCGCCCTCCCTCTGATGCCCCCACCCTCTCAGTTCTGTGGGTCATGCTGCTTAGGCCTGTTTGCCATAGAATCCCCAGGAGTCTAACCTGCTCCACTCAGCATACAGTGGCTCCTGTGCCTAGGCAGGGCCATCCTGTTGCCTGGGAACCTGGAACTAGGTAGCTGGGTGGACCATGATGACATCTACTAAAGTCAGGTAGAAAGGAAAAGGAAATGCGTGTGGTAGGTACACATTTACTAAAACATACACAAGCCTGTAAGCAGAAGCTTGAATTAGGAAGAGAGCCATGGAATATTGGCTAATACACATTACCTCTTCCATACATGTTCAGGAGCATGAGTATCCACCCGTTCACGTGGGCTGAGGCTGCCCTGGATGTTTCCTTCCCCTGAAAAGCTAATTAAAACAGGAAATATGGTACCTGTTTGAGGTCCCATTGTAGTTTCTTATTTTATTGCTTCAATTTAAAGTATTGATTGAGCATATGAAAACTCTAAAGTTGTAAGATCAGGTCACACTAGAATAATTCCCAGTAAATGACTACACAAATACTTTCCACATCACCATTGTAAGCCATAGACCAAGTTGCAGTTTAACAATAGTAGATACTCATTTTTCTTGTTGTCTTGTTAAATTTCCTCTTTTAAAAAGAATGGGTGATTTTTCTTTACCTTATAAATGAATATATAGTGTCTAATGCCACAAAAACAGGATTTTGATTATCCTGTGTAATTTCATTTAGGAAATCTGATTTCACATCAGTTGGTTATACCATCATTTGCATATTTTGGCTGTTGCCTCATGTTGCAAGTTGGAAGAGGTTTCATTGTTTCAAAAATAAGACATACCTGGTTGGTGACACAGTGGATAGATAAGGCCCTGGCCTGCGAACCCAAAGGTTGTGGTTCGATTCCTAGGCAGGGCACATAACCAAATTGCAAGCCAGGTCTCCAGCCAGGTCTGTAAGTGGAGGCAAGTGAAGGACAACCATACATTGATGTTTCTCTCCCTCTCTGCCTCTCTCTCTCCTCCTCTCTCTGAAAATAATAAATAAAATCTTTAAAAAGAATAAGATAGAGCGAGAACAGCATTTCGTTAAATTCTAATGAAACTGGACCAGTCACCTCCTATTTCTGGAGGAGTGGTTGATGATTTGTGGTGCTGCATATGTAGAGTGCTGCCTTGCCCCGTGGGTGGAGCACAACCAGCTTACAGGCTATGAGCAGCGTGGGCATGAGTGTGTTCCGTGGTGACTACGCAATACAGAGCATTGGCTTTCTGGAAGGAGTGCTCTGGCTCCTTTCTGGAAACAGTGCCTCCTTCTCCTGTCTGTGGGTGACAGTTGCTGACGCATGATTCCTTGGTTCCACAGCACACCAGCGCTGGGGCCGAAGGTTCTGGCCAAGCCCTCGCTTCCCCCGGGTCCTGTCTGGAAGAGTTCAGAAGTGCGCCGTTCATTGAGTGCCACGGCCGTGGGACTTGTAATTACTATGCAAACGCTTACAGCTTTTGGCTCGCCACTATAGAGAGAAACGAGATGTTCAAGTAAGTCGGAATGACTGTTTCTCGTAGGACCTTCACCCGCTTTGTGGCCTTTTATTTATTTTTTTAATCATTCATCATCCATATACCTTCTGGTGCAAAAGTCTCAAAGATGGTTATAAAGTAATAATGAGAAATGCTTTTTCCATGCACAGCAATGAATGTTTGATACTATTCTATATGGGCAGATAACTGAGACAATTTTCAAAGGCAGAGCTTAGGCAACAGGCTTAATTCTTTCATTGACCAAAGAATCATAAAAGAACAAAGGTCATTTTTTTTTTTTTTATTTTTAGTGAGTCCACTAAAATGTAATTCAAGCAATTAAAAATCTTCAAAGAGCATTTTAAAATATCATATTGTTAACACTCAGAGAGGAAAGTGAGCAGCATTCATTTTCATTGCATTTAAAAGGCTGAATTTAATGTGTCGTGTGAATTCTGAGTGAATGCACAACTTTGTGTTTTAGACTTGTACAAATGAATTTCAGTACAAAGGCATCTGAAATTAAAAGGGAAGACCTTTCTTTCCTTTCTTTTTCATTTCCAAAATTTCACCTTTCAAATGACTGTTCCACATGGCTACTGACCTTGTTAAAGTTCTTTTGCAGCCCAGCCTGGTCCCTGATGGACAGGAACATGTAGTGGGTGTGGTCCCTCCTGGAGACTGAACAACTACTTACTGTTCATTCCCGAAATAAATGTTTCTTACCCCTTGAGATAAGCCTTTCTAGCTTACCTTTTTGCAGAGAATTTTTTGAAATTTAGCTATGACCCATCTCTTTGTAGCTGAGATTATAGAAGGTAAAACAACACATTTGCAACTCAGTTCTTTAAAGCATCAGAAAGTTACCAGGTGCCTAATTAGTAGCTTGCATGAGGCTTCTCAGGCAACTAGAAACTTGATGTCCACTTTACAGATAGAATTTAACCATTAGCTTCTGAAATGGCCATTTAATATACGTATCCGCTCTTGGAGCTTTGTGTTATAGGGTAAATAGCTAAAAGGAGGGTATTTCTGAACCAGTATCCTGGTGTAATGAACTAAAATGCTTTCTTAACAAAATTAGGTAATATCCCATTAAATTAAATAATTAATTTGGAAGCACTGTGATTTTCACCAGAAGTTGATACAATAAGCAGCCTTAATTTTCAGGCAAAGTGCTCTTACTGTATGACTCCTTTGATTTGAATAGAATTTGATTATCTTTCAATTTTAGTTTATCATTACTTTTCTAGTCGTCGAAGTAAGGTAACTTCTTAGAATCAAGGTAGCATTTGGAGCATGAGATATCTCCCCTTCTCTTTGGCCTTCAATCAGATTACCTGTGTATAAATCCTTCAGAAGTTATAAAAGATTTTGAGATCTAGTTAATTTTTCCAGATTTTTTGTCATTACATCATTCCATAAAGATAAGTATGTATGAAGTATTGCAGAGAAGAGCAATATCTTCTTCCCCAGGAGGAGTTTATAATTGGATTGGAAAAACAAAGTTTAACTATAGTTCAAGGAGGCGGGGCCAGCAGAGTGGTTGAGACTTTTGAGCCAAACAGATCTGGGGCAACTTAAGCTGTGCCTTCACTCTTTGTGTGCTCCTGGGCACGTCATTCACCTCAGGGCCAGGATGGGGAATGCATGGGATAACCTGCATTGCTCCATGCATTCCGAAGGCCATGCAATGCCCCCAGCGTGGGGCCCTCTTAGAAACAGGCTGAATATAATGGTGATTATTTGTCATGGTACTGGAGCCCATTTCCATCTGATCCATTAGAGATCTAGGTGGGAGGGCTGAGGAACTTACTTGCTTGTTTAACAAGCAGTGGAGTGACAGTGGGTTGTTTTCCTTGCTCATTTTAGGAAGCCCACGCCGTCCACCTTGAAGGCTGGGGAGCTGAGGACACATGTCAGTCGCTGTCAAGTCTGTATGAGAAGAACATAATGAAGCTCAGCTCTCAGCTAATATCACAACATGGTGCTACTCCTTCCTCTTCCCCTTCCTCTTTTTTTTTTAACAGCAACGAACCCTAAAAATATATCCTATGTACCTCACTTCCAGTATGAAAACCGTAAAGTGCCTTATAGGAATCTGCATTAACTAACACACCCTGCTTCATTGGCCTCTACTTGCTGAAGGAGAAACAGAGACATCGATAAGCTGTCAGCCTTGACATACAAAATGGCACTTTTGACGAAATAAAAATATAAGTCTGTTCTACAATCCAGTGCACTGATGTGTAAAATGAGAACATCAGAAAACCAAAGGGTGCTAGGAGGTTTGCGGGGCCTTCCGTACTGTTTGAATGCCCGTTTTCATTCTTGTATGATAATCGATTCATTTTTTCACCCCCAGATGAAATGTTTGTTTATGTCACTGTCTAGCTGTTTTCAAAATTCAGGTCCTTTGGTCTGTACAAATACTAGTCATGTGAAATAGTGTTTTGAACCTCCAAATGGAATTACAGGCTCAGAAGCCACATCTTCCAACTCCCAAATATAAATTTAGGTCTTTCTGCTATGTGTGGTACTACGCAGCTGCTTTTGCAGAAATCATAAATATCCTGTGGAATAAAGATGGTCCAAAATAGGCAGAAATTAAATATATATATATATTTTAGTAATTTATATAGATGTCAGCAGATAGGCAGGTCAAGCTTTTAGTTTCAAGTTCCACTGTTAAAATAAAGCTTACATAGCTTCTTCCTTTAAAAGACTGTATTTTTTAACATGGAGTTTTAAACACCAGGGTATTGAATGTGAAACACCAATTTTCATTGTTCACCTCCAAACCAAAAATTATGTATTGCCAAAACCAAACCCAGGTTCGTGAATATGGTGTCTATTATACTGAAACATGTACTTTGAGCTAATTGTTTTTATTCTGTATTAAAGATATTCAGGGTTTTAAACACTAATCACAAACTGAATGACTTGACTTCAAAAACAACAAACTTAGAAGGCCTTCATTTTATTAGTATTCCTCTCTGCAACCTGGTGCAAGAAACAGCTCTGTTGAATCAAAATATCAGTATTTTTACATGTAAGCACATTCAGGTGGCTTTCTTGGTTTTTCTTGAGCTGTGTTCAGACTTCAGCAGGGGAACGGATGGATTGCAGGAGAGCAGAATCGGACCACTATGCCTGAAATGACATTTCACTGAAAGTCTCCAAAACGTTTTTAAGACTACTAAGGCCTTTAATGTAATTTCTTTAAATGTGTATTTCTTAAAAATTCAAATTTGTAATAAAACTATTTGTATAAAAATTAAGCTTTTATTAATTTGTCACTAGTTGTTACAGAAACATTAAAAGTTACTGCACAAGCACTAATAAATTAGTAAGCTTTGCCTATGTAGATTCTATTTAGTTTGCAATTCTTCCAAATAAGACTCACAGACTGGGTTTAATTTACTGAAATCATTACAGAGGAAAAAAAAAATGATCTCTCACCCTCTTCCTTCCCTCCCTGTTTTCCTTTCCCTTTCATCTATCTATCCAGACAGCCATTTATCCATCTCTGCATTCATTGTATGAAAACTGAGGATTTGCCACTCATTTTTCAAGAACTGGATAGTTGCAAGATAAACAAGAGATTAATAACGCATACATTTAACCATTTAAAGTGAATCCATTAGGGGTTAGAACCAAGATTATAGTTACGCAACAGATAAGTCTCATGCCAAGGGTTGGGTTCCAAGTCTTAAAGTAGAAAAGAAGATAGCAGATTTCTTTTTCCCTGGTGATCTAAGCTTCAGTTTAAACTTGATTAAAATATGATCCATGTTGAATACTGTATACTTAAGAAAAAGCTTTTAAGTGTTCACAGCAGAATTGCAGTGAAGATGAAATAAGATAAGCTTCAAATATGACACCATAGTGCTTGATCAGGAGCTACCAGTCAAGATCTAATTTTGATCACCTCCCATCTTTTATAAAATTATGAAAAGGGGTTATTTGCTTTCTTTAATATAGAGTATTAGAAGAGACGAAAACTAAAATCATTAGGCTTAGTGTCTACTGTAGTTACTGAGAAGTACTTAGCACCTCCATATTGTAGCCATTTTAGAGTATTTTGTTTTTTCATGTAAAGCTGATTTATTAATTATTATATACAGTTCAGTTTATATAGGAAAATACAAGAAGATCATATCATACCTTGAATCTCAACATTCAGATCCTATGAATTTTATATCTGTTATTCTGAAAGCATTTATATGTTTTATTTTTAATTATCCTACAGTAAAATTGACTTATGTTGATGTACAGTTTTATGAATTATAACATGTATTGGTTCTTGTAACCATAATCAAAGTCAGCTCTGAAGAGTTACGTTACACCAGAAAGCTTCCCCAAGCTCTTGGTATATAGTTACACACATACCTGCCCCAAACTTGGCAACCAACAACTGAACTTTTCCCCATCACTATAGACTTGGTTCTGCAAGAATGGAATGATAAGTGTGTAACCTTTTGAGACTACCTTCTTTTACTCAGCATAATGCATTTGACATTCATCTGAGTTGCTGTATCAACAGTTGTTTTTTGGGAGGTGGGTGGGATTTTTTGCTGAATGGGATTACATTTTATAGATGTACCGCTTTATTCACCTGTTGAAGGACATTTGGGTTTTCAGTTAGGGGTGATCATGAATAGAGAAGAAATCTTCATGATCAGGTATTTGTGTGAACATAAGTTATGTTTTTTTTTTAGGGTAAGTAGTACTGGAATGGCTGGAATGGCTAGAGCACATGGTAAGTGTATGCTTAATGCAAAAAGAAACTGCCAAATGTTTGCAGAGTGGCTGCACCATTTTACATTTCCACCATCAATAGACGAAAGCTCTACTTGCCCAAAATGTGCAGCATTGTCAGCATTTATTTATTTATTTATTTCAGTTACTCCTAATTAGTATGGCATGTCATTTAACTATGGCTTTAATGTGTGTTTCTCTAATGGTTGATGATGTTGCGCATCTTTTCATGCATTGTTTAGCTATTGGCATACTCTCCTTTATTGAAGTATCTATTAAGTCTCTGCTCATTTTTAAAAGCTGTTTCATTTTGTTGACTTTTTAAAGCTTTTTGGATATACTGGTTATAGGACATTTGTTGGAACTGTGATTGGCAAATTCGTCCTCTTAATATTATCTTTCAAAGAGCTAAAGTTTTTCATTTTGATATCCAATTTATCAGTGTCTTTTTACACAGGACAGCCTTTTGGTTTCAGGTGTTAAGAACTCTTCGATTAACCTGAGGTCACTTAGATTTTCTCCTACTTCTAAAAGTTTTATTACTTTACATACTATATATATATATATATATACACAGTACATTGTATTTTTTGTTTTGCTTTTTTTTTCTTTTTAGAGATTTTACTCATTACTTTTAGAGAGAGGAGAAAGAAGGGAGGGCAAAAGAGAGGGAGAGAAACATCAATGTACAGTGTTGCCTTTCACCTGCCTCCAGCTGGGGACCTGGCTGGAGACCTGGCTTACGACCTGGTTATGTGCCCTGCCTGGGAATCAAACCAGTGACCTTGGGTTCACAGGCTGGTGCCAATCCACTGAGCCACACCAGCCAGGGCCATTAATTGTTTTTTAATGGATGAAGTTTACATAATTAAAAATTCACCATTTTAAAGTGAACAATTTAGAACATTCACAGTGTTGTGCAACCGTCACCTGCACTGTGTACTGAAATGTTTTCATCACACCCAAATCCAGTGCCCATTCAGCAGTGACGCCTCCTCCATTCCCATCCCCAGCAACTGCCAATCTGCTTTTTGACTCTATGGATTTACCTGTTCTGGCTTTCATACAATGGGATCATTCAATAAATGACTTTCCTGCCTGGTTTCTTTTACCTATCATGTTTTCAAGATTCATTCATTAATTTTTATGGCTGAACTATTATTTTCATTGAATGTATATGCCAAGGTTATGTGCCCTGACTGGGAATTGAACCAGAGACTTTTGGATTTGCAAGCCAGCATCTATCCACTGAGCCACTAATCAGGGCTATTTGCCTATTTTAAATTAGGTCATTTATATTTTTATTGTTTAGTTGTAGGGGTTCTTTATATATTCAGGATACTAGACCTTTATCGATATATGGTTTGCAAATAAATTCTTCCATTCTGTGGGTTGTTTTTTACTTTTTTTTTTTTTTTTATGTCTTTTGATACACAAAATTTTCCAAATTTGATTAAGTACAGTATATTTTTCTTTTGTCACTTATGCTTTTGATGTCATATCAAAAAAGCCATTGCTGCTCTGGCTGGTGTGGCTCAGTGGGTTCAGTGCCGGCTTGCAAACCAAAGGGTCAATAGTTTGATTCCCAGTCAGGGCACTGGGAATCTGGCTGTTGGGGACCCCAGTTAGGGGTATGTGAGAGGCAACCACACATTGATGCTTCCTCCCCATCTCTCAAAATAAATAAATAAATTTTAAAAAAGTCATTGCCAAATCCAAGAGCATAAGCATTCACTCCTATGATTTTCTCCAAGAGATTTATAGTTTTAACTCTTACATTTAGGCCATTGGTTCATTTTGAGTTACTTTTTAAAAATATTTTATTCAGTATTTTTAGAGAGAAGGGCAGGGAGCAAGGAAAAAGGGAAAGAAACATCAATGTATGGTTGCCTTTGACCTGCTTCCAGCTAGGGGCCTGGCTGGAGACCTGGCTTGCAACCTGGGTATGTGCCCTCAGTTAATTTTTGTATACAGCATGAGATAGAAAACCAACTTCATTCTTTCACATGTAGATATCCAGTTGTCGCAGTACGATTTATTAAAGAGACTGTTTTCCCCATTGGATGATCTTGGCACCCTTGTCAAAATTTAGTTGACTATCCTTTTATTGAATGAATTTTGCATTTTTGTTAAAAATTAATTGACCATACTTTGGGTCTGTTTTTGAACTCTGTTCTGTTTCATTGATCTATGTGATGCCTTAAACAACACTATTCTTTCTTGATTAATTTAAGTATTAAAATCAGTGTGATTCCTCCCTCGTTGGTACTTCCTTTTCAAAATTGTTTTAACTACTTTAGTTTCTTTGTTTTTCTGTATAAATTTGAGATTCAGCTACATAACATCTTGGGATTTTGGTTAGAATTACCTTAGTTTGGGAAGAATTGTCATCTTTACTACACTAAATCTTATATTCCGTAAACATGGTATGTTTTTCATTTCATTTTATAGATTTCTGAGTTTTTTAAAAATTTTATTGTTGTTGTATTACATCCATCCCCTTTTTGCTCCCCTCTGTCCCCCTTCCCACTTACCCATTCCCCCCATTTTTTTTTAAAGATCTCTGATTTTTTTATTATTGAAATGTTTTCAAATTACAGATTTTGTGCATGTTAGGTTAGATTTATACTTGTGTTGTTATTTTAGAGCCATTGTAAATTTTAAATTATCAATTTTTTAAGTTAAATTTATTTTAATTATGTACACTCAGCTATAGCAATATGATTGAATTTTTTATTATCGACCTTGGATCCTGTGACTTTCCTAAATTCTCTCATATAGCTCTAGGAGTGTTTTTGTTGCTTTGTTAAGATTTCTTATATAAAAATCTTGTTGTTTGTAAATAGGGACAGTTCTATTTATTCCTTTCCATATTCAGCATAATGTTAAACTATAGGTTTTTATATACATGGCATTATACTTGAGAGTTTTGTTTGTTGTTGTTTTTTTTTATACTTGAGAGTTTTTATGATGAATGGATATAGAATTTTATCAAATGCTTTTTCTGTTATCAGCTGTTAGGGTTATGTTAATATGATGGATAATCAATGATTGATAATGAAAGATAATGCTCCATTGGTTATGGTGCACTCCTTTTTTTTTTTAATGTTGCTGGATTTGATCCACTAATACTTCATTGAGGATTTTTGTGCTTTTGTTAGTGAGGAAAATTGGTTTTTAGCTTTCTTTTTTTGTCTTTGTCGAGTTTTTGTATCAGATAATCTCTTTCTAAAAATATGAGCTGGGAAGTATTTCTTCCTCTCCCATTTTCTGGAAGAAATTATGTAGTTGTTGTTATTTCTTCTTAAATACTTAGTAAAATCTGCCAGTAAAACTCTCTGAGCCTGAAAATTTCTTTTGGGGGAGGTTTTTTCCACTATAAAATCAATCTTTAATAGTTATAGGACTGTTTAGGTTCTATTTCATCATGGATGAATTTGGTAGTTTTTGTCTTCCAAAAAATTAGTCTATTCTGAGTTTATTGAATTTGTGTCTAGAGTTTTTCATAGTATTCCCTTATTATCCTTGTGTCTATGGAGCCTGTAATGACATTCTTTATTTCTTTCCTGATAATGATAATTTATATATATTTTCTTTGTAAGAAGTTTATCAGTATCCTTGATTTTTCAAAGAATCAGTTTTAATTTCATTGATTTTTTTTACTCATATTATTTTCTTTCATGTTCTCACTTTTAATTTATTTTTGCTTTTTTCTAGTTTCTGCAGGTGGAAGTTTAGATGACCAATTTGAGGCTATTATTCTTTTTTAATATAAGCATTAAATGCTATATAATTTCCCTCTAAGCACTGATTTACCTGCATATTACAAATTTTGTTTAGTTGTAGCTTTGTTTACATTCAATTAAAAATAACTCAGTTTTTCTGAGTTATTTCATTTGATCTATGTTTTTTGGATATCTGTTGTGTAATTTTAGTAAACTAAACAACATACTACAAAGTGTTGTATTTTAAAACAAATTTATTCTTATATGTAAATACATAAACATAGTCATTTTTTTAATGACTATTTTTTTAATTGTTCAAAATAGTCTCCATTTGCTGCAATAATAGGCTCGGAATCTTGAACACACTTTCATTAACTTTTCTTTGTCCATGGACGTTATAATGTTTTCAGTCTTAGCTTTAACAGCCTCTTTATTGGAATGAGGTTGTTTATTAACTTCTCTCTCACAAATGCTCCATACATAATGGTCTAAAGGATTTGCATGCAGGTGAACTAAGCAGCCAAATTTCCTTTGACCAGAATTCAGGAACATTGAAACTAAGATATTCTTGTACCATTTTGGCATTATGTGCTGGTGTACCATCTTGGAAGACAATATGACATCCATTTGCCACTTGCTTCATCCACGGTACAACTACTCTCAAGCCATGGCTTGTGGCTCAGTGGATAAGGTGCCGACCTGCGAACCCAAAGGTCGCTGGTTCAATTCCCCAGCCAAGGCACATAACCAGGTTGCAAGCCAGGTCCCCAGCCAGGTCCGTAGCTGCAGGCAGGTAAAAGGCAACGTACATTGATGTTTCTCTCCCTCTCTGTGTCTCTTCTTTTCTGTCCCCTCTCTCTGAAAGTAACAAATATTTAAAAATCTTTTAAAAATAAAAACATCAAGGTAAACATCCTAGATCTTCATTGATGATCTCCTGGATTCTATGTACAATAGTATAATATCTGGACTTGTGTGATCCTTGCATACCTTATGCATTCTCCTTGTTGGTGAGGCAACATCAAGATCAGCATCATACACCTTCATGTTGTAAACTGTGTGGAAAGGGATGTTATCGACGTCGGAAATTTCCATAGCAGTTCGACCTGCGCGCAATCCAGAAATTATGGTTGTTCTAACATCATACTCTTTTGATGTGACAGATGCTCTCAGAATTTAATACTTTATATCTGAAACAATGATGTTAACTTATAACCTTAGAAACATAGTTTTTCAAAATTAATATGAAGCCTGTGAAATAAGGAAATGCAAGGTTATTGCCAATTGATCGTGGGCACCCTGTATTTCTGGTTTTTGATTTCTGGTTTAATTTTATTATGATTATAGAGCATACTCTGTATGATATCAAGAATCTTACTTTGTTAAAATTTCTTTCATGACCTAGGGTATGCTTTTTCTTGGAAATATCACATTTGCAATTGAAAAGAAAAAAAAGAAAATGTACTTAACTAATGTTGGGTAGATTGTTATATAAATGTAAATTAGAATTTATTTTGTTGGTGCTATTCTTTTGTTAATTAATATCTATGTTAAGTTTCTATCAATTACTAAGAGATCAGTGTTTAATTGTTAGAAATTTTTAATGTATTCTCTAAGGACAGTTTTTGCTTTATCTGTTTTTAAGCTCTTTGTTATTAGATATATATATATATATATATATACACTTAGTAGTATTATGTCTTCATAGTGAGTTGGTTCTTTTATCTTTGTGCTATGTGTCTCTTTAACATAATTATTTATTTTTTGCTCTGAATTCTACTTTGATATTAATATAGTCACTTCATCTTTCTTACGATTAGTATTTTACATGGCATATCTTCTCTATTTTTTTACTTTTTACCTATTTATATCATTATATTTGAAGTGAGATTCTTGCAAATCACATATTTTAAAAGTGTTTTTAAATACATGTTTTTAAAATGTATTCTAACAATCTCTCTTTTAATTGGTGTGTTTTTAAAATTTATTTTTGAAGATTTTATTCATTATTTTTAGAGAGAGGGGAGGGGTGAGTGGCAGATAGGGAGAGAGACATCAATGTATGGTTGCTTTTCACCTGCCTCCAGCTACGGACCTGGCTGGAGACCTGGCCTGCAACCTGGTTATGTGCCCTGGCTGGGGAATCAAACCAGTGACTTTTGGGTTCGCAGGCCTGTGCCTTATCCACTGTGCCACCAGCCAGGGTTGTCTTTACCTTCTTTATATTTAATATGATGACTAGCATGTATGATTTTATGTCTAGCTTTTATTATTTGTTTTCTGTTTGTTATTCCTGTTTTATCATTTATTTCCTGTGCCCCTTTTAGTTAAACATTCTCTAGTATTCTATTTTAAATTATGTAATATGGATTTTACTATATTTCATATTTTTAAAACTCAAGAGGAGAATAGTTTTATTTACCCAAATGTTATCCAGTTGTATTTTTCTTTATCTCTGATGTTCTGAGTTCTCTTCTCACATCATTCTTCTCATGTCTGAAGAACTTTTTCTTTTAAGATTTTATTCATTATTTCCAGAGAGAAGGGCAGGGAGGGAGGGAGAAAGGGAGAGAAGCATCAATGTATGGTTGCCTTTCACGTGCCTCCAGCTATGGACCTGGCTGGAAAACTGGCTTGCAACCTGGTTATATGTGCCCTGATTGGGAATTGAGCCAGCGACTTTTGGGTTCACAGGCCAGTGTCATCCACTGAGCCACCAGCCAGAGCTGAAGAACGTTCTTCAACAATTATTTTAGAGTAGGTCTGCTGGCAAACAGTTCTTTGAGTTTTGCTTCACCTGAAAATGTCTTTACTTCACCTTTCCTGAAGGATTTTTTCATTGGGTGTAGAATTTTGACAGTTCTTTCAGTAACTCAAAACTGTCGTTCGCTTTCTTTTCTTCTGGCCTGTACAGTTTCTGGTAATAAATTCTCAGTCACAAAAATCATTGTTTCTCTATAGATAGTGTGTTGTTCTCTGGCTACTTTTTAACATTTCTCATTGTCTTTAAATTTCAGGTGACTGATTAGGACATTTCTGAGTGTGGATCGGGTTCCCTGAGTTTCTTGAACCTGTAGACATATGTCTGTTTCCTAGGAAAATGTTCATATTTTAGGCAGGCCATTGATCTAGTAGGTTTCAGGGCTCCATGTTTCAATTCATCATCTGTAGTCTTGGTTTCAATGTCAGATCAGGTTTTGCAGTGCTACTCAGATCTGCCCTGTGTGTTAACTACCCTGTGGCCTCTGGGGTGTAGGCAGTGTGTGGTCAGTTCTCTAAGTCATTGCTATGCACTTCAGAATCAGAGCTATGCTTGCAAAGATAGAAGATGAGTCCAAGACTTCATCAACAACTGCACAGGGTTACCTTCTTAAGGTCTATCCTCTTCATGATCTTCCCATTACCTTCTTATTTTCTGGGATTCCTCTTTTTGATCTTTTATCCAAAAATAGGGTCTTTACTTATGTCACCATGCCCACATTTCCTGTGACTATAGCCAGGCATGGACTGAATGGCAGAAGGACAAGAGTCAAAAAAAAAAAAAAAAAAAAAAAAAAAATCCCAAAACAGGAAAGGCAAGCTCACTACTGGTTTGGTGGTGAATCTACATCTGGTTTTCTTTTCCTAGTCTGTCTGCTTCTGTGTGCTTTCGGAGTCCCTGATAGCTGTCTTCCCTGTGGGAGAGACAGGCTGGGTTCTGCTACTCAGTTTTACTGGTAGTGGTACCATCCAAGACAGCACTTTAGAAGCATAAAGAGTACTAGTTTTCATTTTAATATGCATGATAATAATGTATAAAGAGAAATAAGTAGTTTGACTTATTGACTTTGCTCATTTTTAACATTTTCCTACTCTTGTTTCCAATGCTTGGATGCGTTGTAAGTCACTGATTTAGTTAGCTATTACGCAAAGGCTTTTCTATGTTGATTGATACATGCTGGCTTTTCCCAAACATGTTTTTGTTACAGCTAACTGTACTTTAAATAGTGTACATTGGCTTATGCTCATATCTAGTTCCTTCATTTTCACATCATTATCTCTCACCTCCTCGGTCTTAGATGCTGGATCTGTCCTCAAAATGTGTATCTGATCCCAAAAACCTTTCCATTGTACCATGAAACTAGATAGATCTGAGTTCAGATTCTAATCCTGCCACTTACAAACTCCTGATCGTGGGCAAGCTACATAACCTCTCATAGTCCTGCATAATCTAGATCATTTTTACTTTGCAGTTCTTCTACGCCAGAATCATAGACTAGGAAGAATTTATAGGAAAAGGAAAAACTTGTTCTGCTGTACTCATCCATTCATCCTTCCACCTGTTCTTTCCATCCATCCATCCCATCCCTTCATCATACATACACTGTGTGCTGATCATATTTCCCAGGCACCAGGTTAAGTACAGGATAAATGATAAGGAATAATATGAAGTTTTTGAGAAACATTTTGTTCAACATAAATGAACAAACAAAATTGAAACAGATTCACAGACATATAGACTAGTCAGATGATTACCAGAGGGGAAGGGAGACTGGGTGAAAGAGGTGAAAGGATTAAGAAATACAACATGGTAGTTTGTGAATAGTTATAAGAACGTAAAGTACAGCACATGGAATATAGTCAATAATATTGTAATAACTGTATGATGCCAGGTGGGTATGGGAGATAGCAGGGGAATACTTTGTGTCAGGATATGGAGGCGGCTAGAATGCACACCTGGACTTTGGTCAGAACAGCAACAGGGTATGCTGATTAAGCTACCCAGCTCCTGTGGATATGATGATTAAGCTACCCAACACATCCTGTGTTGATGGAGCTAGCCAAACCCATCCTAAATGTGTAACAAAGTATAAATACCCTGCCCCTTAAACATGATGACTTCTCTTAAGAGTCATTTCCCTTGCCACTTTCCCTTTTCCCTGGTCCCCTTTCCCTTCCCCCAATAAACACATGGCTTAATTCCACAGTGGTCTCCAGGCGTGTTTTCTGTAAGGCTGATACTTGATTGTCTGATTACTATGCTAAACACTTGATACTCATATAAATTAATACTAAGAAATAAATAAATATATTAGAAAATAAGTTCTGTTTAAAAAATCCCTGTGGAGAAAACTTGTAACTTTTGTCAGGTATGTAAAATGAGTTTATGGATCTGAAAACTACATACAAAAATGGGGGTGGGATTCAGGGTTGGATTACAAATGGGAATCATGAGAGTTGCCTACTTCAGAATGTTGTCTTAAACATTAAGTGAGAGGTGTGATTAAATGGAATTAAGCACAAAGAGATGCAGATGGCTCCTCTTTGTTCATTCAGGCCCAGGCAAGGCCAGGTACTTGCTGCATAATCCTGCTTCCGGAGAGTTTAGGCCAATGGGCCATGTTCTTCCCTTTTTGTCATCTTCCTGTCACATACTAGCATAAATCAGTTTGCGGAGAGGTCTACATTCAGCCTTATTTCTATTTGAATGGCAACCTTCCCTAAACTTAGTTCCCACAATATTAAAAAAGCATTTAATTTTATTATATCTATGATTACCACACAATAGCAAAAGGTGCCCCCAGAGTCACTTTTTAACATTTAGGATTTTGTTAAGACTTCAGAGTTTATATTCGCATTATCTTTGTTTTTCCAGATTTAAGATGTTTTCAAATTGTGTTATAAGTAGCAACTTATCCTTTTCATCATTTTAGTTGTATTTTTCTGATTCTACTCTGTCTCTGCTGGTTTGAAAGGAAATGACATGCCAGAGCTACTCAGTCAAACATTAATAAGCATCCTCTTATTTTTCCAGGCATTCTCCTGACCTTTCAGGTGGAGAGAATAAGTAGTAAAACTTACTTCCCTTAACAGGTTCAGATCACTTGGAAGGTAAAATATATACAGAAAATATAGTTAATAATTAGGGCCGTGAAAGATGATGATTTTGGAGTGAACTTTAAGGTCTTAAGCCCCCGGTTCTCCCATTTCTAAACCAAATCCAGATCATAGATCATGCCAGAGCCTTGAGATTATCTCCTAATAATATCAAAAAAGAAATAGTTCACATGCCTATTCAGTAACTATTGGAAAAGGAATTTTTTTGTGGATGCTCCATGGTTCATGACCCTGCTTGAAAGAGCTTTCTCTTTCTTGCAGTGGTAAAGGCCTATCTCTGAAATGATATGGAAAACAGCCCTTTGTACCATTTAAAACCTCCACATTAATTTCTGAGTCGCCACCCCTGCCCCATTCAGCCAGCTCTTCTTAGAAGAGTTTTTGAGAGGATTGTGATTCCAGAACTTTAAAAAAAACTTTATGGTATTTTTTCCATTACCATTTATCCCCCTTATACCCCCTTCCTTCCATCCCCACAATCACCACACTGCTGTCCATGTCCATGAGTCTTTTTCCTTTTTGCTTAATGCTTCTACCCCTTCAGGCTCCCCACCCCCATGACTGTCATCCTGCCCTCTATCTACGAGTCTGTCACTGTTTTGCTTGTTAGTGCAGATTGTTCATTGGATTCCACACATGAGTGAAATCATTTGGTATTTGTCTTTCTCTGACTGGCCTATTTCACTTAGCATAATGTTCTCTAGGTTCATCCAGACTGTCACAAAGGACAGAATGTTCCTCTTTTTTACAGCTGAGTAGTACATTGTTTAAATGTCCCATAGTTGATTTATTCACTCATTTACCGATGGACATAAGCTGCTTCCATAGTTTGGCAATTGTAAATAATGTTGTAATGAACATAGCGGGTGCTTATGGTCATTTGAATTAGTGTTTTGAATTTCTTTGGATACAGTCACAGAAGTGGGATTGCTGGGTCAAAGGGCAGCTCCATTTTTAATTTTTTGAAGTATCTCTATACAGTTTTGTACAGTGTTGGCACCAATCTGCATTTCCATCAACAATGCAAAAGGGTTCTTCTTTCTCCACATCTTTCCCAGCACTTGCTCGTTGATTTATTGGTGATAGCCATTATGACCTGTGTGAGGTGATATCTTATTGTGGTTTTAACTTGCATTTCTGTGATGATTAGGGGTGCTGATGTCTATTGGTCATCTGTAAATCCCTTTTGGAGAAGTGTTTATTCAGGTCCTTTGCCCATTTTTTAAGTTGGATTGTTTTTTAACACCAATTTTTTAAATTGGTGTTGAGTTTCGTAAATTCTTTATAAATTTTGGATATTAATCCTGTTACAGAGTGAAAGAAAGCCAAAATCCCCCACTTTGCATTTTGGGGATGGGACACTGAAGTAAGCCATTTTTCCTGAGAGGTACTTTGCATATCTATGGCTGGTGACTAGTCCCTTGGTTATGCAAATGCTAGATTAATCTTTTACCCCGAACATATGGGAGGAGTTTTTGACCTTAGAAAGGTGATGAAAGAATTTTCATAGTTGGCCATCAGTGGTCACCAGACCACTGAGTCACAGGTTGCCATTTCATCTTAAAATATGGCAGCAGACCCTCAGTCCTCTCGCTCTCACTTGGATGGACATGCAGAGAGACAAGTGGTCTCTCTGCTCCTCCGGATGGACATGCAGACAAGGACTCATTCGCTCTCCTGATGGACCCATAGACAGACACCCAGCCTGAGAACTCACGTGGTCTGAGAAAGGGGGATTGAAAGAGGGAAGGGAGCTGTGCAGCTTGCACAGAGATAGGGAATTATCTGTGGTATAAGGGCTGGGGATTGTGCACAAGACAGCCCCCTAACTGGGTATAGCAGCTGCCGGGAACTTTGAGTTTATAACTGGAATACTAGGCTGTGACCTACTATGTTTCTGAAAGATAGTATCATTTGATTGTTTTAAAGCTAGCCTAATCGGGAATTACTGTATATGTTTTGGGTATTTTTAAAGGGAGAGGGATTTAATGGCACAATTGCACCTTTAATATAAATCTGTATACCCCTCAAATAAACAAAATAACTTTCTTTTTTCATCAAACTGTTATTAAGAGTTATTCCTGGTGATGGGCAAATCAAACCCATTAAAACTGGGGACCACCCCTCAAGGGTCCTGTTACAACCCCTTATCAAATGTATTGGTGAACATGTTCTCCCATTCAGTGGGTTGTCTTTTTGTACTCAGAAAATTGTAAGACATGGAAGAAAGAAATTGAAGATGATACAAATGAGTGAAAGCACATACTATGTTCATGGGTAGGAAGAATTAACATCATTAAAATATCCGTGCTATCGGCCTACGAACCCAAATGTCACTGGTTCAATTCCCAGCCAGGACAACATAATCAGGTAGCAAGCCAGGTCTCCAGCCAGGTGTGTAGCTGGAGGCAGGTGAAAGGCAACCATGTATTGATGTCACTCTCCCTCTCTGCCTCTCTCCCTTCCCCTCTGTCTAAAAATAATAAATAAAATCTTAAAAAGAGAATCCGTGCTAGCCAAAGTGATCTATAAATTCAATGCAATTCCTATCAAGATTCCAATGACATATTTCACAGAACTATAACAAATATTTCAAAAATGTATATGGAACCAAAAAAGGCCCCACATAACGACAGTGATCCTGAGAAGAGAACAAAGTTTGAGGAAGTACGCTGTCTAATATCAAACAATACAAAAGACCATAGTAATCAAAATAGCATGGTACTGTCATAAAAACAGACATTGACCAATGGAAAAGAATAGAGCCCAGAAATAAACCCACACCTTTATAATCATTCAATACTCGACAAGGGAAGCAAGCACATTCAATGGGCTAAAGATAGTTTATTCAATAAATTGTTTTGGGAAAATTGGACATATACGTGCAGAAAAGTGAAAGTAGACCACCTTCTTACACAACACACAAGAATAAATTCAAAATGGATTAAAGAGTTCAATATGAGAGCCGAAACCATACAAATCTTAGATGAATACATAGGCAGTCAAGTCTCAGACATTGCTTGTGGCAGTATTTTTTCTGATATATATGTTAGCCAAGGGAAACTAACTAAACAAATAGGACTACATCAAACTAAAATGTTTTGCACAGCAAAGGAAACCATTCTAGACCCTTTTAAACCTGTTGGGTGTGCCACTGAAACCTGCTCTCTGGGTTGTCCTTACAGCTCCAGCTTGACATGAGTGGACACCTTAGGAGGTGGGATGGAGAGCAGGGGGCCACCCAGGTTGCCACCTGTACATACTCCTGGCACTGAGACTCCCTTGACAAAGACCATGCTCCTCCAGGTCATCCAGCCCAAGGTCACTGATTCCCCAGTACTTGGGCATTTAGAATTTGTTTATGAATTATCTGCTTAAAACTAAGCATTAGTGCAGCAAGTTAAAAATGAACTCTTGGAATAGGGAAACAACTTCCTAGTGAAGTTTCCTAGCTGAGTTTGATTTAAGTAAATGTTGGAGTGAGTCTTGTCTCCCTGTAACTGGTGTCTGGGCTGCGGTTTGACTATCAGGGTCTGCCGGCTAGGGGACAGGGTCCTTCTGCAAACACAAAGCTCTTTCAAAGTTTCCTTGGAGCTGTGTTTCTCCAGCACCCACTTGCAGGAGAGCTGGGATGCCCCCACACATACCCCCCTCACCCCCACCCCCTGCTTCCGGTGAGTGTGGCAGCACCAGGCCAGGAGAGGCTGGTTCCAGCAGCTCTGAATCATTTCTCACAGCCTTTGCGTGGGGAGTGTTTCCTCTCATTAACGCCCTATTTGTACTTCCTGAGCTCGCACGTGGACTGCGCTCCCAAGTCCTCATTTAATCGCCTGAAATAGCTGCGCACATTCCCTGGGCTTTGCGTCTCCACCGCTCAGCATCTGGCCTCCCTCTCCTACCGTCTGAGCCACCATGAGCGTGGTTGAGTCATGGAGAAACTGAATCATTCAGCCACGCTCAGGAAATGCCTTTTATAGACTCAATTTTATGCAGCGCTGCAGGTGACTTCTGAAGTTCGCTGCTTATTTTACCATCCTTTCCGCCTGAACTGGTCCTTGTTTGCTCTGAGCAGAAACCTTCCCCAGGCGATCTTTGCCTTACTAGGGGCAAGTTTCACACAAAAGATACCCAGGCATTCTGTCCTAAGGGATATTTATTTTCTCTGATGCAAATGAGACTTTCTGTAGACTAGTTTTGAAGCAGCCTTTGCTAGTCATTTCAGAGAAACTGTGTGTATTTACAAAGCAGATCCCTTGCAATCTAGGAGGAATTTCCAGAACAAACAGCACATAGCACCCCAATCCTTTAATGCAATGTTCCACCTCCACAGAATGGTTTGCTAAAATTTGCAGCAACTCTGTCCCTTTCTATTCCATGTTTAACGAGGTTACTCTGAAACAAATCACTAGGTAGTAATTAGGAACCATGGCCAGGACCATGCTTCCTTCCTTCCTTCCTTCCTTCCTTCCTTCCTTTCTTCCTTTCTTCCTTCCTTCCTTCCTTCCTTCCTTCCTTCCTTCCTTCCTTCCTTCCTTCCTTCCTTCCTTCCTTCTTTCTTTCTCTTTCTTTCTTTCTTTCTTTCTTTCTTTCTCTTTCTCTTTCTTTCTTTCTTTCTTTCATTATTATTATTTTTTTTTATTGTTGTTGTATTACATCCATCCCCTTTTTTGCTTCCCTCTGTCTTCCTCCCTTTCTTTCTTTTTTTTTAATGAAATGGCATAGGGAAGAGAGTAGATGTAGAATTATTTCAAATATACAAATGAACTCTTTCACTAGAGTTTGTGAATATGAACTATAATGGTAAAAATACAGTGGAACACATTTTAAAAGAATTGCCAATAGACATAATTTACACTATAGGTATCTGATGGTGGAAGGTTTTCTCTTCAAAAGCCATCCCCTGAGGCCCTGGCTGGTGGCACAGTGGATTGATGCTGGCCTGTGAACCCAAAGGTTGATGGTTCAATTTCCAGCCAGGGCACATAACCAGGTTGCAAGCCAGGTCTCCAGCCAGGATCGTAGCTGGAGGTGAAAGGCAACCATACGTTGAAGTCTGTCTCCCTCTCTGCCTCTCTTCTTACACTTCTCTCTAAAAATAATAAATAAAATCTTTTTAAAAATTAATAAAATAAAATAAAAAGAAATCCTGTCCCTAATGCCTGTGTCTTCCATCCTGCCCTTGTCAAGGGCTGCCTCCATGTTCCTGTTGAGTATAGAAATGGTGGGGCCTGGCCCTGCTGTGTAGGGAGGAAGTGGTCTTGCAATCCTAACAGAAGGTGATATGGTAAGGAGAAGTGATACCATATGGCAGGAGGCTTTTCAGAGGATCCTCAGTTAGCTCTTGCTGCTGCAGCAAGATGCTGAGTGAGTGGGACAGTTCCTGCTGCCCTCATTAAGAATTAGAACCCTAAATGAGAAAAAAAGGCATTCAGTGTCACATGTGCTGAAAACAGTTGTCAACAATTGGGGGGCAGGTTTCCATCCAGATGAAAAAACCTGGCTCCCTCAACAACTCCCTACCCCCAGCAATGCAGCCAGGAGGAAAGGAGAATGGAGGAGTATGAACCGGAAGCCCTGAGGGAGGAGCTCATGCTTTTCCCTTTTCTTGGAGAAGAGAGGATGCTTGCTAAAACCCTGCACCAAACTAGGAGGCCAAGAGCGCTTTTTAGATTTCGTGGATGCTTTTAACAGGTGGGGCATGGCATCTGATGCCCCAGCACCCTGCACAGTTGGGGACAGAGGCAGATGGGACTTGGGGCAGGGATGAAAGGACACACCCTGCACACCTATAGCTTTTTGTGGCCAGAAGTAGCAAGCTTTGTCTAAGGCCTGAGGAAAGAAACTGGTTCTGGGGAAGGGGACCCCAGCCTCAAGAAACTGTGAGATACTTGTGGTACAAAAACTGAGGCTGGAGTGGAAAGAGAATAAGCCTGAGCTGGCTCTTTAGGGCCCGGGACCTACCATGAGGCAATTAAAGAAACTCACTCACGATCCCCTTGAGAGCCAACTTGGGGACCTCAGGAGGCTCAGAGCAGGCTTGGGGGCAGTCTTTATTCAGTAGAGGGCTGTAGCTTCCTTCTTCCCCTCACTGGTCTCAGCCCTAGAGGAGTGAGACCAAAAGAACAGGAAGGAGAAAGGAAGGCCCTGCCTGTGCCTCATTCAAGTCTCTCTAGTCAAGAACTTCTGCTTTGTCTGTTTGCCTGTCTTGTGTGCTATGAACACCGTTGGTGGTTCAGTGATGCCTGTGTAAGTTTCTCAGGCAAAAAAAAAAAAAAGTTTATTTACAAATGCATATAGTAATATACATATGGAGTATTAGAATGATTGCACTTTTCACACTATTAAGATTTTTTGATATAGTAATATATGCACTTCTTAATTAAATAAATGATTTAGAGGCAGAAATAAGCACATCTTAAAGCACTAATGAAATAAGCATAAGTGGTGTTTCATAATATTTGAAACTCTTGTTATATAACATGATAATATCTGTTTTCTTTATTGGTGACCAAGTCACAGATATTGCTAATATAGTGATTTGTATATTACAGTCATAATTGAAAGAAAGGCTGCAGAGGTTGGTAAACATAAACCTGCACTTTTTTTCCTCATCTAAGTTCAGGGATTCTGAATTCCATGGAGCCAGATCAAAGGCTGGTTGGAAGCAGTGGGCTGGGGAGCAGGTGGGTGTCCAACTGTCTGAGGAGGGACTAGACTTCCCCTAGTACTGGAGGGAACCTGGTGGGCCCATATCTGCCCATGTCACTGTTAAGGAATAGAATGTATAATTTCACTCAAGCACAATTTGGACCAATTGGAGGAAATTGAGAACTCTGATGTACAATCTCTACTGAGCTCACCTTGAAACATTGAATTTTTATTTCATTGTGTATGTCTTTATGGTTCGTTGTGTTCGACAGCAATGTACAGGTTTTGAAACCAGACAGCTGTGTTTGGATTTGAATGACCTTTATTCACTGGGTCTCAGTGTCTTCATCGGCAGAACTTCTCAGGGTTGTGGATGAGTTGGTCAATCCATGTGAAGTGCTTAGAGCAGAATGTGATGTGTGGTGGACTCTCAGGCCTGGGAGTGAGTCTGACCCAGCAGACACCTCGTGGGTCTTTCCTCCAAGTTCTTTCTTGGCCGCACATAAACTTCATTTCCCACACATCAGTGGGTGTAAGGAAGAATCAAAAGAACCCTTACAACTTCCTAGCCTGTTTAATGATCCGCTTCTCATCATTCTTCTGTTGCCAGCGGACTGGTTATAAATAGAAGGCTGTATTGCAATCCACGTCCTTTTGACACTGTGATCCCTGATGGCTCACAGGACACAGTGTCCCAGGAAACTCAACATTCATCACTACAAAATTGCTTCTAAAATAGGCCAGTAGACACTCTTAGTGCTCCAATAAGTCCTGTAGATTCAGTCATGCTTTATCAGGTTGTCTCTGAGAGCTATGATCATGAGGTATAATTCAAACAAAATCAACACAGCATCTACCCATTTCAAATTCCCTGAATGACCTGCTTTGTAATTTTAGATTTATAAGAAAATGACAATGAACCTTCATGCCCTTTCAATTTTCTCAATTGTCTTAGATGAATTATACTAAGAAAAGTCTGTCTTAAAATACAAAGACCCCCCTTATTTGCTGGTTTGTCATACTCTCTAAGGTGTTTGTGAAGGACACAAAACCCTTGCTTTATGTTTGTCTTGTTTTGTTTCACTTTAGTTATTTTAATGATAGATGTTCTCATCTCATTTTTGTGTTTCCTTCTGTCCTCTCCAAGTGGGACAGTTCCAGTTAGTTGAATACTTTTGTATAGGCAAAGGAGTTTATTGCTTTTAACAAACTCAAAATTAGACAGTTTCCAATAATCTGTTTTTTAATCATATAGAAACATATTTTTCTTGTAAAAATATTTTAAAATATTTATTTATTATTTTTTAGAGAGAGAGGAAGGGAGAGAGGCAAAGAGGGAGAGAGACATCAATGTATGGTTGCCTTTCACTTGCCTCCAGCTATGGACCTAGCTAGGGAGACCTGGCTTGCAACCTGGTTATGTTGCCCTGGCTGGGAATCAAACCAGCAACCTTTGGGTTCACAGGCCAGCATAAAAAAATAGTTTATTTATTATTTTTAGAGAGAGTGGAAGGGAGAGAGGCAGAGAGGGAGAGGAGCATCAATGTATGGCTACCTTTCACCTGTCTCCAGCTAAGGACCTGGCTGGAGACCTGGCTTGCAACCTGGTTATGTGCCCTGACTGGGAATTGAACCAGTGACCTTTGGGTTTGCAGGCCATCGTGTTTCCGCTGAGTCTCCAGCCAGGGCCCTCAAAACATATTTTTCAAAATAAGACCTATGCTTATAGACCTCCTAAATTACAAGTACAATTTTGACGTATCACATAGTGTCCTTGCACTTTGGATCAACAAGGGAAAGTCAAGAGCTAAATTCGTCTCTGGTTCGATTCCCCAGCCAGGGCACATAACCAGGTTGCAAGCCAGGTCTCCAGCCACATCCATGGCTGAAGGCAGGTGAAAGGCAACCATACATTTCTCTCCCTCTCTGCCCCTCTCCCTTTCTCTCTCTCTCTGGAAATAATAAATAAAATCTTAAAAAAAAAAAAAGTAGCATTCTTTAAAAAAAAAGAAAACAGCTAAATTCTATTTTTGGTGTTTCATTCTTCCTTTTAGACTTTGGGCCAATCATTTGATTTACGTTCAAGTCTATCACTAAGGAAAACATGAGGATGGTTATCTGTGTCAGTTAGCTTTGGCAGAATAACAAACTGCTTCAAACACGACCTAAGACTGTTTATTTGCTGACAATTCCGTGGGTGGGCAACTTGGGCTGGGCTCCTCAGGATGGCTCCCTGTGTTGCTGTCTGGGCTCAGTTAAGCATCTGTAGTCATCTGATAGCCAGTGGTGCTGTCTGGGGATGAAGGCCCATCATTCCGAAGGCTAATCTTGGCTCATTTGCATGGTGCCCTTGCAGTGAACTTCCCCGAGTTCCCAAGAACAGCAAAGAGAGTAGCTCCAGTACCAAGCACTCTGCAAGCCTCTGCTACCATGCTGGTTGTTATGAACTAAATGTTAGTGTCCACTCCATATATGAGAGCCCAACCCCCACTGTGATGGTATTAGGATGTGGGACCTTTGGGAGCTGATTAGGTCATGATTGCAGAGCTCTTACAACAGAGAGCTCCCTTGCCTCTTACTGCCATGTGAGAGCACCTCAAGAAGATGGCTACCTATGACTCAGGAAGTAGGCTCTTACCAAGAATGGAATATGCCAGTTCCTTGATCTTAAACTTCCAGGCTCCCCAACTGTGAGAAATAAATTTCTATTATTTATAAGTCTATGGTTATGCTATTTTATAATAGCAGTCTGGACAGACTAAGACATTGGTTATATTCACCAAGTGGTCAACCCCAGAGTCAGGGCTGCAAAGTCACATGGCCAAGGGTCATAAACATGGGCATATGAAGAATTTGTGATTTATAAAATCTGCTATAATATCCTTGCATACATAATATAATGTTAAAAATTAGTCATACAATACTAATAGAGAAATAGGGTCATATAATCCAAATCCTTTTATAATATTATTGACATTTAAAATAATTGTTTAAATTTCTAGACAGAAAACTGAAATTCTCAAGAGTTTTTCCAAATATTTAAAATTCTTTTCTTGGCTAGTTTTCCCCTTCACTATTAAGTTATCAAATCTTCTACGAACACAAAGAAGAAACAAAGCAGTCTCAGGAATGCTGAAAAAGCCGTCTTCTCATCTATCAGGGCATGTGTCAAAGGATCAGTTAAATGTGGTAACCGCCAGAATTTTCCCCACAGGTGAGAGGATGCAGGTGTCCACATCACCAGGATGTGCTTTAAAAAGGATCCTAAGTATACACTTCAAACCAAGGCAGGAAAGAAATACCACACGTGGGGTCTCCCACCCAAAGGTTTTTCTTTCCTCTGGTAAGTTGTTTTTCTTCTGATTCTCCATGATGCAGACTCATTATGTTCTAGTGTTTTTAAGTGGGTGATGTGAGGAGTCATTAGGAGCATTTCTATTCTCACCAGTGTGAAATAGGCCGACCCTCCTCTTCAAGCGTGGCAGTCCAGGCAAGAGCACACTGTGCAGTTTGCTGAGCCCCTGGTCCCTTCCAGGATGTGTTTTCTTAGGGGCAGTGAAGTCTGTATGTTCCATAGTGCCACTGTAGACTATCCAACTGGGTCTTGAACTTTCCTAAGAGATGAGCCTGCACACTTGGTTCCGTTTTTCCTAGATGAAGGAATTAGTTTGGTAAAACAAACTGGTTGAGGAAGGGGGTGAAGCCCACTGTGAATGAATCATTAAATATAGTTGTGTTTGGAAAAGGCAAATCAGTAATACTAACAATGTCACGACTGCATTGGGACAGAGGAAATGCACCTTGGGGGCCCTGAGATATTGTCAGAATTGTGAGTATAAATGGGAGGTCCTTCTGCTCCCCACTCCTCTCTGCCTCCTGTTTGATTCAACAGCCTGTCTGCTGTTGAGAGGGGACAGTGCTCTGTGCTTTGGGTTATGCCTCTCCCGGGTCTTTGTCCAATGAGGCCTAAAGAGGTCGCTGCTTCTCTTGTTCCTCATCTCCTACCCATCCTGTAAGCTGGCTTCTGGAGGAGCATTGTAAGCTTGCTTTGATGTCTCCCTTTAAGCAGATGCTTTCTCCCTTGGTTTCCCAGAGTGCTGTGGTTTACAGAATAACATTTGGGGTGATGAACTGCAGGCTTTTCCTGAGATGCTCAAAATTCCGAAATTAAATGAAAAATCCCAACTGTGGGTTTCTAGTGCACTTCACTTACTTAGCCATCACCAAGATAACTGGAGGAGGGTTTTAGAAATGCTTCCCCTGAGGAATTCCTTTGTTTGGCCCTGCAGGCCACCTCCAGCCTGCACTCTGCTCTGCACCCTGTGTGGGCTCCCCCAACACACTCCCTCCCTCCCTGGCTTCTGTGGGATCAGGCCAACCACAGGCAAAGCGGGAGAGAAAAGTGCAGGAGTATATTTCCAACCCTGCCAGGGCATGTGGGTACTGAATTTCTTTCTTGCCCCAGCCCTCTCACACCACAGGGATGCCTCTGGGGATTGTGGGCTGTCTTTCTGGCATTGTACTAATTCTGGTGACAGCTCTATTTGCTAAATCTTGCATGTTTAAACTTCAGACACCTTCAAAGTACTCTCCATTTGATGCAATGCACCTATTGAGATATTTTTTTCTGCTGCTCAAAATAGTTTTTGAACTTGTCGATTTTGATGCCTTTTAGTGCTTCTGCCATTTTTTGTTTTACTTCTTCCACATCAGCAAAAATGTTTCTCTCTGAGTACTTCTTTTCTTTCATTCAGGGAAACAAACAAATAAGCAAGTGAACAAAAACAGTTGCTAGCCCTGGCTGGTAGCACAGTGGATAAGGTGCCGGCCTGCGGACCCAAAAGTTGTTGGTTCAATTTTCCCTAGCCAGGGCACATAATCAGGTTGCAAGCCAGGTCTCCAGCCAGATCCATAGCTGGAGGCAGGTGAAAGGCAACCATACATTGATTGTCTCTCTGCCTCTCTCCCTTACCCTCTCTGAGAAAATAATACATTTAAAAATTCTTTTAAAAAACACCAATTGCTCACAGTGAAATGGGGTGAATAGGGAGGGCGGGGCACATATGTTATGCTGTTTTTGGTCAAAAACTGCTGAACACTCATAAGTGTGGGCTGGTGTGCTCATAAATCACCCATCATGAAATGGGCAAACATGTTGAAAGAGTCTTCCAAAAAAATTAACTGAAGCTGGACACAGCCTCTCAGAAAAACACCAACTGGCACACCGAACAGATGGATTCCTAGAACACTCACGTAGCGAGGGAAGCCTGTACTAGAAGGGGTCCACCTTCCAGAAGATAATTCCATGTTTTGTGGGGTCCCTTCTCATATACCTTTACTGGTTTCCCACGGCTGCTGTAACAAAGCACCACAACTCGGTGACTTAAAACAACAGAAATTTATTGTCTCATAGTTCTAGAGGCTAGAAGTCTCAAACCAAGGTGTCTTCAGGGCCACTCTACCGTGAGACTCTGGTCAAAATCCTTCCGTACCTTTCCCAGCTTCTTGTGTCAGCTGTTCATTGTTGGCGTGCCGGGCTTATAGATATATTGCTCCAGTCTCTACCTCCATGGTCACGTGACATTCTCCTGTTCTTGTAACAACCTAGTTATATGGGACTAGGGCCCTTTCAACTGCAGTATGTCCTCATCTTAACTAATTACATCTGCAATGACCCTGTTTCCAAATAAGGTCTCGTTGTGAGGTTCTGTGGGTAGAACTTCAACATGTTTTTGCAGGACATAATTCAAACCATTATGATGCCCAACTAAAATGATGTAATTCCAGCAAGTGGACTTTAGAGCTCTCTGTTTGAGGCATCTTTCTGAAAGGATCTTTCTCAACTTGTGACATGAATAGCTCATGTTACAGGTTGAGTTTATTTTTCAATATAATGATTTTTAAAATGTCAAAGCCTTGGCCCAACGTTATGGGTGAATTTGTTTTATTATTAGGAAGAACTCTATGCTGCTTTCAAATATTGGCAAGTTTACTTTTAACTGGACAGGAAATGAATCTAAGCATGCATTTATTTGTGGGCTGTCCATTATTGGAGGAGCACTATTGTTAGAAAATCACAGTAGGTTTGGAGATGAGTTTGGATGGAAAGCCACACAAGTCTAAGTTATAATTATACCTCTTTCTGCTATAGATTTTCCAAAACAATCTTTCTTCTCGTCAGAATCTGAAACCTTCCCAATAATGGTTCCATTTATTATTCCTAATTTGATAGCCTAGCAATTGCTTTTGATTTGCCTTTAACTGAAAGGTCAAGATGTTTTGATTTAGCCTAGGATTAAATTGAGGTATCATACCCATAGAGGTGAGATATAAAGTGAAAAAAATATATATAAAAGTTCTATGTTGTGACTATATGACAGAAGAGCCACTCTTGTTTGTCAAAACTAAACATTCAGTATTTCAGTGGAGGACATTAGTCCAACAAAGACGTTGCCTAAAATTTTTATTGTTTTAGAAAAGGGGTCTATGATATGGGGTACTTTAGTTCTTAAGGAGAGGATCTGTCTTTCAAGCAAACTGCTTCTGTTTATCATGGGTGCTAAGCACGCCAATGTTTCAATTAAGGTTCCATCTTAATTCCCTGAGGAGGGTCAGAGTGAGGTCCAGGAAATTGAAACTCTGCCTGGTAAAAAAAACCCCTGCCATCAGGTTTTTCTGGTTGGGCAGGTGATGATTGCCTGTCCTCTGAAGGACAACCATTTGGGGAAGTTTCCTTGGCCCTTATTGGTAGCTTGCTCTTGAGAAGCATTTCACTAAATGAGGTCTGTTTCCCTACCCTCTTCTCTTTAATTACTTTTTATTTTTTAATCTTCACCTGAAGATATATATATGTGTGTGTGTGTATATATATGTGTGTGTGTGTGTGTGTGTGTGTGTGTGTGTGTGTGTGTGTATATATATATATATATATATATATATATATAAAATTATAGAGAGAGAGATGAGAGAAACGTCAATTGGCTGCCCTCTACACACATACCCTGACTGGGGATTGAACCCAAAACCTAGGTATGTGTCCTGATTTAAAGTTGAACCTGCAAAAGTTTGGGTGCATGGGATGATGCTTCAACCAAACCAGCTGACGGCCAGGGCTCCCCCTCCTCTTCTTTAAGAGCTACCTGCATTAACAAAGCTACCACTTTTACTCCCCAAACCAAAACTTTAACCATTTGATAAAATAATATTTAAGGAATTGTTGACTGAGGATAGGTTGTATTTTTCCCTATCAACAAAGTTTCCACTCTATCTTGAGTGATAAATATGACTAACCCAACCTGTCAAATTCACAGTATACTTTTTTTTTTTAGCTATTTAAAAATTAAAAAAAAAAGATTTTATTGATTGTTTTTAGAGTGAGGGAAGGAAGGGAGGAAGAAAGGGAGAGAAACATTAATATATGGTTGCCTTTCATCTGCCTCCAGCTATGGACCTGGGTGGATACCTGGTTTGCAACCTGGTTATGTGCCCTGGCTGGGAATCAAAACAGAGACCTTTGGGTTCACAGGCCAGCACCTATCCACTGAGCCACCAGCCAGAGCCACAGTATTCTTGATAATTACCATTTACCAAGTGCCTTCTATGTGCCTAGCTGCCGCTAATTGTGTACCTGTTATGTGCCATTTAGGTGTTAGATGTTTTGTTTGCACCATCTCATTTAAGTTTTACAACAATCAGAGGAGGTAGATGGTGGCCTATGTGTTACCTTTACAGAGAGACAAAGAGACTCTCCTGAGAACACTTAATCAACCAAAGTGCTGAGGATTTGACCATCCATCGTTTTGCATTCGGCCATATTTCTGTGCTCAAGGGAAGAATCTGCACTGTCCTCTGGGCTTCTTGGAGAGATAGATAACTTAACTTACAGTATTAGGATAATTTTTCTCTGTGCAAACAACCCAATTTCCATTTTTAGAAAGGGGGTTGTCTATACCAGCCGGAGAGACCTTCATGCCCTCAGAAGCAGTTCAGAGTAAGATCACCTCATCAGCCATCACCAGAATTAGTGATTACTTAGCGGACCACTGCTCCTCCACTATTGTTTTAGCATCTCTGCTCCCCTCCACTTCCAAGACTCCAAAATAACTCTGAGTGGGGTCGCTTGCCTTATTTCTGTACTTGCAACTAGGAATGCATTTTTAAAAGTCCCCTCCAGAGGAGCCCAGTTGCAACTAGGCAAATCATGCTGGAAAAATCCTAGTGTCTTGTATTGTTCTTTCTAAACTGCACAGGGGACAGCCCCTCCTGGGAAGGTTATGTGGGGATTGTTTATGTTTTAAATGATTGCTCATGTGACTCTCAGAAAGACAGACTGTGGGGTTTGAAGCAGAGTGTGCCCTTCCACATTTTAATTGATTCTAAGAGCAATCAGATAATTGCGTCCCTTTGAAAGATCCATGAAAATATGCTGAAGTGTCCCAGCAAAACAAAAGAGAGTCTTCATGTGGTTTCTGTTCCCGCTGGGCTCTGTTGATGAGCATTGAATACTCAGAGAAAGAGCAGGCTGATGGGAGGATATGGCCCAGAGGAAAAGTCAGGTTCCCTCTGCAAGAGATGTTAGTGACTTATTCTAATTAAACAGGGAATGTGCCCCTTTTTCTGTGCCACCCTGGGCCTTTTTCAGTGACACTTGCTAAAAACAAGAGAAAAAGAAGCTGATCTGGAATCTAGGGGCTGGTGGCCTCCCAGAGCTTGGGCAGGTAATTCGTTGTCACCTTGTTATAGAAACCCCATGCAAGATGGCAATTTTAAAAGGCAAGGCTGGTTTTATGGTGATTTTAAAAGCTTACTTGCTTTAGCAGTCAGATGTGATCATTTCTGCCTGTCCTTATGGCCTATAGGTTTGAACAAGTAGGCAGATGCTTTTGTAAGAAAAGGAAAGGAAAAAAGAAAACATTCTCATGATCGACTTTTTTGGTCATTTCTGTGCTTAATTGTCAACAGTACTGAGGAAAAGAGCCAAAGCAAGATTTTTGTTGTGTGACCATGACTTACTGCTGAGTTCAGGTGTTTATGTCTGCATTTCCAGTGGAGAAGAGATTATGTTTTGTGTCCAGGGGTCAAGGGTATCCTGGCTCAGTATGAGGGTTGATGGCTTAGGCCACAATGTGCTCATGTAAGCACTGTGGCATTGAAATCTACACTTTGAAGGACAAGGTCAGGTGTCAAGTACGCCTTGCTCAGCACCTGAAACACCTTGTGGGCGCCCAGTGAACTTTGCACTTTGTGTGAGTCACTGTCCCTGTATTTCAGGGTGTTATGATGTCATGTAACGGGCCAAGACAGAAGCTCTGAGGACCAAAATAAAGGTTATCTAAGTGATTTGATAAGGCAGATTTAAGATGCTTGGCTCTTGCAGGCTGGTGGTAGCCTTGGTGAGGAAAGCCTTTAGGTTAAGCACCACTGCTGCTGTCTAGGAGTGCACTGCCTTTTACTCTGATGAATCGTGTCTGCTAGTTTATTTAGCAGTCCCTGTGTATTTGTAGTCCTTCTGATGTAAAGGAAAGGATCTGGGGAGGATTCAGACTTAGGAGTTGATGCTCCCAAGTCCTCCCTCCCTGGACTAACCTCATCATTGGGGGACCCTGCAGCACCCCTGCCTCAGTAGGTGGATCCCTCATTGGAGTCAGGTTTGACCTTTTTCCACATCAAGGACTTCAGTGGGACCACGTGCTTCTGTGCTACTGCTCCCCTTGCTCTTCCTACCTTTTCTTTTTTCTTTCTTTCTTTTTAAAAGATTTTATTTATTATTTCCAGAGAGAGAGGTGGTGTGGGGTGAGGGAGGCAGAGAGGGAGAGAAACATCAATGTATGGTTGCCTTTCACCTGCCTCCAGCCACAGACTTGACTGGAGACCTGGCTTGCAACCTGGTTATGTGCCCTGGCTGAAGAATTGAACCAGTGACCTTTGGGTTCACAGGCCGGTGCCTTATCCACTGTGCCACCAGCAAGGGCTCTTCCCACCTTTTCTAGGAGAAGAGTAAGTCTCAGGTAGCCATCAGGTCAGAAAGGGTGGTGTCATGTGGAGCAGCCTGAGCCCAGCCCAGCCCACTCATACCAGGCAGAGCTCCTCCAGAGCCCTGTGGGCCTGTGAATGTAAAACATAAAAGCCACATGAAGAAGCCTGTGAAATGTTTAGGATTCCTTTAAAAAAATTTTTTTTTATTGTTGTTGTATTACATTCATCCCTTTTTTGCTCCCCTCTGTCCCCCTCCCCACCCACCCATTCCCCCCAAAGTCAATCCCACCTGTTGTCCATGTCCATGGTTCCTTTATACTAGGTTCTTGTCTAAGCTGCTCCCCTTTCTTGCCTCTGCCTCCCCCCTCCCTCCAACCCCTTTTCCCCTGACCACTGAAGGCCTATTCCTTGTATTCATATACTTGGTTCTGTTTTGCTTGTTGTTAGTTTTGCTCATTATTGTCCCAGGATTCCTTTTATTATGCAACACAAACTGGCTAATATAGGCTCTTTGGATGCTAGGAATCCTGGGTGAGCCTGTGATATGGGGAGATTCAGCCGGAGCAGCACGGAAGGACTTCAGGACTCATGTCTCAATAAGTCAGCAGGACCTGCTGCAGAGGCTTTAGCCCTGGTTAACCATTTTCTTCTCTAAACCCGCTGAAAATAACAACAGCAGCAGCAGCAGCAGTGGTAGCAACCGACACACACACACACACACACACACACACACACACTCTGCATCATACTTGAGGAGTTCCTTTCTGAAGGAACCACCAGGACACACTGCCATTGTGTCATTTGGGTGGTATGTGCCCTATTAATATTCATCATCTGGGCAGCATTGCCGTAACCTTCCCACATCGCTGTCTTTTCAATTATCCCCATTGGATCTCCCTCTTTGAAGTGGGGCTTTAAAAGCAAATTGACAGCATCATTTGGGTGATTGGCCCGGCTATTGTCAAAAGGTTTAAGAAGATTAGCTCAGCTCCTCGACAGGATGGGAGGACCGCACTGCTCCTTAGCATCCAGTCATTAATCTGTACTTAGAGCCGCTTCCAGAAGAGGCCTGGGAGCTGGCTGCAGCCACACAGCTCACATCGTGGGGCCTTTTGTCAGAGGAGCATTCTCCACAGTAATCAGCCTCCGCCTGTGCCACAAAAGACATTTTCCTGAATTATGGGAGGCAAAGTCCATTAAGTGCAAAACCATGGTGCAAGAATGGCTCTCACAGTTTCCTAGGAGGCAGCCCCTGTGATTACAAATCTCAAGAACTTTCCTACGTGAGAGCTAGACCGCAAATCCTGAATTTCCCGGGAACTCTGTCTTGCTAGTTTTTTGCCAATCACAGTTTCTTGCAGTTCCAAATGGGTCCCCATTGTGCCCTTTTGTGGTGTATCTCCACTTTGTAACGCCATCATGCTGAGGCGGTCCCTTTCTGAGCAAAACAGACGCTTCCCAGAGGACATAGGTTTTTCATCCTTTTAAAGCTTTTTTGTAATGTGGGAGAACCTGCATGGACATGTGTTTAATATGCAAACACTATACAAAGGAAACTTACAGATCAGTTGTGTTTCAACACTGTTTTGGAATGTCAGATTTTTGGAATTCATCAAGTAAAGCTTTCCTAAACTGAGTCAGGAAGGGCTTTTCCATTCCTCAGCCTGCTCACAACAGGCTAGATAGAGCATGACCCTGAATTATGATACCAATAGTAACGCAGAAACTAAACACATCATTGAAAATGTTCTGTCTACAGGTTTCTCCTGAGGACATCAGGAGGACACCTTCCCCTTTTCTTTCAGTTTCCAGAGTCCCCCTGGGCTTCCTTCCTGCAGTGCAGGACTCAGCCCTGTGGTGGGGCTCAGGCTGGAGCAATTGCAAGTGGGAACAGAGGGTTGGCATCACTGCTTCTAACAGGCAATGGGAAGTGTGTCTCCCACTGCCCACCATGGCAGGGGCTTCTGTGGAAGTGGTTTTGGATATTTATGGGTTTCTCCAGAAACTTCTTGTTGAGATGGATCTGGTGAAGCTGAGAGGAGCTGTAGACCTTAAATCATCAGCCCTTTGTCTGATGTCAGTTGTAAACTGAAAATGGCAGTTCCCACCTCCCACTAGGCAGCAGCCCAAGGTCTGGGATGCCTCCCTGAGCCAACTCCTTCTCAGAGGCCTTCCAACACAGTGCCTGCTGTTTGTGCTCCAGGTTTACAAATTATTTCATGGAAGAGCTCTTGCAGTTTTTATTTAAGCTTTTCTCCCTGCCACCCCAGACCCAACTACATGTCCATGGAGCTGGGCTAGGGTAGATGTCCTAGGCTACCTCCCTGTAGAGTCTTTGTAAACAGTCTTGTTTGTTCCTTGCCTTTCATTTTTTAAAAAAGATTTTATTTATTATTTTTAGAGGGAGGGGAAGGGAGAGAGGCAGAAAGGGAGAGAAATATCTATGTATGGTTGCCTTTCACCTGCTTCCAGCTAAGGACCTGCCTGGAGACTTGGCTTGCAACCTGGTCATGTGCCCTGGGTGGGGAATCAAACCAGCTACCTTTGAGTTTGTAGGCTGGTGCCTTATCCACTGTGCTACCAGCCAGGGCTCCTCATTTTTTTAAAAAAAGGAAATGTAGATTCCTGGGAGTATGGCATCCCCATAAAAGCATACTCTGCTGGTCCATCCCACTGCTAGCTAGGCAAGCCCAGGCATATCTGAACCCACAGGACCTAGGAAGTTTAGTAGGATTACTGCCTTATAGTGGTAATCTTGATTTGGGCTTGCAGTTCAGTTACTCTTTTCAACTTTTATAAGGAAAATATGAATCCTTATCCTGTCCAGTGCACGAGGGAAAGCCTCTTGTCAGACACTTCAGCAAATGTATGTATTCTTTTTTTTTTTTTTTTTCATAATTTCTAGAAAGAGAGGAAGGGAGAGAGGCAGAGAAGCAGAGAGACATCAATGTATGGTTGCCTTTCACCTGACTCCAGCCACAGATCTGACTGGAGACCTGGTTTGCAACCTTGTTATGTGCCCTGGCTGGGGAATCGAACCTGTGACCTTTGGGTTCGATATGTATTCTTTAAAATTATAATTATAGCACAGTGGATAGGCACCAGCCTGCAAACCCAAAGGTCACTGGTTCTATTCCCAGCCAGGGCACATAACCAGGTTGCAAGCCAGGTCCTTAGTCAGGTCCGTAGCTGGAGGCAAGTGAAAGGCAACCATGCGTTGATGTTTCTCTCCCTCTCTGCCTCTCTCCCTTCTCCTCTCTCTCTAAAAAAAAAAAAAAAAAAAAAAAAATAATAATAATAATAATAAAATCTTTAAAAACTTATAATTATAGATTAGTAATAGAAGGATGACTCACTCTCATGGACTTTTATCTAAATTAGCCAACAACACAGAATTTTCAGTCTCTAAATTATGTTCTTTTCTGGGTTGAATTGCCTCTCCCAAAAAGATATATTCACATCCAAAATTTGGTTACCTGTGAATATGAACTCATTTAGCAATAAGGTTGTTGCTGCTGTAATTAGATAAAATGAGGTCATGCTGGACTATGGTAGGCCCTTCTCCAATATGATTGGTGTTCTCATAAAAAGAAAGAAATCATGCGAAGACAGAGACACATGGGGAGCATGCCACATGATGATGGAGGCAGGGATGGGAGTGATAACAACTGCCAGACAAGGAACACCAAGGATTGCCACAACCGTCAGAAGCTGGAAGAGCCCAGGAAGGATTCCACCCACAGTCTCAGAGGAGGGCAGCCCTGTTAACGCCTTGATTTCAGACTTCTGGCCTCTAATACCATGAGAGAATAAATTTCTGTTATTTTAAGCCACTCAGTGTGTTTTATTTTTAGTACAGCATCCTCAGGCAATTAATACAGGGTTTGCTGAACACCCTCACCCTATTTGGCAGACTCTGTTGAGCCCAGGAGACAGCAAGAGCTCTCGCCTCAGAGAGGGTGACCGCTTATCTAATACCACACAGCTCCTGTCTCTGAGCAGAGTTGGTACTTGGGCTGTTTGTTAGTGTTTGGATGGCTTTGCTTTGTTTCCTGATTGTCAAAAGATACCATATATCTAGCTTGTCAAATATGTGAGGGGCATGATTGCAAAATGATTCAATGCATTTTTTGAGGCATCATTTACAGACTATGTGTTACAGTGAGTTTTGACAAGTGCATACATCAATATAACCCAAATCATTTCAAATACAGAACTTGTGCATCACCCAGAAGACACCCTTGTTCCCCTTCTAAGTCAATTCCAATCCCCTCTCCCTAGGCAACCACTGGTCTGACTTCTACTACCACATGTCTGTTTTGTCTATTCGCAAACCTCCTAGTGGAAGTACTCTTATTGCATAGCTTCTTTTGTTCTGCATGGTTTCAGATCCATCTACACCTTTAGGTGTACAATAGTTTGTTCTTTTGTATTGCTGGTGGTATTTTATTGTGGATACATTAAAATGTTTTAAAATTTATTTGATTATTTATTTATTTATATATTTATTAAAAAAGATTTTACTTACTATTTTCAGAGAGAGGGGTAGGAGAGGCAGAGAGGGAGAGAGACATCAAGGTGTGGTTGCCCTTCACCTGCTTCCAGTCATGGACCTAGCTGGAGACCTGGCTTGCAACCTGGTTATGTGCCCTGGCTGGGACCAGTGACCCTTGGGTTTGCAGGCCAGTGCCTTATCCACTGTGCCACCAGCCAGGGCCATTTTTTAAAAGCCATTCTCTTGGTGGTAGACATTTGCATGGTTTCCAGTTTAAGGTCATTATGTTTAAAGCTGCAATATTCATGTGGCATTGTGAATATCATCTCCTTTCTTTCTTTTTTTTTTTTTTTTAATTTTATTGTTGTTGTATTACATCCATCCCCTTTTTGCTCCCCTCTGTCCCCCTCTCATCTCCTTTCTCTTGGGTAAATACTTAGGAGTGAAGTTAGTGGGTTGGTTATTCAGTAAAGGTATATTTAACTAAACATGCAACTGGGAAATCATAAAACAATATGTGAAACCTTGTGAAGGTGAAGGCATAGCTTATGGCAGCTCCATAATAGTCCCTTTCCCTCTTACTTCATAGACCTAGTATAATTGTGGTGAGAAAGTTAAATGGGATGCATTTGTCTTGGCTTCTTGCTGACACATAACCATGATAACAAACAGGTTCACGTACGCCCTGGTTTTCAGTCATGTGTTATGGCTGCCTCTAGACTTTCATATCAGCCACTGGAAGGACAAAGATAATAGGAAAACTTTATGTATAAATACATTTTGTTTTGCTTAAATTTAGAATTTACTTCATTAATTAAAAAAAATCAGTCACCTCCTTTCCATGTAGTTCAAACATCACTAAAGCTACAGCTTGAAAATGATGTGGGTTTAGGGAATGTCTTGGAGTTCCGGAAGTTCATGAAGACCACTTGCAGAATAGACAGTTGGCTCCCCAGTGGGTTTATGTGGTTCTAACATATATAAGAAGAAACATTGAGAACCTTCTCTCCTACCCCATTTTTTCATTTCTTCCTCATACCTCCTCCCCATCACCCCAAGAAAACACTACCATTAGTTACTTACATGCTTTCAGTGTTCATTAATACACACACATTAATAAAAGACATGCTTTCATTTTTTACCTCTTGCTTTTTTTTTTTTTTATCTCTTGCTTTTTAAGATTAAAGTTGACATAATATGTACACTTCTGCATGTTGCTTTTTTTATTACTAACTTGATCTATTTTGGGGACTTTTAGACACCACTCTATAGGACTCTGCAATCTTCCTAAAGCTGCACAAATGCCTTTATATGGATGGTATTAATGGTGGAGGAAAGGTTGAACCCAGGGTATGACCAGTTCTTGATTTTTTTCAAATATTGTTTTTGGGGAGGTCTCATGTTTCCTTGATGATCAGGCAAATGGGACCAAGAAGGTAGCCAGGTGAGAATCAATCAAAAGCATTAAAAAGTCCAGACATCCTCCCTTCAACTGCTGGTTGCCTATGGAAGATGGCAGTAAGGGCACCTTTCTCCTCATGCTGCCCAAGGGTCTTCTATGGCTATTTTTCTTCATATTTAGTTTAAGCCAAATTTATTCATCGACTAAGTTAGGGTTTGAGGCAGGCAGCACCAATATGATTTCTCTGGACTCCTAAAAATTTTTAGCAGTGGCCCTCAGTGAAGTTATCATCTCAACACAAGAAGTTACTTCTCAGCTTTGCAGGAAGATTTTTTGACCCACAGGTGGGCTGTGGTTATATTTTGAGAATCACACTCTACCTGCTAGGAACAAATAATTATTGATCAAACCATAAAACTATAGAATTTAAATGTGAATGAGACCTAGGAGTGCACCTGCCTTAAAAGCTCTGACCTGCAGCCCACAAGAACTTGCATTTTCAACTAAAATTATGTTACATGGTGGCAAAAAACACATGAAGAAAAAAATGAAATGGATAGGTTTTTATTAAAAGTGTCCCCATTTCCCCCCTTAAATCCTTGATGCTGCTCCTTCTTTTCTAACATTCTATGAAAATTAAACAAAAACAAAAACAAAACAAAACAAAACAAAAAACTGAATAGAAAAGAAATGAAAATAGAAAAGTCAACTAATCACAAATGTATGTTCATATAATGCATGTGTTTATATAGCAAATATATGTAAGTATATGTTATGCTAGTACAAATTACATGTCATATAATAGAAACAAATATTTTAATTTTTATGGTAATCTATATACAATGACACCTAGAATCCCAGGCACTTTGCCATTTGCACAAATTAAAAATTTTGATCAGCTCCAGTTGCTTTTCTTTTATTGCATTTGGATGATTTACAAGTAGTATTTGCTTAAATGCTCAAAATTTCAGGTAACTCTTGTGCCTTTTTGTTACTGGTTATGTCCTACAGAACACAAAACACATAGCTCATTGATTCTTCACTATTTTCCATGACACCCTTGAAGTATTTGTAGACAACTTACACAATTTACTTTTGACTGTTTTTCTTCAGACCAAATAGAGGCCACCTTAAAGTGAAGAAAAGAGAAGAGTCCAATTATGACCTGAGCAAGTGGCTTACCCTGGCCCCAAATTTATTTGTTAACGAAGAAATGGTTCTGCTCTACTTATTTCATAATGTGGTGCAATTAAGTGGGATAATGGACTTAAAAATATGTTTTGTTTTGTTTTGTTTTGTTTTTAGAGAAATTTAAGCTATTACCTAAACTACCTCTTTAGGTTCTTTAACCTTTCCTAATGGCACTCAGAACTAAACTCATTGTTTTGGATGTGGTCCAGCTAGTTCAAACTAGAGTGAGACAATTATATCCTACCACCTGATGCCACACTTAGGACTCCCATATCTGTATTTTAATGGAAAAATGGCAAGAACCCTATGAAGTTGAAATCATCTCTTTACACAGCAGGTAGAATGTGTTACTCTTAGAAGTGAACCTGCTAAATGCTAAGTATAAAACCACCACTGGTGTATGGAGGACAAAATGGGTAGAAGACATAGTCTTGTTCTTAGAAAGGTAAACAATAGTTGAGAGATCAGACAAAGCACATAAAACAACCATGCAGCAATAGAAGACACCACCTAAGGGAAGATAAATCATTGAAGTCCAATAGGGTTTCAGAGACCAAGGACCCATGCATGGACCTGGGAAGGTTAGGAAAGGCTGCAAAGAGAAAGTGAACTGGTGTGGGTCTGGAGGGGGTGAATCAAGCTGCAAGACAAAGGGAATTGAGACTGGCACATATGAGCACAAGGGAACAAGTACCTTCAATCAGAACAAACCACTGTGAAGAGAGTTTATATAAGATCTTTATATAAGCACACAATTGCAGGAAGTTAATGTTTGGAGGATAGAGCTAACATTTAGGAAGGAAACTTGCTCTCTCCCCAAACATCTGTTAGAGATGCTTTCAGAGACCCACCTTTTCTTATTCATCATTCATTTACCCAACATTATTCGACTGTCCCTCCCGGGGTAGATGCTGGGAACTAGAGTATAAATATAGCACTAGCCTCCTTTTGAGGAACTCTCAGTGCAGCTAGAAAAAAACCCACACACTCTGACTTTATTATCATCACGTGTTCTGGGCCTCACTGGAGGGAGGTCTGGAGTGATTTAAGGGCACTGAGAGGGGTTCATGTAGTAGCTGGCATTGACACTGGATGAGGATGAGTTTAGTGTTTCTCAGACAGTGAGGGCGAAGGGCAGGGCAGACCAAGAAAACAATTGAGATGTCTACAGAGCTACCAAGGACACAGCATGTTGGGGCAGTGGCAGAGACATCAAATGTGTCTCCAGGGCAGTTTTCACAGGCAGAGGGTGAGTGTGAGTTACATGGGGCATTTTCCCACGTACACCTAGATGGGGAGGCAGGACCCATTTTCAGAAGATTTGGACTAGGTAGGCCCTGGACATGTGGATTTGAAAAAACTCTCAGCATGTGTCTGTTATGAGCCCTTGGTTGAAAAGCAAGGGAAGGGGCTGAGAGCCTCAGGAAGGCAGAGGGATGAAGCAAATATAGCCGGACTTAGTCTGTGTGGTAGTTTTAAAATATGCCCACAATTCTTTGATAGTTCTTCCTTCAAGAGATGGAACCTAATTTCTCTCCCCTCAAGGGTGAGCCAGGCTCAGTGATTTATTTCTAACTAAGAGGAACAGGAAGATGTGATTTTTTTGGAGACAAGGCTGTATAAAGGCCCTGGGTTGCTTCTTCTTTGGGATCACTCACTCTGGAGGAAGCCAGATGCATGTTGTAAAGACATTCAAGCAACCCTATGGAATAGATATGGAGGCCCCCCAATCAACAGCCATGGGAATGATGTTAAAATCAGGTCTTCCAGTTCCCTTGTGCCATGGGCCAGAAACATCCTATATTATATTAAAATAAATGCCATTTATTTTCTGTATTTTCTGTTATTTATTTGTATTTAATTTATCCTAAAATATTTTATTTATTATTTTTAGAGAGGAGAAGGGAGAGAGGCAGAGAGGGAGAGAGACATCAATGTATGGTTGCCTTTCACCTGCCTCCAGCTACAGACCTGGCTGGAGACCTGGCTTGCAATATGGTTCTGTGCCCTGGCTGGGAATTGAACCAGAGACCTTTGGGTTCACAGGCTAGTCTAATTTTTAAAAAAGATTTTATTTATTATCTTTAGAAAGAGGGGTAGGGTGAGAGGCAGAGTGGGAGAGAGATATCAATGTATGGTTGCCTTTCACCTGCCTCCGGCTATGGATCTGGCTGGAGACCCAGCTTGCAACCTGGCTGGAACTTGAACCAGTTTGGGTTTGCATGTCGACATCTTGTTCACTGTGCCACCAGCCAGGGCCTGTATTTTCTAATGTTTTGATATCAGGGGCCTTCTTGCTGACACAGGAGAGACTGATTGTCCCTCCCAGGGCAAGTTAATTCCCAGGGATAGCAAGTGCCTTAGCTCAGACAGCTGTAACAGAACACCATAGGCTGGTGGCTTATAAACAACAGAAATTTATTTCTCACAATTCTGACAGCTGGGAAGTCTGAGATCAAGGTGTTAGTAGATTTGGTGTCTGGGTAGAGCCTGCTTCCTACTGCTTCCCCTTGTGACTGTGCATGATGTTGTGTGGTGTGCCCCCTCCTCTTGGGAGCTGAGACTAATAAACTATTATTTCAATAGCAGTTGTCTCCAGAACACCTGAATAAAAAGAAAACCTACGTTACGAAACATACCCAACTAAACTTTTCTTGAATTCCTGACCCATGGAAACTGTGAGATAATAAATGTTTAAAGCACTAAATTTTGTGGTAATTTGTTATCAGTAATAGATAACTAATACAGTCAGTGAAGGCCTATAGATTTAGAAACTAGAAAAATACCATTGTTTTTAAGGAAAGAAATATGCTCATTTTTTATTAAAAAAGTCACCAATTGTAGCAGTTGGAAATGGTAGGAAAGGGATTGACCACAGGGCAGAGAGAACAATGTATATTGGACCTTCCTCTAGTCTGGCCAATATGACAAGTGTGACCCTTTTATCTTGTTATTACAACATCCTAGACCCTGTACTCTTAAGACTAACCTTCAAAAGAATGTACTGAGAGAAGAAAAATAATGTATAGAGAGTTTGACTCCTTTCATTTATTTTTTTCCCAAAGCATTCTGTTTCATTGATTTGTATTTTGGCAATGTTTGTTTCCATTTGAAGCACCATCCTAAGAAAGACCTAGAATTTACAAATATCCCCTCCCTCATCTTATCTTCTCCACCTTTTTGAAGAGTCTAAAACACCTTGGGATCCTTTCCTTCCCTGTGGTTCTGCCTTGTTTATTTAGTTTAGTGACATCAGAAGAGCCAACCCAAGTGCTAAAAGCTGGGGGACATTCAGTTTGTGTAAATGGTGAGAGATTAGGAAAATGCAACCTGTCGGAGAAGCATGGGACTGGGGTTTCTTGGGATTGAAAGGAGAAGTCTTGGGGTTGACTTCAGAGCCTTCACATGTCCCCTTGGGCTTTGCTCCTCCGTGGAGGGCAGGGTGGAGGTGGAGGGCAGCTGTTTGAGAAAGAACTTGGTGTGAGGGCCTTACCCCCAACCTGTAGGACAGATCTCAGAATCAGGAATGGTTTTATGATTGTTATGGAGTCACTTACGTGGTATAGAACTGCTCAGCAATTGCAGTCTTCCTACATATTCATATTACCTTCTTCTGATGGTTTAATGTGTGCATACTTTCAATGATTTCTTAAAACCGGTATCGCAGTACATAAGAAAAAAAACCTGAACAGACTCTTTTTAAACAAACAAGAAGCCATCAATCTATGTTGTTAAGCACTCTTTAAGGAGGCAGGGAGAAATATACTTTAAGAATTACTTAGACTTAAAAGTGATACAATGCCATTTCTTGGAATTGGAGCAAGATAGGAATGTGTGGATTAGTGATTCCGGAGGTTGGAGAACTTGTCTCTCAGGCACAGTTCTAAAACCCTGAAGAGACCCAGATCAGTGAGGAAGGCCCTTAGTGCGTTTTCTTAAAACTATCAAAGGCTCCAATATTTTCCAAGACGTATTTGAAAGGCATGGGGAGTAACTTGGCAGCTTCCGACAAAACAACAAAACGAAGTTTCATTTCCCTTCGGAGAATTTGCTTAACTCTTGACGGCTAGTAACATTGCTGGAGGATTAATTTCCAGTGAGGGCCAGTGTAGAAGGTACACAGAAGACAGAGAGCTAGGGAGACAGGACTGACTGCAGCCTTTGCCTCTGAATGCACCAAACCAGCGAGCCCCGCCCTCCCGGCGGTGGGCTGACGCCCGCGGGTTTGGGGGTGGATGGTAAGGCAGGGGCATTTCTGAATGGAGTCCGGTTCTTAATTCCAGCTGACCTCCCGCCGCCCCAACGTGTCCTTGCTTGTCCAAGCCCGGAGACAAAACGTCCTGCCCAGCCAACTGATTTGGAGCCCGGGCCTGAATACCCGGGCACCGCTCAGGAAGCTCGTCCTTCTCCCGGACGTGCAGGGGCTGCCCCTTTCTCTAGGTGGCAGTACACTCCGCATAAAGCAGGGCAGAGTCCTCGCCAAAGAAATGCCCTTTCCCAGGAGGACTGCTCTGCAGAGGTAAGGCCAGGTCACTACCCTGCCTCCTTTGCTCAGGGCCTGTCGCTGCTTCATCTTCCTGCCATGTCACTGCCCTCCCCACTCCACCCCTGGGGGGTTGGACATGCACAAAATACATACACATTCACATGCATAAACACACATACATTCACACACATCTGCTCACGCACACATTCATATACAAACACACTCACTGTTATGATCTCAATACTTGCGATCAATTCACACGTTGAAATCCTCACTCCCCAAAGTGACAGTATTAGGAGGTGGGGACTTTGGGAAGTGATTAAGATTAGATGGAGTCATGAGGGTAGGACCCCCATGATAGGATTAGCATGCCTATGAAAGAGACCCCATAGAGCTCCCTTGTCCCTGGCTACAGGTGGACACACAGTGAAAATCAAAAAGTGCAAAATTAAGAGGCCCTCACCTGCCCAGGCTGGCACTGTGGTCCTGGTCTTCCAGCCTCCTGAACTGTGAGAAATGAATTTCTGTTGTTTATGAGCCACCCAGTCTGTGATATCTTGGTATAGCACTTGTACAGACTAAGGCACTCACTGACTCACACACATGCATGCTCATACACACTATGCAAGCACTCATACATATATGCTCATAGACACACACTCACACACACACAGTCTCTCACACCAGCGCGAATGCACAGTGCCTCCCTTAAACCACCCTGCTCTTGCCTGCTCTGAAGGTCAGTGAAATGGCAGCTCTGGGCTGCCCTGCCCTTGGGTCAGTCTTAACCATTTGCTAACATCCCGCTAATGACTCCTCAGCATATTAAATGACAGGAGAGTGTATTTTGCTTCCCTGCATAATCCCCAGACCAGAGGGCTCCGGCTTGTCAGAGTGACATGGGGGTGCTGACGTGAGCCGCCTGCCCTGCACCCACATGCCAGGTCTATATAAGGGGTTGTGTCCCTGAGGCACACTGTCCCTGCCTTCCCCAGTCATGCTCCTGACATTCACGGGGGTGGGGGGGGGATGGGGTGGGTCGCCCTCTTTGGTGACTCACCCTGTGTTCACAGAGAGTAAGTAGGGATGCCAGAAATGCCAACAACTCAATCAAGGCATTTGGCACCACTCTTTGAACCTGTAAATGCTCTAAGCTCATGGCCGTGGGCATATGACACAGGAGCCTCCCTATCCTAATCCTTACAGGGGCTTCTTGGATGGCTGCCGGTCCTGGGAGAAGGTGATCCTTTAGTGCAGGCCATGAGCAAGCCCTGGAGACAGGAGATGAATGTAAATCCCTTATGAATCCCTGCACTGCTTGGGTGGATCGGAGAGTAAGGGGCTGGCATTAGAAGAAAGGCCTCAGGTCTGGCCCAGCAATGCCACCTCTATGCAGAGTGATGGAATATTTTGGGCCTTATTATCTTTATTTGGAAAACAAGTAAATAATATTTATTGTCTCAGTTTTTAAAATGTCATAATAAGTGATGTAAATGAAAGAAATATAGTCTTGGGGGCTGCCCTGGGGTTCTGGGGATATTCCTGGAGGTGCTCTTTGGAGCAATCCCTGCACTTCACTAAGTTTCCTGCTGCTCAGGCATGGCAGTCCTATTTTGGGGTCTGCTCAGCTCCAATTTCTCAGGGGTCCTCAGAGGTTTTCAGCATTCCTTCAGGAGGACTGAAGGACTCTACAGGAGAATGTGTGTGGAGCAACTCAGCCTCTTTTCTAGGGGTTAGCAGCCTAGAGACCTGGGAGCTGACCCAGGGCTCCGATCAGATTGCTAGACACTTTGCCTCAGAGCACCAAGCATCTTATGCTCCATGAGTGGGGTCAGCAATCCAGCTCAGCCTTTCTATGCCCCTGAAGGCAAAGACAGTCCTCAGAGTCACTGTGGGGGAAGCCCTGTGGTGCCATTTAGAGAGGCTTCACCATCATGCAAAGTTGAGCCCATGTGATCCAGCTCCCTCCCAATGTTAAGCACTGGGAATAAAGCTCATCCTTTCCTATAGGAACACCCAGCTGTACTGTAACCTCACCAACACCTTTAAACAAGGGCTGTCCTTTTAATCTTCAACCTTCAAACCTTGGGCAGCTTTTCCACACTTACCACTTGACATTTCTATGCTTTCATCTTAGCCTGGGAACCTTTAATGTAGGTGCCACTTCTGGGAGATGCTTACAAAATACATGTTACAACTGTTGTAGTGGAGAGAGATCAACCTCCAAACTATGTAACAAGGGTAGTAAGTCCATTGACCAACACAAATATAACGTGTCAGCAATTAATGCTGTTTCCTCTTAAAAACTGGCTGTTTGTATGGAAATAGTGAGAGGAGCTCATAATGAATCAAGAAGTACTTACCATAAGCTATTGGTTCGAGGATTTGAAACTGGGGTCTCTGAGGACAGATTGCTGAGTTTGGAACCATTACTCCATCATCACCTACCAGCTTTGTGGCAATAGGCAAGTCAGTTAACCATCTGGGTCTCAGTTTGATCACTTTTGAAATGATAATACTAGCAGAACTTGTCTTATAAGTTGGTACTGTGAGGTTATTCATGTAAAATTTCTTACCATGTTATCTGGCACATAGGAGCACCTGATAAATTTTGGCTAGTTATTAATAATCACAGTCATCAACAGAAATAAAGGAATCTAATAGGACAAAATAATAGAAAATTGAAAACAAGTTTAAAATGGATTCTTTTCACTTTTCAGTTCTAGCTTCATCCAACTTTGGTTATTTCAAGACTCTAAAATGGGGTAACAATGACACTCCCTTACAAGGTGTCATGAGGTTCCAATGAGTGAAAAGATGTGCAAATGTTTTTCTAAATGCTACAATGAAAGAAGTTCAACGTCTTTCATATTCCTGAGAAATTGAATAAATGAGACCATGGATGCTGAAGTCTTTTGAAGTTTGTTAAGCTTTATACCACATAAGGCATCTTGAGAATTATTAAATAGAGAAACTGAGTAAAGATCGTAAGTGACTTCAGAGTTAGGTCTTGAAAAGGAGAAGATGGCTGAGAACCTGGGCCTTAAGACTTGAATTTCAATGACTTCCTCCTCTTAACTAAATGTTACAATGAGTAGTGCCTCTTTTGCATAGTTACTTTGGCTCAGTGTCTGTCCTCTGATCTAGCTTGGTGAATGTTCTACACCCCAGACCTGTGTCCTGGGCTGGTCTCACATTCCTCCCTCCCCATGGCTCCTGTAGTTCAAAATAAAACATCCAGGAAATGAAAGCTACCTAGTACACTGTGGCCTATAATCTCATAGTGATGGTATGCTTGGCAGGTCCCCAGATAGGTTTGAATTCAAAGTTGAAGGGGCACTATGTGACAGTTTCCTGTTAAATTGTAGGGAAAGAATTCTTTCTAAATTAATGTGCATGGGAACTGTGTGTCAGGGATACTAGACTTTCGGTAGTGGGCACCATTAAAAAGATGTGAGGAAAATTTCACAGAGGACATGCTAAATATCATTGGACACCATGTGGCATTGTGGCTACCCTCTGAGAAGTGACACGCCCTGGTAGGTTGGCTTGAAATCCATGAATCCCAGGATACAGTGCAGTGGGCAGTGGGCTGGCTGGCTCCTCCCCAGGGACATGTTTCCCCACTCATAGTGGCAGTGATGGAGCAGGGAAGTTTAGCGGTAGGCTCTGAAATGTATGGTCCATGTGCATTCATAAGAAAAAAGATACCAAGCCTGGCTCCCAAAGATCAGATGTTACTTCTCCTCTCTCAAACGTAGGCAGATAATAAGGCGCAGGCCTGTGAACCCAAAGGTCGAAGGTTCGATTCCCCAGCCAGGGCACATAACAAGGTTGCAAACCAGGTCTCTAGTCAGGTCTGTGGCTGGAGGCAGGTGAAAAGCAACCATACATTGATGTCTCTCTCCCTCTCTGCCTCTCTCCCTTCCCCTCTTTCTAAAAATAATGAAATAGTGCTCCCTTCGGCAGCACATACACTAAAACTGGAATGATACAGAGAAGATTAGCATGGCCCCTGCGCAAGGATGACACGCAAATTCGTGAAGCGTTCCACATTTTTAAATTAAAAAAAAAAAAAAAAATGAAATAAAATCTTAAAAAAAAAAAAAATTAGGGAGAGGGCCCTGGCTGGTAGCACAGTGGATAAGGTGCCGGCCTGCAAATCCCCCTACAGAAAAAAAAAAAAAAAAAAAAAAGTAGGCAGATAGATTATTCAGTGGTTTGCAAAGTGTGGTTTCTGGACCAGCAGCTATTAGGACCACTTTCTAGATGCAAATTCTAGGGCCTCTGGCCAGAATTTTACAGATTAGCAACTCCAAACCAGCAATCTGCACTTAACTAGCCCTTGGGGCAGTTGGGATGCTCCTCAAGTGTGAGAATCCCTGGTTTAATAGCCTGAAGACATACATATTTATTAAAAAACTGTAAGGGGTTAAAAATAAACTTATCTTTTATTCAGCTATACTGTTTTTGGGATTTATTTTAATTTCTTGGAATTTATTCTATGGACATGGTCATATACTTGTAAGTGCCCAAAGCTATAGGCATGAGTTCTATAAATAAGGGCAATATTGTAAAGGTCTGTTCAACAGAGCAATGGTGAAATCAATGACGGTGCATATGTATGATGAAAGTGTAAGTTTCCTAATAATGAGGTAGCTTTATATACACTGGTCTATAAAGATGCTTAAGATCTGTTGTTAAAAAATAAAAGACAAGTTATATAAAAGTCTACAGAATGTGATCCCATTTGTGTTTTTTTAAAAAAAGGTAACAGGAGTTCACATACAAAGACATTCATTTTTGTCTGGAAAATATACAACATGAGCATGAATTAATTTAATAATTAAAAAATTACCCAATGAAAAGAGATGAAAGCCAAAAAATTATGCAGAGAGAGAACCCACAAAATCTCTTGGGCACTACCCTTTCTCTTACCACCCACATCCCCTGAAGAGCTATTACTATCATTCCCATCAGACTAACACATCATCAGCTCATTTCCTCATGTCTGTGTTCCATGGAAACTGAGATATAAGGTTTCATGATGCTTGAAGATATTAAGCAGCCTCATAACATTTATTTCCAGACTAAATAGTTTAATCTTGTGTCTAATTTCTCCTCAGAAAACCTTAGTCATTGCTAAAGTTCTTCAGAGATGTGCCAACTTGGAGATGTCGGGCAAAGGCGTAATTAATTTCCCCAGATATTATATCTGAGGATATAATATCCCCAGATATGTTGATTTTATTAGGGTAGTTATGAATCAATGGTTAATCATGATTACAATGCTCTTTGTAATCATTGGCTTAGGGTGATATTTGACTGATGGATGAAAGAGGAGTAAAGTTTAAAATGTGATGTGAATGAAGAAGAGTGAGAAATTATGAGGGGAGAGAGAGACAGAGACAGAGACAGAGACAGAGACAGAGACAGAGAGAGACAAATGGAAATGTTTCAATGATCATTCCTGGACCCTGAAACAGTGTTCTGACACAAAGCATCTGTGTGTAGGGTGATGCCTTGGGCCTCCTTGCATGGAAGCCTGGAGATCAAAGCCTTTGTGATGGGGCACCCATGCTGATAAGATAAGAAGACCATCTGTTAATTTCTGATTGTTGAGATTGCAAAGCACCCATAATGGAGGAGGAAGGCTGCCTTCACAAAGAAGCCCTGATTGCCCAACTTTTTGAGCCCTGCCAGAAGACCTAGAGAAGAAAGAAACCATCAAAACCACAACCAAAGCACTCTCCACTGTTGCTGGGAAGTGATAAGGCTAGTGCGCAAGGGCACATACTTGTATGCACATCTATGTCCTATGAGTATGTGATAGAAAAAGAATGACACTCAGTGATGGACACATGAGATGGAAGGTATGGGAAGTTTATGGGAGAAACTTGGTTCTTCTTGCTGATGCAGTAAAGAATTACAGATCAGCAAGTCTATTAGTGTGCAAGTAGAGTTTATTGGTGATATGTTCTCATGGAATAGAACTGGCCTTGCTGAGGTGAGGGGGAAAGGCAAGAACAAGGGTGGCAAGAGTCCCAGATCTTTTGTCCTGAGGACTTATATAGTTGGTGGAATGGGGATGAAGAAGTTACATATTGATGACTGGTCAAGGTGGTGCCAGCTTTGGAGGTTTGGTATGAATACCCAAAAGTGTTTATGGCTTTTTCCTTTGGGCACTGTGGGCTTTTCCTGCCTTTCAGGCCTTTGGATGAGAGCAGTTTCAAAGGCTTTCTTTTCCAGATAGCAGAGAGGATACATAGAATTTCAAGGGCTCCCCTTTTCCCTTACTAACACAGTGTTTTTTGTGATGTTGGAACACCTGGTGATATTACCGGGCCAGATGCAGGACTGCTGGGGTAGTGCGGGAGATGCGTTTCCCTCCTCCTCCCTCCCTTGGTTTGCTATCTGTTCTACCAACCAGTATTCTGAGTACCAGTGATTATTTTTATTTTTTTACTATTCTTTCCTAAATTCTCTCATCAAAAAGATATATTTATTCTTTTTATTTGGAAAAATTATAAAGATAGAAGTTAGTTTCCCTGAAGATATCCAAACCCAGGACAGCTTTCCTTTAGATTCTGACTGCAGTAGGAGCTTGGCAGATGTTTCGACTTAAAAGCTCCTGAATGGGGTTCTTTAACTTGAAACTTGGCAAAATAAGAATGAAAGAATTGCGAAGTACCAAAGTACTGTTTTGGGTGAACTGTATCATAGTGTCACGGATGGCTGGTAACCTGGTTTGTGCACATGGAGAACGTGCAATCTAGGGGAAGGCCTCAATGCCCTGGAAGTTGGTGAAATTTTCTACCTAGTGGCTGAGACAAAGTCCTGCCTTGGTGCCTGTTTCTCCTTTCCACTCTGCATCATCCTGTCTTGGTTTCTGAAGTTAGTTTCTGTATTAGTTATCGGTCACTGCAATGCACATTACTTCCAAATCAGCAGCTTACATGACAATTGTTATCTCACATTTTCTGTGGGTGAGAATTTGGGCATGGCTTAGCCAGGTAATTCTGGCTCATGGTTTCAATGGAGGTTTCAGGCAAGGCCAAGGTTGTCTGAAAGCTTGAAGGGGATGTTGGAGGAGGATCCAGTTCCTTAACACATGGGCCTTTTTATGGGCTACTTGAGTCTTCTCAAGCATGGCTTTCCTGTGAACAACCCAAACAAGACAGGAAGGAGAAAGCCACAGCTTTTCATGTCCAAGTCTTAGAAGTCACACATTGTTCCTTCCATCACATCTTATTTGTTAGAAGTGAGTCTTTCCTTCAGGCTTCTTTGTGAAGAGAGGGGCATTGAAGAGTTTCTGTATATAGTTTGAAACCATTACACTCTTCATGGGATGTCACATTCACCCCATCACTTACTTGTTTGTGCATCCACCTGTCCATCTCTCCATTTATTTAATGTGTTTTTTCATGAATGCCTGCTAGGTATGAGCACTATGGCAGGTGCCAGGTAAATGATTGGTGAGGTAGACATGGAAGTAATTTCTCCCTTTTCCACCCTCCATAAGTATATGCCTAGTTGTTATTAAACTATAAAAATATATTTTAATGCCTGCAGGATTGTTTCTTACAGGAGTGAAGATAGTGGGGAACACTTGTTTAATTTGGGAGCCAAGTAGATACTCCCTTTAGAGGAAGTGCAAGCTCTGCAAAAAGACTACAGACCAGTAGGTTGTTAACTTCTCATCATAAGAAGTGAGCAGGATGGGCAGCTAGACTATGCTGACGCGGGACACCAGGGTGATGTGCACAAGGGCATTTAATAACAAAGGACTCTAATGCTATGCTTAAGTGATTTGTGTTGCTGTGATGTAACCCTCTTCCTCATTTCCTTAAATCTTTCAGTTTCTCAAGCCAGTGCCTATGTGAGAGGTTCTTTGATTCTTTGAGTTGTTCATCACATTTGGGATTCAATCCAGACTGGTAACTGTGACCCATGAATTTTTGGTGGTACTGCTTGCTCTGGCATAATATACTGTATGAAAATACAGAGAAGTCAAAGAATTGAGCTTGTTAGGGTTTTGTGAAGCATCTGAGGCAGACATACAATGACATAGGGAGCTGAAGTATCGTTTTTGAGGTGGGGAATGGGTCTGTCTGGTCTTGGACCCGAGGAGAGAAATGACTCCACATGGGCTACTTGATAGAAAGGAAGGAGAGCAGTTATGGATGGCACATTCAAAAAAAAAAACTGAAGGACTGACAATAATAAAGGTAATGACCTAGAGGAATAGGAGGTTATGAACAGGGAGTTAAGTTTTAAGTTATGATATCAGAAGCATGACATTCTGGGTGATCACAGTGTCTTAAGTATGGCCATGAGGTAAACAGGTGAAGATAGTAGAGGGAGGTGATTAGAGATGAGGTGTTCCAATGACTGAGGTGTTGGATGGCATGTTTGTGAGAGAGCTAAAGTCATCCAAATGCCCAGCAGTATCTGACATGAAGACCAAATCCATTTCAGCTCAATGTAGGCCAACTGTCCAGAGTTTCAATGAATGAGGTGAGTGGGTAGTTGATAAACAATAGTGGTGGGGGTGGTGGGATCAAAATGGCATGAATGTCAAGAACACATGGACTTTTTCCAGAGGCTGGAGGGGCTATATTCAAACACCTACAAGGAAGAGGAAATGTGAAGACATAGTCTCTGTATCCAGACTGAATTCTGAGGGAAAAGGGGCAGCATTTCCCTACTGGGGCTCTGAGATAACTGGTTCTTCAGGGAGAGAAGGGAGCATAGGGGACTTGATTGAGATTGTAGGTGAGATTGTGTTTCACTGAAAAGGTACCATAGCATGCCATGGAAAGGTTTAGGGAACCAGGGGGAACACTTTTATATCGGTCCTGAGTCAGGTATACAGTATAGAAAGCATGAGTGATATGACTTACACCAGTGTAATATCTGAAGGGTAAGCCATGCACCACAGGTGAAGTGATGGTGATGGGGGCCTATTGCCTAAGCTGTCAGTTATTTTTAGTTTTGCTGATTTCTGTGGCTGCTATGGTGGCCAGTCATTAATAATTGGCAGAGAAAGATATTGATAATAAGTGATATGCTCTCTTTGCTATTTATATAAAGATTTATATTTTCCTATTCATGTCCCTGGTTTCTTTGGAGATTCTAGTGCTCATTCCCAGATAGTTTGATTCAACATGACTGGGAGAGGCTTGGGAATCTGCTTTGTCAACAATCCCTGCCCACTGCCCCTTCCCCACAACTGCCCCTCCACCCTGAACTTGGGAGAGCTGTACTTTTAGAAAAATTGACATATAAGAGGAACACTCTCAACGGTCAGGAAGTAGATAGGGGGGTTCTTGGGAGTGGGGAAGAGTAGACCATATCTAGTGCGTGCTGGAGAGATGGGGTCATTGGATCCCTACTCTGCCTATTCAGAAGTCTGGATCTTCTCTGTACCAGAAGGTGCTCCACTTATAATTTGGAAGCCAAGACATTTGTACCATTTTTCCTGAATTGCTGACCATCTCCTATATGAAAAGAATGAGGGTTGTTATGCAACTCAATAGTAATATTTTCAAGAATGATGTGCCATGTTAGTAATGAGGTTGTTTCTCTCCGTTATGGTGGACCCATAAAATAAAAGGCTGTGTTTCTCTCCTCTTTTCTTCTAGCATCATTAGCACCTTCACGAGGAGTTGTTAGCATGCACCTCCTTGTAATAGGGTCATGTGAAGTAGAAAGATTTTACAAGGCCTACCTCTTTTACTGTTGTGGTTTTCCTAAAACAAAATTAGTATCTAGTGAAGTCACTTTCTCAGATTTTATTGTTCTAGTGCCAATTTTAAATTTGCACAGAAATTCCCAAATTAATTGAAGTTAAAATAACCAGAAAGCTCAACAATTAGACCATTATTTGTGGGACATCTTTGCTCTTCATGCTCTTGTCTTGTTCCTCCTGTTTTTACATTACTGTTGAGATATCAGAGTCTGTCCACAAGGCATGAAGATGCTACAGTGACCACGTGCAGCCTTCATCCAACACCTGGAGGGAGCCACACTGGTTTTTTCACTAGGAGGAAGGAGTGTGAAAAACCAGCCTCCCCCTTAAAGAGCCTGTAAAAGAGGCAACTCCACCCTCTTTCTCTATGCACAAAATTCTTTCTCTTATTTATTTATTTATTTATTTTTCTTTTATAATTTTATTGTTGCTTTGGGGAAATGGGATCATAATGATGACCCAGATCTAAAAGCAAGGGCAGTGAGGAGGGAGTGAGGGAGGAAGAGGAGGGAGTAAGGGAAGGAGAGGAGGGAGGGAGGGGGAGAGAGAGAGAGAGAGAAGGGGGGGGTAAGGAGAGAGGGGGAGAGAGAGAGAGAGAGAGAGAGAGAGAGAGAGAGAGAGAGAGTAGAGAGAAAGGAGGGAGGGAGAGAGAAATGGAAAGAAAAAGAAGGGGGAGAGGGAGGGAGGGAGGGGAGAAAGTGGGAGGAAAAGAAAGGGAGAAAGAGAGGAAGAAGGTGAAGCTGGGGCACCTGGGTTTTCAGCCCACAACTCTGTGCCAAACTTCTGTGCCCTCAGTGAATCCCCTGGGCTGTTGGGACTGAACCTCTAATTTTATTTTTTCACATATACTAAGGAGTTGAACACAACGTACCCAATTCAGTTCCAACTCTAGTTTCCATAAATGAAGAAAAGAAACAAATCTTTGCTTGTAAAGACTGGATTTTTCAGCACTGTTTTTGTTTCTCACAGGAGCATTCCCAGTTCTCCTTAGAAGTATTGTAAAATTTCTAAAGAAGAAAAAAATCATCCTGTACATTATTAAATTTGAATGGTGGGATTTGAAAAAAGTAACCATGAAACAAGGTTGAATTCTAGTTACTGATATGCATGTTAAAGAGTTTGGGGGTAAAGTGTGCTTATGTTCACAACTTCAAAATATATAAAAAAATAAAATAGATTGACTCAATAGCTACATGAATGAATAGCTGTACAAGAAATAATAAATTGTAGATTCTAGGTGGTGAGCATATGAGTGTACATTGCATAATCTTTCAATTTTTCTGATGTCTGAAAATTTTCATAAGGTGCTGGGAAATGAGTAGAGTTTATATTGTGACTATGTGTGGACAAGAGACTAGGAGGTAGATGGGGACAGGACATAGGGCACAAAGCCGAGAGATAGAATATCACCCACCAAGGCTCCCAGCTCTCAAATCTTCCTCTCAAAGTGGGAGAACTCTCCCTCCCCTGTCAATTCTGAGGCTGGTGTTTTTCAGGGAGTAAATGGAGCTTCTGAGCTATCATTTATCAAACACCACAGGCCTGGACAAAATAAGCATCCTAGCAGATAAGCCCAGGAAGTCATCCTGGGTCATGTGCATTGAACTGTCTTTTCTCATTCTCTTTATTTGTTGACTGCCTGGTGTATCATGAAGACCCAGCAAAATTCCAAACAATATTCAGCAATCCATAAAGCTACATGAGATCATCCTCCATTCATAGTGACAGTGAGCTTGAGGGTGTCTGGCTTTAAACATAAGCCCTAGCATCCAGACCTAGGGACAGAGTGGAGAGAAGAATAAGAAGGCACAAACTAAAGGTGATGGACCATGAAAGTGAGCACTGGGTGTACCAGCCTTGTATGAGTGCATGTGTGCAGTTTGATCCTGACCCTTAGCTGATAGGGCAGGCATGAGAAAGGATGGTAGCCCCACTCTCCACAAGCCTGCAGGCCACTATGCGGGTCATTGACTCCCAGCTCTCAGGAGCTACGATCCAGTTCCAGCACAATTACACCTTGTTCCTAAGAGTTCCAGGCCCACATTCCATCAGCTTTCAAAGGGCTCTGACTAATACATTCCGAGTGAGGTGGAAGATTCTGAGAATGAACAAGAAGAAGGTAAATGTCACTATTGTGTGGGGCTGAGGTTTGTTTACCATTCTGAACAGACCTGGATGGCCTTGTTAAGGGCTCAAGGGACAAAGCATTGTGTAATTCCTACCAGCGCGGAGGAGCTGGGGCTGGCATGAGGGCAGGATTCACTAGTCCTACAAGAGAAAGGACTGATTATAAACATGGAATCCAGAGGTCAACTAATAGCAACCTCAAATCCAATATCCTCTTTTCAGCTGGACATCCCAGACCAAGGTGTGGACAGCGCTGGTTTTCCCTGAGGCTTTTCTGCTTGACTTGCAGAGGGCCATTTTCTTCTGGTGTCCTCATGTGGTCTTCACTCTGTGCGTGTCTGTGTACTAATCTCTCCTTATTACTGTATTAAACTCAACCCCTATGATCTCATTTTACCTTAATTATCTCTTGAAGGCCCTATCTTTTAATCCAGTTACATTATGAGGTGCTGGGGATTAATACTTCAACATACTAATCTTGAGTGGGGGTGGGGGTGGGGGAATAGTTCAGTCCATAGCAGTCTTCAAGCCTATCTTGCCATTGCTAACTCTCAGCAAATATGCACTAAGGGGAATTGACTAGTATTAGGTGATATGCATGAAACAGCCTAACATGCCAAACACTACAGAATATAGGCTCACAGATGCTAGCACTGAAGGGCCTTAGAGATGTTTTGCTTCAATTATCTCTTTGATTGATGAAGAACCTGAAGTGTGGAGAGGGGTGAGGACAATGCCAAATACTGGAGAAGATGTGCACTCTTGGTAATTTGCTGATGGGAATGCAAGTTGTACAGTCACTTTAGAAGATAACCTGGCAGTTTCTTACCAAGCTAACCATAAAGTCTAGCAATAACACTCCTTGGTATTTGTTCAAAGGAAATAAATTCTACCAAATATTAAGATGTACTAGAAAAATTTTTTAAAACAGGCAAGTTGAAATAGCTAAAAGGAAAACTAGTGATTGTATTTTATCTTCTTCTGTATATATTTAATTCAGTATATATATAATTACTGCATTGTTTTTAAAACTATATTTGCACATCTTTATAATCTATTAATTATAGGCATTATGGAGGAAAAGGAAATTTCCCTTCTAAAGGGTACTTTTTGCATTACAAATAAAGTAAAAGATCCCATAAAGACACATACAAAGTGATGCATCAATGAACTAAACTGTCTCATTTTAGGAGTAAACCTATTTTATTAATGGAAAGCACAAACAATGCTTGATAATCCCACAACATAAGTAATCACTTAAATCATGGTCAAGTAGGTCTCCTGAGCATTGAGAGCAAGGGGGAAAAATATCCAGAACCATGGTAAGTGAAGAAGCCAATGAGCTACATATGGAAAATCCACAAAAGTGTCTGATCCATAAATAGCTAATCAAGATTCCAATATCAACATGTTCACCCTGGTAATGGTGCCCAATATTTGATTACATTATTCCCAGAGGCCACGAGAGAGAGCTATATACCTTGACATCATGTTCTGGGATGATGACTTAAGGGGAACACCAAACTGCTGAAATCCCACTCCCAAAAAAGTGGAAGTCTAGATTGTCAGTGTACAATCTACTGGGACCCCATCCAAAGGAAAAAAAAACTGAGGGACCATTGTCCTCCAAAGACAGAGATAACTATCTCTCTCTAGTTGTGCTTATTGAGTAAAAAACCTAAATGAATAAATAGTGTCAAAGACCTACATTTTGGCAGACCTAAAGAAGCAAGCTTTATAGTCTCTGATCTTTGAAGCAGCTGATTGATCACACATGTCAAACTCTTTAGCTTGGGTCTCGAGTTGGGCAGTTTCTCATCTGCTGTTATGTTAGTTGCTCCAGGCTTCTTAAGGAACAACTTATCCATGTTAAAGGTTTGTTTTGGGGAACCTGTCTAAGGTTGCTGGTTCAGTTTTTTTTTTTTTTTTTTGAGATTTCATTTATTATTTTCAGAGTGAGGGGAAGGGAGAGACGCAGGGAGGGAGAGAGACATCAATGTATGGTTGCCTTTCACCTGCCTCCAGTTACAGACCTGGCTGGAGACTTAGCTTGCAACCTGGTTATGTGCCCTGGTTGGGAATTGAACCAGTGTTGTTCAGTATTAATGTCACCAGAAATACCCCTCATTTCTTTGATATGTATTCTCCAAATGTGGTGGCTTATACCTGGAATTTTTAATGAGTTAGTAGTGGAGCACATAAGCACTTCTGAAAACAATCCCAGGGAACAAGCAATTGAAAAGCATGGGTATTAGATTAGGATGTTTTATATGGACACTTCTCTGCATTGACTGGGCCATCTCTTGGATACTCAGGTGTATTTCTCTACCTATAGGTGAAGGCAACAGTCATTGATTTCCAAGACCCTTTCAATGGTTCTGTTAGAAGGTAGAGATAGGTGCAAAAGGAGTAGCTGAAAGAAAACATATCAAGCTAAAGACAAATTTAGAGGTCTGGTATTTATATTAGAAAAGGGAGGAGGAAAACAGTAGAGCACTCCAGCAGTCCTCATGGCAGAGGCAAGGGGTACCCTGCCATAAACAGACTTCATTTGAAATATTATGCTTCATCTTACTATGTGAATGATATATGATATATCCAGGTTTTAAAAATGTAAAAGTTTTCCTAAAATGTTTCAGGAAGCAGCCTCATTCTTTTCTTATGACATCAAAGTATCATATGCCTCATTACCAACAACTACAGTTTGAGGGTTATGCAATTTTCTGCTAAGCAGCAGTTAAAATCTGCAGTGAAATAAGGTTTTTCTTTCCCCCTTCCTTGGGGGTATACCAACAACTGTCTTTGTGGAGTTAGCCTCCTATTTAAAAATACACAACAAACAAACAAACAAGCAAACTAAACCAGAGGCATGGAAGCAAGGAGCAGACTGATGGTATGCAGAGGGGAGAAGGTGGGGGAGAAAGGGAGAAAGATGGGGAACAGTTTTAGTCAAGGAACTAGTACAAATGACCCATGGACATGGACAACATGTGGGGATTGACTGTGGGAGAGGGGATGGGGAGGGAGGGTGGGGCAGGGGAGAACAATGGGGGAAAATGGGATAAATGTAATACAACAACAATAAATTAATTAAAAAATGTTAAATGAAAAAAAAAAAAACATTATTGTAAGTTGTTAATCAAGATCAAATACTTTGGCAGCTGTTACCAGGTGAAAGCTTTAAGCATTTTCATCTGGGATTTTATTTGTAATGCGATTTTTGGAAGATGTATCATCAGAAGGAAGTCTGTTGATTTTTAATCTCTCAGTGTGGCCAGTGGTCTTGGGGTATCTCACTAAATTGGCTTGTATTTATTTACTTTTTAAAATGCTATGCAAAGCAATGATTCTTTCTGCACAAAGAACTTTGAAATCTTTTTTTTTTTTTAATATTTTATTTCATTATTTTTAGAAAGAGGGGAAGGGAGAGAGGCAGAGAGGGAGAGAGACATCAATGTATGGTTGTGTTTCACCTGCCTCCAGCCACAGACCTGACTGGAGACCTGGTTTGCAACCTGGTTATGTGCCCAGGCTGGGAAATCGAACCTGTGACCTGTGGGTTCGCAGGCCGGCACCTTAACCACTGTGCTACCAGCCAGGGCTGAAATCTCTTTTATGTCACTACATCGCAGGCCAAGAGTCCTTGGGTCTTTTTCTATTTTCTTTATAAACTTAGATCCCCTATGTTTCCACACGTTATCTGGATGATGTTAATCAGTTCCCTTATTTGCTAGACCTGATGCTTTGGTGTGTCACCAGTGGCTCTCCCCTAGTAAAGGCACTCTTCACTCAAGTGCTGCAGAGACAGAAATGACAGTGGGGCCAGATTATCTTTACCATAGGCACAAGTCAGGGACAGGGGAGTTTCCTGCCTACTGAGCACACTGCAGGAAAAACAATTAGTGCTTCTAATAAAAAGCTGCTTCCTTTTGTTTGCTTTTTAAAAAGCAAATTAAGTGTCCTTGTCATCATACATTTAAATTAAGAATAGGGAACAGAGACCAAGCAAAAATTAATAAAAATACTGTAGTTATATAATATGATCAAATAAAAGGAAAAGAAGTACTAAAAAAGAGAAATGAAGGCAAACAAATACACAGAAGCACAGACAAAGAGATAAGCAGAGGCAAAGAAACTTGCAAGCAGACAAACATACAGGTACTTAATGCTGACCCAGGCTTATGGGAGTCCACTCAGTCAACATAACACAAATGACATGTAGTCCCACTTTGTGTCTTCCAAGACACTGGCAGTAGAGACTTTTAAAATCAAGTTGCCTTTTCTCAACTAGAGAGCTCAAGTTCTTGGTGGTACCTGTTTCATCTTTTGAAAGGCTGATTCAGTTCATTAGCACAAATTTCCCATTGTTGTCTTAGAGTCTTAGGAAACAGAATTAGCAGAAATGTTGCATATCTAGGAGATAATAAATGGTGAGGCATCTGGTGAGAATAAAAAGTAACTTAGAGCCTAGTTTTATAGGTAAAAGACTCAAATTATTATAGAACTAGAAATGAAGGGAGAAAAAGATACAGGTACATGGACATTCAAATTTAAGGGGGCCATTCTTAGGAAATGATAAACTTAATACTATGTTGGACTCAGTCAGATCTTCTAGAGCCCTAAGCCAGAATAGTGCTACTTCAGATGCTGCATTGAATTGTAGGTCCCAAACGCTGGAGTCCCTCCTACTCACAGAGCATCAGGTTAAGGCAAACCTTCAGAAACTTCAGACCTTTTTGGCTGATGTTGGAGTGCTTTAGGTCAGAGCCCTTCTAACCTGGCACCTAGTTGGTGTAGCTTCTGCTGCTGGCTTTCGATGTTCTCTGGGAATACTTCTCACCAAGATTGTTTTTTTTGCAGGATTCAATTCTTCCCTTTGTGTTGTTTTTGGCAAAAGGCTTTCCTGATGCAGACAGCCCCCACCCCATTTCACCCTGAAACTCTGCAGCAATCTGTCTTACCACCAGCCAGTGACACTGATCAGTTCATTTTTGTGGCAGCAGGGGAACAAGGAACATGACATGTGGGTTCAAGGAGCACTAGGCTTGAATCATTAAACTATGTATTTTTTTGAATCCCTGGGAATCTGGCCTTTGTTAGCTGGTGGTTTTAGATTGGTGAGGAATATTCACTTTTTTTCCCCATCTATGAAGCAGAATTACAGCACCTACTTTTGAGATTATTATAGAGGTCCTGATTTGGTATCTGGCATTGCCATGCTTCCTTCTTCCCTCCATCCTCTGCCTCCTATCACTTTCTTAGTTGGTCCTACTTATATGCATGGTGGGGTGTTCTAGCTACAGATATTATCAGGGCACATCTTTGGAAAGGGTCGTGATGGAGAGAGTTCACTAAATAGGCAGTGCTGGTGAGCAGCCGGCAAATAACAAATGTGTCTGCCTACAATTCCTCTAGAGAATGTGGCCTCTTGTCTACTCATTCAAAACTTCTCTTTGGTTGACTCTAGCCTGGAACAAAATGGGGAAGGATATTCTAGGAAATTAATCCTGCCTTTTCCTCAGAGGTATAGAAGAAGTGGGGCAAAGCCATGGAGCAGCAGTCCTGGAACAATGGAGTTGGTGAGACCATGCTGGGTCCTAAAATTTTTCAGTTATAACCTGCCCGAGACCAAGGTTCCTCAGTTGTATAGATAAATGATAATTCCCATTCTCAAGACTTTTATAAGCAGTGAATGCATTAATGTATATAAAGTCCTTAACATAATATATACATGTATATGTATGTGTATGCATGTATTCAATAAGTGTACACACACATGGTCATACACAAAATGGTAACAGTGGTTTTCGCTAATGGTGGGAGTTTGATTTTTTTATTCCTTTTTTTCCTGGGCTCATTTTAATGTTTTTTTTTTTGTTTTTATATCTTTTATTTTTATTTTTTTTAATTTCATTATTTTTAGAGAGAGGGGAAAGGGAGAGAGGCAGAGAGGGAGAGAGACATCAATGTATGGTTGCGTTTCACCTGCCTCCAGCCACAGACCTGATTGGAGACCTGGTTTGCAACCTGGTTATGTGCCCTGGCTGGGGAATCGAACCTGCGACCTTTGGGTTCACAGGCCAGCACCTTATCCACTGTGCTACCAGCCAGGGCTCATTTTAATATTTTTAATTATTATTTTATACCCAAGTTAACATGTTAACAAAAATAAAAATGGACAAGGGTAAATTTCTAAAAATTATACCTGAACCTGTTCATATAAGAAATTTTAGAAAGAAAACATCCTTTAGGATATCTACAACTGAACTGTGGAGGTATTGTAAAAATGTAGTCAACTGATCACACTTAGAAGAATAAAATAAAAAACATAAATTTCCCTCAGCATGGACTTACGTTGGACCCCCTTTTGCTGATTTCTCTACAAGCCCATGAAGTAGGTATTATGGTTGTTCTGACACATGTTTCTTTCTTTGTGTCGAAATGTACAGGGTTGGGGCTCTACAGATCATGGTGAATGGGAAGAAAAGGAATTGAGACAATCTGGGTAAAAAGTCTTAAGATTTTATTTAGAGGTGATTTAATAGTGCCTGTTTGGATTCTAGTTTTTCTGGTGGTTTCAGTGGAAATTCTACCATGGAAAGCTTATGAGCTATTGGAGGAAAAGAGACTACGTATTAAAAAAAATTAAACAGAATCACTATTGTTTAATTCTTTCTAATGTTTCTGTACCTATCAATTGATAAACACAAGTGGATGATGAACAGCTGTTACATACACACAGGCACGCATGTTTTGATATCTGTACATTTGGGTCTTTTTGAACCCTTGACCTTGTCAAGCGTATTCTGTTCTAGCATTGGAGATTCTTGTTTGACATGTGTTGTTAGTGTCTATTTGTTAGCTGCTTTCTATGTGCAAAGCATGTAAAATTTTTATGTCCTTTTAAAAAATACATTAGTGTTACTATTATTTTAGAAGAGTTGTCCCCATTCATAAGGTATCCTCATCTCCCTTGCAGTCTGTGAGGCAGGGCTTGCTGGAGCACCCTGGTAACAAGTAGGGTGGGGCCTGCATGTAAAGGGCAGGTGTAAAGGGTTCTAGAAAGGAGAGATGAGTTGGCATTTTCTGCAGTATAAGGATTGAACAAGAAAACCCAGGGGATTGGGAAGACCTTGGGGAAGCAGCTTTTTTCACAACCCAATCACTGTCAGGGCATTTAAGACTTGAAGTTTGAACCAAATGCTTTGAAGACTACTGGAGCTTTCCAAAGGTTTGCCTTGAACCTCTGGAGTTTACAGAGGGCCAGTCCTTTAGTATTCATCTTTTGCTGTCTTTGAAAAATAATAAGACTTTTTTTTTTCTTTTTTGAGCACAAAGAAGTCAGGAGCAACTAAATGAAAAATGGCAGAAAGTTACTGAACTAAATTTGCCCTGTCAAATGGATGTGAACCCTACCTGAGTTCATGTAAGGATTAGACGCTGATCTTGTGGCTTTAGAACACGGAGGATATTGCGATATGCCTTGGTTTTCTCGCACAGCCTATTCTTTCCCACAGTAATTTAAGGGTCTCACTGGGCATTTTAGAATTGAGTTGTCAAGGGTGAGGACAAAGGCAGGAGCCATAATGATTGGCATGCCTGATGAAACACAGAACAGAGGAAGTATTGGGTTTTCTATGGTATTTTAAGCAGATAGCAGGGGACCAAAGGTACATTATATTTTTCCCTTTTCCCTTTATCATCCCTAAACAAAGATTTCTCAAAATTTAGTTTCTAGTAAAGACTATGAAGCCTATAATGTTTTAAGAAAATATTTTTCTCAGAGTCTTCTAAAGATCCTAGAATTTCTCTACTTGTTTTTGAGTAATGAGAGGTTATAGTCCAATATACCAGAAGCCTCAGATATTTTGAAGTTTGATTTTCAGAAAGATACTTTATTATTGGATCTTGAAAAAATAGATAATTTTTATGGAGAGCAAAACCAAGAAGTTTACTTGAAATGTCTGTTATAGATTTCCTTCTCCTTTACATCATGCTGGACAGTTTCCCCATCCTGGGGACAATTTCTTGGCTTCTTTCTTTTCCTTTGTTTTAACTAATTTTATGGACTTTGAGTCTTATCACCTTTCTGGAAGCAAGAAAGGTAAGACTAAAAAAAATGGTATATATTACTGAGCTAAGATTAAAATCTTCTGAGGGAAATTGTCTAGAGGATGAGGAAAAAGTGACTTACTTCTGGTATTTCAAGCTTAAAATGAGCACAAAAGAAAATATAGATCTCTGATTCAAGTGGGAAGTCCCCATCTGGGATTTAGAAAATTTATTCTCAAGCCATGAATACCTCATGATGTTGTTAGTGCAGTAAAACAGGTATATTTTGTTTCTTTGATTAAAAGACATCCAAAGTAGATCAAATAAATGATTTTTAAGTTGTCTAAAGGACATCTATTAGAGATAGACTCATAAATAGAGAGCAGGCTGATGGCCCCAAGGTGAGAGTGGGAGGTGGGGGATTAAGAGATTGAACAAAACAAACAAACAAAAAAACCCCAAAAACAAAAAAAACACACAAGGTTTTCCTAGATTGGACTGGTTGGCTCCTGTTGGTGCAAAGGTCTTTGGGCCTTTTCTCACTCCTGCAATTTAGCAACATAAGTGTGGATTCCGCTTCTCCTCGAAGCCTGACCTGCCCTGAAGCATCCAATTCTAGGGATCCTTCACCAGTGCCGGAGATATATGAGCCTGAAGAAAACTATGCATCCTTGCAAATGTCATCTGCTGAGACATCCCATGGAGACTGTCCTCTCCTTTTCCTCTTCCTTTATCTGTGGACCTGCTTATTTAGAACAGCTCTGATTTTTCCACTAGTCTCAACATAACACTACCCACTTCTGTAGAAAATGGTACAGAAAAGGAGGAAAAAGGCCAGATCAAGAAATAGAAGATCAGAACTGTCTTCTCACAGACCTAGCTCTGTGTACTCAATAAGAGATTTCAGAGACAGAAATATCTCAGCCTCCAGCAAATGCAAGAACTTTCCAACATCCTGAACCTTAGCTACAAACAGATTAAGACCTGGTTCCAGAACGAGAGAATGAAATGTAAGAGGTGGCAGAAATACAGCTGGCCAAAGATTAGCAAACTGTGTAACTCAGATGAGCTCAGCAATTACAGAATACCTGGGCCTCTTTTTATCCTTACCAGGGATGTCTGGTGACTACTTCTGGATACCTTTCAATGTGGAGCAATAAGACCTGTAGTAACCTATCTTGCAGCAGCCATTTCTTGAATAGCCCATCTTAGAGCTGCCTGGAAAAGCCAGACCTGGGGCCCCCAAGGCTGGAATAACCAGGCTTGGAACAATCAGGCCTGGAACAATCAGTTCTATAGTTATAAGGAATCCCTGCAGTCCCAGGCCCAGTTCCAGCAAACTCCCATCAGTGATTTAGAGGCCACCTTGGAAATTGTTGCAGTATGATGCAATACTACAAATCCCTAAATATTATAAGACCCATCAAACTATGGATTCATTCCCAGATTACTCCATGAACATACAGCCTGACTCCACGAACATATACCCATGAACATTCAGTGTGATGATGGGTATAGTAACCAATCTTAATTTGGGCAGTGGCTGTATCTCTCCTAGGATTTTTCTGTGTATCTCTGCCTAGATACGCTGCTTCTCATTATACCCATTTGGAGGGGTGGGAGTGAGAAATGATGAGTCTAATCAGAGATTTCTGTAGCCTGGCTGCTATAGACATATAAGATGTCTCTGTGTATAGGTAATTAAATATAATACTATTTTGAATTATACTGGGATCTAGAATCTCCTCTCCAAGAATATAAAATAGAAGTACAAAGACAATTCACGTTTTCTGGGATTGGGAGATTTGTTAAAAACCTTAATTCTGGTGAATGGTTAAACTACAGTATGTTTCACTGATTTCCTCTATTCCTCTTGTTGTTTTACTATAACCCCTACTTTGGTTATTACTTTGTAAAGATGTTTTATGTTTTGCTGTATCATGATACTACCAGTTTGGCTGGTTGGTTTATAAGTTTAAATACAAATAAATCATCTATTTTTAATTGTTTATTAAAAAATAAACAAGAAAAGAATTCATGGACAGAGACAATAGTGTGGTGATTGTTGGGGGGAGAGGGAGGAGGAGATGGGTGGAGGTGGAAGAGGCAATAAAGGAGATAAATGGTAATGGAAAAAAAACAATAAAAATGAACTATTAAAAATAAAATAAAATTTCTTAGTTCAAGTAAAATACACAAATGTATTAGGGTAGAAAAAATATTGTTCACTGTCTTTATAGAATAACGTGAAGTAAATAATTAGCAATTTGGGGGTTGAGGGAAGGTTTGGAGAGAGGAGGCAATTTTTTAGAACAATAAAATAATTATAAAAATGCTCTACAGAAAATACATGAAATCATATATTTGTCAAGAAAAGAAATTATGTTTTTGTTCTTTTAAAACACCTTGATATAACTTGTTTGGCAATGACATCCTTTCTGCCTGGCTGATATTCTTTCTCCAATTTATTTGTTGAATCAGTTCTTGATATTTGGAGGCACATTTCTCCAAATAATATCTTTTGTCTTTTGATATTTCTGCTATAATTGTTATTGTTTCTTTTTGGTACATACTTTAGAAATAAAGTCAAAACAAAAAATAAAATAGAAAACATAAAGTAGAAATAAAGTTAACCCAAATTTTGTGTTTTTTATTTAAAATTTTTATTTATTTATTTAAAAAATATTTTATTTACTTTTAGAGAGAAGGGAAGGGAGAGAGGCAGAGAAGGTGAGAGACATCAATGTATGGTTGTCTTTCACCTGCCTCTAGCTACAGACCTGGCTGGAGACCTGGCTTGCAACCTCATTTTGTGCCCTGCATGGGGAATTGAACCAGTGAACTTTGAGTTTGACACCTTAACCACTGTGACAACAGCCAGGGCTTCTTTTCTTTTTAAAACAAAAAAACAATACTATTAAGCATTCACTTAAAAGTCAAGCAATGTTACTGGTTATGATTTTGTAGCCTGAGCAATTCATTGTTATCAATAATCACTGAGCATCTGTGGCTAGGCTATATAGAGACTGATGTACTTATAGTCTGGAATTTTGAATATGGCTCTGAAGATCTGAAAAAATATGTCAAAATTAAATTTAAATAATTAAAAAAATAATTGTAAAGTTTTAGAGTCCATTTTTATAAGCTTTTGATGGCTAGAATATGAAGATTGTGGCATTTGTTTCTCAGACTGTTCTGTTAATGAATGTTCACTATGGAATAATTTGGCAATATTCAATTTGACCGAAAAATTTACTATTAAAAATGATTAAAGCCTAACAGTGTTCTAAGAAATAAGACAGAAGTTTTTAGTAGGCAATGCATGTTGAGGAGTTTATGCAAGAGAGAAGGCATTTGGGATCAGAAGGATGGCGAACTTAGATTAGAGAAAGCTACAACTCAAGACAACTGATGACAGCAGCTTCTCCCAGGAGCTCTATGGAGAAGTTTCAAGGTGGGGATTGAATTAGTTTAAAATATTTAGTACAGCTGGTCTTCGAGGTTTTCTCTTCTTAAAATCTTTAGCTAAAGTCTGAAAATTGTTGTTTAGAGAAAGCAAACCCCATGCCTAGCAAAGCCCCTAGGAGGTGTAATGGAACTTACAGTAAGCCCATTTCTTTGCAGAAGACAGAGAAGAGAGGAAATTAAAAACAAACAATCAAACAAAAAAGAACAAACATAAGCAACTTCTTCCAAGACAGAAATAGACTAAACCTATGTTGTAGGGTGGCTATTGTGGATTCCCTGGTAGTTACCTGTCCACTGCCCTTCAGAGAAGCTTCCCTGTCAAGATTTACAGAGGAGACCTATGAAGAATACAAACCCTACAAACACAAGAGAAATACTTGTACTAGATGCCACCTTCATGCAAAACACAAATAAACAAAAACAAAAATGAGATATTTGAAACAGCTCAAGAGCATGGAAAAACAAAAACTCAGTTGTCAAGATCATCAAGTAAAATAGCTAATCCTTGAGGAAGCAGAGATACTTCATAGGACAGAAAGGATTATAAAATTTTTGAATCAGTATTTAATGAGCAATGAGAAGCTAATTCCTTAATAAAACAATAAGTTTTTTCAGGAGAGATGCTACCAGAGAACAACAACAATAAAAAAGTTCTTGTTAGATAGGAGTGTTGGAATGAAAGATTTCTGGAGAGGTTAAATAATTGAATGAATGGTTTCTATTGATGAGCCAACTGTGATCTGGACAGGAATGTTGAGAAAATTTGAAGTCACAAAACAAAGGTAGAGAAATGAAGAGATAATAAGAAATAGATTCAGTACCTTCAGAGAGGTGAGTGAAGTACATGGAAAGGAAGAGTAGATTAACAAAATAGAAGAAGAAGAAACATTTACTTATAAATCAAGCTATTCTTGAAAACATAACATGTAATTTTGGAAAAGCAAGGATGAAGAGGTAACCCTTAAAGCTTATGGAGTGAGGAAAGCACAAATACTCATCAGGTTATTTAGAAAGGAACACAGATAACACGAACACTAGATGTCTTTCTTTTAGAGGACATAGGAGACAGCATTTTCTGTGTGCCAAGCACTGTTCTAGACACATATCCCTGCCTTCATGAAGCTTCCATTCTAGTGGGAGGAGACTGACAACACACAGATGAATGAGGAAAATATATTCAGTGTTACATGGTGTTAAAGCTTAAAAGAGAAAACAGGAAGAAGGTAAAGGAGCTCTGAAATGTTGACTGGGGAGGGAGGTGGCCGTGAAGATAGGTGTCCAGGCAGAGCCTCCCTCAGAGTTACTTCTGAGCACAGATCCCAAAGAGGGATGGGGGCTCATGCAGCTTTGGGAACAGCAGAAAGGTCCCAAAGCAGCAGCTGGTCTATCCAAGTTCTGCGGAGGGGTTTCAATCTATAATTCTAGGATGAGCCAAAAGCCAACAGTATTAGGGAAAAATAAGAACATGATTTTATGCATATTACCACTTGGGAAGTGTTCCATCTACACATTTATATGTAAACACATACACAGGGATCTACCAGAGCAGTGAGAAATAGGAATCCAGGAGACAACATGGTTGGGAATATAAGAAATAGTGGTAGCTGGGGATGGCTCAAAAGAAGCAGAATAAATAAATAAATAAAATACACAAACAAACAAAAATAAATAACATAAATGAATTTAAAGATTGGTTCTCCCAAAGGTTTGATGAATGGGTTATTCTCTGGCAAGTGGCATTGGTTCAGTGATGTATGGTGATATTTTCTGCTCTAAGAGTCTGATCTTACCACTTATTTTCTCAGTGCAATATTTTAATAATATTAACACTGTAAATGCTATTTATAGTATCTTAGCTTTTAAGATAGTCCCTTAAAGTGTGAATGATTTATCTAATGTTACAAAGTAGATTAACACTAATTTAACATCAAAGGGGTGATCTAAATGACATTGCCTAAAGCAATAGAGTTAAATGTGTTATTTAAAAAATTATAATGGAAAGCACAAAAGAAATGAAAGATAAAAATGTGTACTTTTCACAACCATATGAATGCATTATTTTTATGATGAAATAAAATTGAATTAAATTTTTATTTTTTTAAGTGTGGAGAAGTGTACTTTAAAATAGAAGACATTTCTTTTTTTTTTTTCCAAACAAAATACAAAAGCTTTACTCATTTTAAGATTATGTACTCTTAGAATTGAAAAAATACTAGCTCTCAGATGAAAAATCTGTCCTGCATATACAATGCTAATTATTTAATGTAATTGTATTTAGTTAGTGGCTAAATTAATATTGTTAAACAGGTAGAATCCAATAAAAGAATACTATCTACTTTCTGGATTCTTTGTATCTGAAAAAAGTAAAATATAGAAATGGTGCATTTTGGAACATCTGTGGAGGAAAAGGCAGTTGAGAGTTTTTATTAGTACATGACAAGAACAGTAGCAAAAATAATCAATCTAATACATTAGACAAAATGTTTTGCTCTATCTTTCATATTCCGGAGAATTGTTAACCATTAAAACAATTCCATTATGCCCTTAGGAGCCACTAGCATTCTAACTGATAATACCTTAAGTCAAAGAAAATTAGAACATCAAAGTAGTGTTTCCTACCAAATAGCATGAAGAATATTACTGTTTCTGAAATGAGAACAAAAAGCCTACAATACAACTTCTACTGAGTCACAACAAAGAATTCTTGAAATCCCCGTTCCCTGTGTAACTTCAGAAATGCCTGAATAATTGTAGGGCTTAAAAATATAGTTGAAATAGCATCACCTATATATTGAGAAATTTACCTTTTATTTTTAAATATTTTATTGATTTATTTAAAAAATTTATTTATTATTCTGTTATAGTTGTCCCAATATTTTTACCTTTGCCTCCCTCTGTCCAGTACCCCGCTTCCTGCCAGCAATTCTAGCCCCCCTTAGTTCATGTCCATGGGTCATGCATGGAAGTTATTTGGCTTCACACTTTCCTATACTGTTCTTAATATCCCTCTGTCTATTTTGTTCTTACCAATTATGCTTCTTAATCTCTACATCATTTTCCCATTTCTCTCTCTTCCCCCTCCCAGCTGATAACCCTCCAGATGATGCCCATACCTATGATTCTGTTCCTGTTCCTGCTGTTTGCTTAGTTTGTTCTTGTTTTTATTTTTTCAGATTCAGTTGTTGATAATTGTGAGTTTGTCATTTTAATGTTCATATAAGACATTTCTGATTGCAAAAAAGCTCTGATTTCTGGAAAATAAAATACATTTGAAACCATTTTATAATGGTTGCAATATTTTGTGACAAGAAGTTGCTGATAAATCTCAAAAGAACAGAAAAAATAGTAAAACAGAAAACAATAGAAAAAATGAATAGTTGAAAAATATTTTAAGATATTTTTTGGTTGGTTCAATTCTCGATTTGGGACATGGTTATGGGTTTGGTCCCCAGTAGGGGCATGTTCAAGAGGCAATTGATCAATGTTTCTCTCTCACATTGGTGTTTCTCTTTCTCTCTTTCTCCCTCTTCTTTCCTCTCTGCAATAAGATAACTAAACTATTTGGTGAAAGGGCAACTATCGACCTGTGTGAAATACATATAGGAAATGTCAAAATCTGCTTTAATTAATGAGACATTCTTAGGTATTTTTCAATGTTGAAGAGATGACTGTGGACAATTTATACCAAGTTATAAATCTCTGTCCACAGCAAATTCAAGTTGATGTTAATAAAATAGGTTTCCAGAACAAGGATGGTTCTAGGTTCATGCTAAAATGGAAATTTTAATGGAATTGTAGCACAACGTAAGGAGGGAGAACTAAATCTGTACAGTGTCATGTTCAGGGAGTATCTGAAATCTGAAGCAAAAGATTCAGTGACCAAAATCTAATTGTTAGATGGCTGTAAAATGCATGATGGTTTGTAAAAGCAGAGTTATGTTTACTGAGCAGTTTCAAATGACTTACGAACAAAGATATTTTTGCAAAAACAAAACAAAATGAAATAAAAAGTTAACCCCAAACCTGAAATCATCAGTTGTTTGATGACAACTGATATAGCAACTCCTTTTATGACACAGTCATTGTACTTGTACTGAATCCATGAAGGATATCATGGTACACACATGGCTAATGGATGCTTACAGGTTCACTGTGACAATCCAGGGAGAGCATGCATTGAAGATCAAGCTAGCTGTGCCATCACTATATCAATGGTAGAAATAATGGTGAATAGAATCACTAAGGGAAACAAATACCTAAGATGGGATAGGACTAAGCACTGTCATCTAGAAACCATTAGGACAGGCATTGGCTAAAGAACCAGAAAAGAGAGATGGAAAAGAAGCATATCCTGAAAAGAGTAGAAAAAAGAGATTGTATCATGGAAATTAGGAGGTTAAGATATCAAGAAGTGGGAATGTGTTTGGGTGGTACTGACAGGAATATCCAGTGTGAAATAGAGTAGTAGGAACCCAAACTATGTAGGCTTTTGGATTTTGTAATAAGGGACCATTGGATTCCTTTTTAGCTCCTGCCAACTCTAAGGTTCTCTGGGCAAACACTGCTCCTAATCCTTCCTGTTTTAGAGCAATAGTGGAATTAGGTGTATATTTTTTACCTTCCCACAATATAGGTCACAGACAACCATTTCCTTAATATGAAAGAAAGCACATGCTAATTTTAGAGTGGGGAGGAGAAGTTAATAGAAATTTTATAGTGGCCACAGCAGGAAGAATAATGCCCCCCGTCCCCAAGATGTCCACATACCATGACTTGGAACCTGTGAATATATTATCTTAAATAGCAAAGGGACTTTGCAGGTATGATTAAGATTAAGGCCTTTGAGATGAGGACACTATCCTGAATTATGTGGCTGGGCCCAGGAGTTGTTAAGATCTAAGACCTTCTCCCACTGGCAGAAAACCAGAGAGCTGGTCTAGTGAGAAGGACTTGGCCTGCTGAGGTGCTGTGAACATGGAGGAAGGGACCTGCAAGCTTTCTAGAAACTGGAAAAGGTAAGGAAGCAAATTCTTTCCTGGAGCCTTTGGAAGGAATTAAGTCCTGCCAGCATGTGATTTGATCCCAGGGAGGCTCACTTTGAACTTCTGATCTCCAGAACTATTAACATAACAAATTTGTGCTGTTAAACAAATTACCAAATTTGTGTTATTTGTTACAACGGTGACAAAACAAAACAAAACAAAACAAAAACACAACACACACAGAGAAAACACCTAAGTGATCATAATATACTGACATTTGTATTCTTAAAATTTATATTTAAATACATATGTGGAGGAATTTTATTTAAAGCTTCAGAGGGTCCTGTTTAATCACACACAACTGTCTATATATAGTAAAAAATATGACCTCAGAGTTGGAAAAATAATCATTACTAAATAGGAGGAGTACTTAGTTTTCTCAAAAACAAACAAACAAAAAACCTAGCACTTTGCCTCAAGAGAGAAAAACCAAACTTGCCCTAATTTCAAGCCACCTGTGTGATACTACAATCATGTGATGCTGAGAGTATTCCTGTTCCTGAGCTAAAAATAAGTTGATGACACTGTGTTCTAGTAATGAGTACACGATCTTATCAGAGGACTCTGGGCTTTGATCTAGAGTTCATCTGCTTCAAATCTTTATAATTAGTTTTCCTTGGAAACTCTGGACTGACTTTCTGTCTTTATTTTCTTCCCATTGAGTGATCAGTAAGGACTGCTTATTATTGCACACATGGTGTCTTTTCCTTGAAAAGAAACATTTTTCTCCTCTAAAGTCCTAAATGTAGTCATTTTTGTTCCTGTCTATTTAAAATACTAACAATTCCCATCACTGTTGGCAAAGAACTGGATCAGGTTGTTTTCTTTGCTAAGGTCAGATTGGTACTCTATTTTCCAGGTAGCTCCACCTCACAAATGGGTTATGTTCCATAGTTCACATGCAAGTTTTCTGCTTGGAATTTGGAACAGATTTCCCCAGACAAACAAGATAATAAAAGATGACTTGCTTCCTAGGCTGCTTTTAAATGTGTATTTGAATGGTCTCAATCTAAGCGCTATTCTGTGAAATAGGAGAGAGAAATAGGTGAATATTTTACCTTTCCCATTTCTCTGCAGGTACCTAGACAGCATATTGAAATAGGTGGACTGCATTTTCTTTCGCTGCCCGTCTCTCTGCCGCTGCTTTGCTCCCACAGAAAATCCAGACTTTCAAGCATTGTCAGCTCAGCATTGTGACATAGGACCCAGGTTTTCAGACACCACATTTCCAGTGGCACCTTAACATGATAATCTTCAAATCAGGAGTCCCTCAGGACTGGATCTTCCCTGATTTTTCCCTCATTTTCCAACTGCTATGGTGTGAATGTTTATATCCTCGCCAAATTGTATGTTGAAAATCTAAGGCCCAATGTGATGGTATTTGGAGCTAGGGTCGTTGGGAGGTAATTAGGTTATGAAGGCAGAGACCTCAGGATGGGATTAATGCCCCCCTTTTTAATGAGACCGCAGAGAGCTCCCTTGTCACATCCACCATTCTATGACAAAAGAAGGTGGCCGCCTGCAGCTGGAAATGGGCCCTCCATCAGAGCCTGATCATGCTGGCACCCTGATCTTGGACTTCCAGCCTCCAGAGCTGTGAGAAATAATTTCCTGTTGTTTAGAAGCCACCCAGTATGTGGTGTTTTGTGTAGGAGCCCAAACAGACTAACACACCAACATTCTAAGGAATTTTGTTGGAGGAAGCTTGTGCGGTTTACTGGATCTTTTTGTTAGTAAGCCTGCCATGTTTTATATGAGTCAGCCTTGCCAGATTCCAGTCAGTGAGACTAAGGGTCCCCAGAGCCTTGGCAATACACTCACCTAATCATGGGCTTCTAAGTTTTATACCCCTTGGCTCTGGCAACCTCACCACGACCGACTAGGTCATGGGTGGCAAACACAAGGCCTGCAGGCTGAATCTGGCCCTTCACCTTGTTTTATCCATCCTGGCACCTTTGTTTCTAAGTGGCTCGCTTAACTGTTAAGGAGGTTAAGGAGTAGTTTACAGCCCTAAAATTACACTTGGCCTTTTGAAGGCAACCTCGAGGCTGATGTGGCCCCCGGTTAAAATGAGTTTGACACCCCTGGACTACATGATGGATGGGCACCTGTCTCAAAGAGGTTCTCAGCAGACTGTCTTACAAGCACAAGAGAGCAGTATCACAAGGGTGTTCTACACTTGGCTGACTTTGTATGCTCCTTTCCTAGGATTTCCTAAATATATGTCTTCTAGCCCTGAATAAACTATTAAGAGCCCTCCTTTTCACATGCAGAAGTGTTACTGAATAGCAAGTTGGGGTCCTGCAACCTGCCACCACCCTCTAGGCAAAATTCCAGAGGCAAAGGTTTGGTGATAAAAGGAAGAATCTTTATTCAAAAGCAGTCACTTAAGCCTATCAGGTCACAGCTTTAATCACTTAAGCCTGACAAGTAAGACTAAATCGAACAGCTGGGTTCTCCTATCTTTTCCCTTTTTAGTTTCTGGAGGGTTGGTTGGTTTACAAACTAAAACAACATTAATACACAAAAGCTACACAATTTTGAAAGAATGTCTGGCTTCTGCCTCAGAGCCTGTTCCCTCTAGAACACCCGAAGAACAAACCTGCCACCCTCTGCCAGGCAGCCCGATCCCAGGCTGTGCCCAGAGTTCATTTCCATCCAGAATACTGTCATTGGGAAATGCAGGCAGCTGCAGCACCATCATCCAGGCATCCTCCAGGAAGAAGAGCCTAAGAGCCTAAATGCCTGAGAGCCCGAGAACCAGCTAGGGATTCAAAAAGCCAACTCTCTTTTTATTTTCATTGGCTCTGGAGGTATCAGCTTCTCAGCCAATCCTGTCCTAGACTGCTTTCCATTGCCTCGGTAAACTCCTTCAACAGCCCCACCTACTTTTCTCCAGTGATCTTAATCAGATCTCTCTTACCAGAAGTGGTCCAGTTCGGTCACTCTACCTACACTGCTCAGTATTTGGCTGAATTGTGGGATTTGAGGGACAGCACAGGGTAGTTTGGCTTGGAAGGAACACTAGTGGCAAGACTGGAAAAGCCACAGAACCCTAGAGAGAGCCAACTCCATCCAGTAGAGAGCCACAAATGTCCTCTTTTAAGGGATGGCCTCAAGCTAGGGAAATCTGTTCATTAATTCAACCAATATGTATTAAATCTGTCCTATGGGGCAGACACTGCCAACATTAGGGGGCATTGTGGTGTGTGGGCTAGGTGTGGTCTAACCACCAAGTAAGGAAGTGGACCCACCAATGTGACAAGTCTGGGAGGGGAGGTAGTATATTTTCTGACAACATAGAAGAGTGGCCCTTACACCAGGCTTGTGGTATCAGGAAAGGCTTTTCAGAAAAAAGCCTCCATCCTGAGCTCAGAAAGGGGTGGTGAGAGTAAATCAAGTAAAGGGACAGAATAGAGTGGGCTAAATTCCAGGCCTAGAGGAGAGTGAGCATGGCAAATGGAAAGACTGAATGTCTACTGAGTCACTGGCAGTACCCACCAGTGGCACCCAAAGTAAGGTCCCCAAACTAGCAGCATCAGTATCCTGGAAAATTATAAAAAATGCAAGTCCTCAGGTCCCACCCCAACTTTCCTGAAACAGAAATTATGGAGGCCCGGTAATCTGAGTGTTAACAAGGTTCTAGGAGGTTCTGATGCCTGCTAAAGGCGGAGCACCCCTGCTGCAGCCTCTCTGAATCAATGCAGCCACTGCTTTCGGGGACCTGAGGAACTCCTTGGGTACCCTTTACACAAGGTCTGTGCAATCCAGGAAGCCCAACTCCTGGGAAGTCTGGGCAGACTTTCAACTCTGAGGTCTCTTGTGCATGACATTCATTGCTTCAGATTTTGGAACCTCCAATTTTTCTACCATCTCTGGGACATCCTCCCATCTACACTTGGCTGCAAAACAGTGAGAACTCATTTTTATAGGCTCATACTTTAGTAGTAGAAAGGAAGGGAGATACTGGCTGCTTAGCACTTATCCCTGACTTTGCACTGGGAAGAAACAGTCCACATGAAACAGCCTGCATGAATTGCAGATAAAGGGCACAGGTTCTGGACTGGGACTGCCTGGCTTCAAATCCCACCTTTACCACTCGCTGTATATTGAAAGGCAGGGCACTCAACCTCTGCCTGTCTCATTTTCTTTATCTGTAAAATGGAGATAATTTTTCTTACTATGTGGGATTATTGTAATTAATAAATTAATAAAAGTGGAGCCTTCTAAACAGGGCCAACTATAGAATATGTACTCAAAAAATATTACATATTGTTTTTGGCTCTGTGGTATCTCTTCTTATTCGAATGTTGTTATTGTCTCTTCCCCAGCACAATGTAAGGGCCATGCCCTCTGCTGCTGCCTCTTTGAGAGGCAAGGAACCACCTTGCCTTGTGTTCCACTGACACAGGAACCACGTAGAGCTTTTTGCTTTTTCTCCACCTTTCTAATGAAGACACCTCTAAATCACTAAGCTTATCAACTGCTCTAAGGAGCTGCTCTTGCAGGTTGTTAATGCTTATTTGTTAAGGTGATACCCCATTCCTTGGCTGCCATTTTGATTTAAAACAGCTAATTTTTTTCTATCATGGATTCTGTTGCAGATTTAGGAGTTTAAGCCGGTGATGGCTGTGTTTTGGGAAGAGCACTTTGTGACATTTTGCCCGTATGAAGGGCATATAAGTCATTAAAATACCCACAGTTTGCTTCTTCTGCTGTCTGGCTTTTAACTGTCCTATCAGCCCACTGGAGTAAGTAGCAGATTGCTTCACTTTGATGGAATCTTTTTAAAAAAATTTTATTGTTGTTGTATTATATCCTGATGGAATCTTATACAGTGTTGTTGCTAAATGTGTATTCTGAAACTTTAGTTCTGGGAATTTTACTAGGTGATATAGGAGTAGGTTTATAGTTATTCAGATGGAAAATAATATAATAATTAATAATAATACAAGAATAACAGTTTTGAATACTCACAACTATGTGGGAGGGAAAAAGGGACTCCTGAACTCAAATAACTTGCATCTCAGAACTTTTATGTATAAATTTGGTGGGTGTAATATGCAATGTTAGATTTCCAAGCACTTTTTTTTAGGGAACATCTCAGGATTTGGGGTTCTGTGGGGCTACACCTCAGAAATAGCCTGTTGGCACAGGCTTAAGAGCAGAAAGTTTTGTGTGTGTGTGTGTGTGTGTGTGTGTTTCTGGGGAAGGGGTGAGGGGTTGCCATAGACATGTAAGTAACTGTTCATGGTCCTTTAAGATTGCTGTGGGCTATACAGGGCTGGTTCTTGTACAATGAAGACACCGATATCTTCTGGAAGAATATGAACCATGAGAGGGAAAAGATGGTGCTGGAAGAGAATGGAAGGGCTGGGGAAATGAGAAATAGCCAAGTCAACTGGAGAGGCAGAGCAATGTGAGGTTGCCTGGAGAGAAATAGGTTGTCCTTTCACCATTGTTTTCAAAGAATTTTAGTTATCAGGAGAGCAGTCACCATGGTCCTCAATTAAAAACCTAAAAAGATTAAAAGAGAGTAAGAAATTAATGTACATTTAATGCATCAAAAGAATAAGTGTTGACATAAATAGATAAGCTTGCCTCAGTATCACCGAGTTATAACAAAAGCACTCATGGCTTTCATTAGTATTTTTTTTAACATTGTGGAAAATTTGCCAATTTAGTGTAAGTTGACTCATATTTTATTACCATAAAAAATAACTTTTTCTATGCAGGCCGAGGGGGGATTGTGAAAGGATGTGTCCTACCTTGTATCTCTTGGGCTTCAGACCAATAGAAAGTCATGGTAATACCCCATAAACTCATCTTGGAGTCAGTAGATAGTTAGGCTTAACTGAACCTGTTTTGATGTGGAGCACATAGGCAGGCCTTTTCTCATCTATATTCTCCTAAGTGAAAACAGTCCCAAACATTAAAGCATTTGCATCTTATTTTACACTATGAATTTTGCTAGGATAATTGTCAAAAAAGAAAACTTTAATTTTCATTTTTTCCCAAATCACTGGAGAAAAAAATTAAGTCCAAAAAATCCTTGTAAGTCAATACTTAAAACTATTTTATGACATCTGCAACCTTTAAAATAAATGTTACTCTTATGTTCTGCTGCTCATGATTGAAGTTCTCAGCCTGAGGCAGGAGCAGTAAGTCAGTGGGTCCCTTCAGAACCCCATTTCCAGAGAATTTGTTTCTCCTTCAGGATAGAATGACTTTGCCAACCAGTCATAGACAATAGATATAATTGCCTAAAACATTTTATAATTGACTCTTTATAAAAGATGAATTGAGCCATAGGTAGGAATATTGTTTTGGGGGAGGGGAGGATTAGAGTAGAAGAAATAAAAAAGTGATTCACTGAGGAAAAAAATTAATGAATCCAAATTTGGAAGTTGTGGGGCAAATTGCAGATTGAACTCTGGCTGAAAGCAGGAAATGCAAGAGAAGATAACTATCTAAAGAGATTTTAGTCTTTTTATGTTCCTTAAAGAACCACAGTTAGTACTGGAAAACTTATTTATTAAGTACAATGTCATAGACTAGCTAGTTTAGAAACAGATACTTATGTCCAGGAGTAATGATGTAGTTACTCACCACAGAAATCTACAGGGCAGCTACCCAAAGCATCTAAATATGCTTTTTTTTTTTTTTTTTTTTTTTAAGGTTTTATTTATTATTTCCAGAGAGAGAGGAGGAGAGAGGCAGAGAAGGAGAGAAACATCACTCCTTCTTATGGTTGCCTTTCACCTGCCTCCAGCAACAGACCTGGCTGGAGACCTGGCTTATGTGCCCTGACTGGGAATCGAACCAGCAACCTTTGGGTTCACAGGCTGTCACCTTATCCACTGTGCTACCAGCCAGGGCTTAAATATGCTTTGCATAAAAGAAAAATAAACTTTATTTTCTAACCTTACTTTAAATGAAATCTTGCATTTGGCCTTTCATTAATGTCAAGTTTAAGGTAAGATGATAAAATAAATTATTGGTAATTTATTGTCAATACATAACTATGACAGATTTCTTCCTTCAGTAGTGAAGTGAGTGCTCTAATGTGAGCTGTGAAACAAAGACTAACCAATGTGATACAATGCAATATGTTAGAGGAAGATCATACTTTAGCTTTATGTCTTAATTAAGATTATAGATTAGCTTTACATCCTAATTATGATATCCCATTAAATAAGGGACTCTGGTAAAATATCATGTTTAAGGGGCAATTTTTTTTTTTTAAATTTTATTGTTGTTGTATTACATCCATCCCCTTTTTGCTCCCCTCTGTCCCCCTCCCCACCCACCCATTCCCCACAAAGTCAATCCCACCTGTTGTCCATGTCCATGGTTCCTTTATACTAGGTTCTTGTCTAAGCTGCTCCCCTTCTTTGCCTCTACCTCTCCCCTCCCCCCAACCCCATTCCCCCTGACCACTGAAGGCCTATTCCTTGTATTCATATACTTGGTTCTGTTTTGCTTGTTGTTAGTTTTGCTCATTATTGTCCCGTAATGGGTGAGATCATATGATATTTGTCCTTCACTGACTGGCTTATTTCACTAAGCATAATACTCTCCAGTTTCAATCCATGTTGTTGCAAAGGGTACAAGTTCCTTCTTTCTTTCTGCTATATAGAATTCCATTGTGTAAATGTACCAAAGTTTTTTGATCCAGTCATCTACTGATGGGCACTTATGCTGTTTCCAGCACTTGGCTATTGTAAATAGTGCCGCTATGAACATAGGTGTGCATAGGTTCTTATGAATTGGTGTTTCAGGATTCTTTGGATATAGTCCCAGTAGTGGAATTGCTGGATCAAAAGGCAGTTCCATTTTTAGTTTTTTAAGGAAACCCCATACTGTTTTCCACAGTGGCTGCACCAGCCTGCATTCCCACCAAC
>PVIW01000714.1:0-22877 GCA_004026585.1 Noctilio leporinus
CTTCTGCTGTATTCTTTAATTGAGAAATTGTATTGTTTCCTCCTATGTCCTTTTTTATATTGGTGTAGTCCTCAGTAAGTTCTTTATAGCTTCCCTGAAGTTCATTGTAGTTCCCCTGAAGTTGATTATAGTTTTCTTTAAGCTCCCTGAGCTCATTGAGCTTCTCTATAATCCTTATTTTGAATTCCACATCTGATAGTTTGCTTGCCTCTATTTCATTTACCACTCTTTAAGGAGATTCCTTTTTTCCTTTTGCTGGGGTATTGTTTCTTTGTCTCTCCATTTCATGTGACTCTTCTTGTTTGTTTCTGCTTCTTAGATGGGTCTGCTTTGACTTCCTGTCTTCATGGTGTGACTTTCTGTGGTATAGAGATGCACTTTCTTTACTTCCTGGATCCACCCCTGATGACATCAGCTGGTGTCCCAGTCTGGGCCCAGTCAGCCTAATGGAGTCTATTAGAGATCCACTGCCTTTGTGTCTTTCAGTTTGAAATCTAATTAATCTGTGATAGTTGTCAGGTATAGGCATGGCTGGATGGGACAGACTAATTTCTGTGGGCAGGGTTATTGTTTCCCCTCATGTTCCCACCACTTAGAGAAGAGTGGTCTGCTGGCTGCATGGGGGATGAGCCAGCACTGAGACTTCATGGGCTGCTCCCTCACCTCCACCCCAAAAGCCACTGCCCTAAACTCTCTCCAAGTATCCCTAGTCCAGTCTGCCCTGCCTCTACTGGAACCCAGGGTAAGTGGGTGCCAATGTGTTTTTGTGCATGGTTCTTTAAAAACTGTGTCTCTAGCTGTATTTTCCAAGCTGGCTAAACTTGGCAGCTCTTTGTTTTTCACAGCTGGGTGCTGTTTTACTCTCAGCTCTGTTGCTGTAGGCCAGAAAACCTAGCTAGGGGTTTAGAACCACCAGCTTAGGTGGAACATCCAGCTGCTGAGATGTTTTTCCATACCTTCAGCTGCCACCAGTGGGAGCCCCGCCAGCCCTCTCATGTCTCTGCACTTCCTACCAGTCAGGTTGTGATGAATCAAATCTTCTGTTCTATCCACGGTAATAAGGCTTCTCTCCAGCTGGTGTTCTGTTGGTTCTGGATGATTTCTCCCCAAATAAACTGTAATTCCAGATTGGTCCTGAAAGGAGATTTGTGTAGCTCCACTTACTCCTCCACCATTTTAGTTCTTTGAAATCAGTGCTTTTGTGATTGTGACTTTTAATGTCTCACTGAACAGAAATGGTCCTTTATGTCATTACTGAAGACAGATTAAAGTAACTAGCTATCCAGAGGTTTATTTGATAAACATCAGTTTGGAGAAAATTTTGGGTATACCAAAGTCAAGTAATTCTGTTGTTAAAAAAAAAAAAAAAAAAAAAAAAAAAGTGACAGTTATGTGAGTAGATGCACATTGAAAAAAAGGAATAGAAATGAATTTTTGAAGTTTTAAATTTACCTCCTAATTTTACAAATGACTTCTATATACACTGTGTTTCCTGTTTTGAAAGGTAATATTTTAAATGTTAAAAAATGTATTGTTTCCTAATCATAACCTCCTTCTATACCTTAGATATATATGAATTCTAGAAATCTAACAAAAGTTTACAAATTACTTATAACTACTTTTTGTTGAATAAGATTAACTTTGTCCTCATTTCTTCCTCAGAAGGCTGAGGGTGTCAATAAAGTTCATAAAGTAGTTTGTAATTATATCTTTATTAAATAGTCATCAATTATTTAAAATTTTAATACATATATTGGCAAAATAAAACTTTATAGAATACTTTGTGATAAATAGGAAAAATAAATATCAAGAATCAAACATAACTGGTAAACTTAAAAAATACATTTAAATTATAATTTAGTTTTATATTTATTACAGTATATTTATGCAACTTGAACCTATGATAATACTCTATTACAGTGTGTTTTTCATTCCCTTACTGAACATGAAAGGGGGGACCCCAAAACACCAGAATTTATTTATAATAATTGTGTATTTTCTTATATATTTCAATGTCAGTCATCTTCCATTTGATATAATATACCTATGAAGATGTTTTTCTCACTGCTCAAAATAGTTTTTGTACTTGTTGATTTTGATGCCTTCTAGGGCTTCTGCCATGTTTTCACCTTTTCCACATCAGCAGAACATTCACTTGGAGGACTTTTTCATTTGGGGAAACAAAAGGCCATTTGGGGCAAGATCAGGCAAATGGAGAGGGTGGGGTAGAGGGGGTCATGCTGTTTTGGGTAAAACACTGTGAACACTCAGAGTGGTGTGGGCAGGTGCACTCATCAATCACCCATCATAAAAATGGGCAAATGTGTTGAAAGAGTCTCCAAAAAATTTCCATTGAAGTTGAACCCAGCCTCTCACCACAATGCCAGCTGGTGCACTGGCACAGATGGGTTCGTAGAACCCTGACCTAGCTGGGGAAGCCTGTACTATAAGGGGCCCGCTCTCCAGAAAGTAATCCTGGTTATACATTTTAGTTCCCCCGAAATAAGTTTTAGGCTAAGGTGACAGAAATAATTATTAAAAGAGGAAAACACATCATGGTGATCAAATATAAAGAGGATTTTTGGATATATATCTGCAGAGAATTAAAGAGGGTGTCAGAAGTAATTGCTATGATTAAGCATGAAGATAAAGCACAAGGATAAAGCCTAATGTATAACAACCATATTCTTGGCTACTATGTTAAGAAATATGTGAATTGGTCATTGTATTGGCTATGAAAGAAAATTTGTCACTTTCTACTCTGAGTAGGAAGACTTTGTACATTTTTTCCTAGAAAAATATTAGTTTTTACAAAATGTCAAATGTATTTAACTAGAATAAGTGTGTCAAGTTCTTTTCTGAGATTTTCAACAGTTACATATTATATGTACAACAAATGACAGCTCTGTATTAACTAACAGAAGGGTGTACCCACCTACTAAATTGCCAACAGACTAGTCCCAGTTAACTTCCCCAAACTGTTTACTTTCTGTGCCTGTGCGTGTAGTTATGTAAGTATGTGAGTGTGTGGGAGTAGCGTATTAGAGAAGAACTGCAAAAAATAGAGCTAAAATCTGTTCAATGAACTGAATATGCACACATGCAACTTGTACTGTTAGCTAAGTAATTTAGTAGACAATGTTATTTTTCTATACTAAAAAAAACTAAAAATAGAATGTATTACCTTAGTCTAAGGATAATTTTTTCTTTCATCATGAAGTGGGGTTATAGTTATGTAACCAACTTTTGACTTGATAAATCAGTAACAAATTGCCACTACAAAGGTTCTTTCACTATTTTTCAGGTGTTGTTTAAAGCTATATAAAATAGAATACAACTATATTTTATATATAACTATATAAAATAGAATGAATGTCTTTATAATTTTTCTGCTCTCAGTATATTTTAACACATTGAAAGAAGATTGGAAATTAATACTTCACAAATAAGCATTTCTTCCAGCCCTGATTAGGTAGCTAAGTTGAGTATCATCTCAGTACGCCAAGGTTGCAGGTTTCATTCCTAGTCAGTGTACGTACAAGAATCAACAAATGAATGCATAAATAAGTGGAACAACAAATCTTTTTCTTTCTTTCCTTCCTCTCTCACTCCCTTCCTTCTTTCTTTCCCTCCTCCCTCCCTCCCTCTCATTCCCTTTTGCCTCCTGATTGTGTTGGGCGAAGTATTTGTTGCACCATTTATAACTTTGTTGATGCTGTTTTCCAGAGTTCTATGGTATGTGGAACATCAATCAGTACTGAGTTTTTGATGATGATTCTGGCTCTTCCACATCTGAACATATAGAAGTATCAATGGTAAATCTTATCCTGAAAGGAAAAGCATGTTTCATTATTGAAAACCATCAAGAGTCTTTTGTCCCTTCTATGAAAGAAATATTAAGTGTGCAGGTTGGAAGTACTGAGGAATTTATGGAATATACATATATTTCATGAAGGAAAAATAATGTTAGGGAACTCCAGGTTGCTTTCTACCATAAGAGTCTGCAGACCAATTTTGGAAAAGAGAAAATAGAAAGTCTCTTCTCTGAAAAATAATAGTATTTCCAAATAAACCTGTTTCATGTTATTTGGCGATCCCCAAGCCCACCCTTCTCCTAAAAGGGATTATTCATTTGAAGAGTTGAAGAGTTTACCAATTGGTAACTTAGTTTAGTCCACAGAACAGTAATTTTTAGAACCAAAGAGTTTAATAAATAACATGTGCATGCGTGTGTGTGTGTTACATGCCATTTAGTTTGCTCCAATTCCCCACAACCCTATGGAGAGTGATTTGCTCCTGTTGACTCATGCCCATAGCTTCTTTATGGAGTCACTCCTCTCACATTCGCTTCGTCTTTTCCTTTGGCCCTCTGCTTCTCCAGCATTATTGTCTTTTTAAAGAACCCTGGCTTTCATGATGTGACCAAAGTAAGACAACTTCAGTTTTGTCACTTTTTCCTCCAGTGATGTTTCAGGTTTAATTTGCTCTAGGGCAACTTGCTTGTCTTTCTGGCTACCCAGAGTATAAAATCGTAGTAAGCTCCCCTCCAATGGCATATTTCACATGAATCTTTTTTTTTTTTTTTTTCCTATAAGATTTTCTAATGTCCAACTTTTGCATCTGTGCATAGTAATTAGGAACACAGGGTGTGGATGGTCTTAGCTTTAGTCTATACTGACATTTCTTTACTCTTGATCTTCCTTCATTCTCCCGCTGCCATCCTTCTGAGTCTCATCCTGCTCTTGGTTTCTTGACTGCAGTCTCTACTTGAGTCAATAATTGAGCCAAGGTAAGAAAAACCTTTAACAATTTTAATATCTTTATTGTCTACCAAACTTTCATATTTATTTTTTAGTCAAGATTTTTTGTCTTTTTGATGTCCCTTCTTTGGCATTTCTTTCACTTTCATCCAAAGTCCTTTCAAATCATTGGTGTCATCTGCATCTTAAGGTATTGCTATTTTACCCACAAGTTTTCACCCCTTCTTCCTCTGAGTAGTTCAATTTTTGTAAAAGTTGTTCTGCTTATGTACTAAACAAATAAGGAAGGTAAAATGTACCCTTGTTTGACCTGTTTTCCTGTAAGAAACCTTTCTATTTTCTGTCCTGACAATGGCTTGCTTTCCACAATGTGTTATGCATCAGGATAATCAAGTGCTGAGGCACTCCTGTTTCAGAGAAACCCATAGCTTTTCATGATCCAAGACTTGACTGTAGCCTATAAAACATAGTTTGACCTTCTTAAATTCTTTGGAGGATTGCAGTATCAAAGTGTTCACTAGATCTGGGGTGACTCATCCTTTTCTGAATCTAGCTTGGACATCTAGGTTTCTAGCTTCATATAAGATAAAAGCACTTGTTGCATCACCTTGAGCATCACTTTACTGTATGGGAAAGTAGAACAATGGTCCTATAGTTACCAGTCCCTTCACATCTCCTTTATTGGAAATTGGGGTGTATGTTAAATGTTTCAGTCTCTTGGACATTGTTTCATTTCCCATATTGTTTAATATACTCATTTAGAATTTTGGCAGATTCAGTCTCTGTGGCTTAAAATAATTCTGTTGGTTATTTATTTCTTCCCAGTACTGTTAGAGCATCTTTCACTTTATTTTCTAAAATTATAGGTTCTTCTTCACAGGCATCTTTTTAGAAGATATCTGGTATTCCTTTGCCTCTTCTTTATAGATTTTCATTACACTGTTTCCACCTTCCTTTTGTTTTCTCCTGGCCATGTAATGTGCTTCCTTGTTGGTCATTTCAGCATTCCCAGCCTGGGTTTCAATTTTTTTTTTTTTTCATTTCTTGTTTCTTTTAGCACAGATCCCCCTTCCCATTTTTGTTGTTCTGTTCTATCTCCTAAACTGACTTACATTTTCATATCTACTTTTACTTTTTCCTACAGCTAAAATGTTCTCACTATTTTTTCAGTGTCTATATTTAAATTCTTCTCAGCCTTCTGAGATGCTGAGATGCATACTTATTTTCATCATTCAAAAAAAAAAAAAACAAGCAGACATAGTTATGCCTGCATGAATGTTTTCTCAATATTTTCTCCCTTCCTTTATTAAATCAATTTGTGTATGTGTATATGTAGAATTTGAGGTATTGTGTTAGAGTATATCACAAAGGACATAAAAAGATTTGAGTCAGGATAATTGTTTAAGAACTGCTTTTTGAAGTTATCAGTATTTTTAAATATTGCACTTAGATTAGTTTTCTCACCTTTGGGTGAAAATTTTAATCTGCAATACCTTGAATTATGTATGTACTATAAAGAAATGGGCCATAGATCAACCATGAATTATTAGCTCTAATACGTAAGAATTAATTTATTGCTAATGTTCTAATCAATGTTTGTTAACATTGTGTACATCAGTGTTCAAATGATGTACACCTGTCCTTAAAATGCAACTCCATATTTGTGTGAAATCAGTGTGAGAAGTAACAGTAGCCCCTAAATTTATACCTCTCACTTTTTTAAAAAGCTATTTTTAAGTGAAATTGAAGTAACAGAGTGAATTATAAGAAATAGAGCAAGGATCATTTCCACTGCAAATTTGCATATGTATCCATGATTATTATAGATTTTTAAATTTACTTTGATTTTCAGAGGTGACTTGAAATTTAAGTAATAATGTAACTTTTGCCAAGTCTAACCATTTGTTTGTGGTGGTTAGTTCTTCTTAACTTAGTGGAAAAGTATGTCTCTTGACTGAAAGGAAAGAAGGCTGTGGAGAAATTTCTTGGACAAGTTTTTGGGGAGGGTGGATTTGGTATTTACATTTGATCTGAATGTTCCCCTTCCCTAACTACTGAATTTTGTACATTAAAATAATGAATTTACTCCATTTATGGAATGAGCTGTTTTTAATTTTAAAAATTAAATTGATTGCAAATGCAGGTTTTATGAGCTGGAATAAGCAATTAGTTGATTTTTAGATAAAGGGTGTATATAGGTACGTACATAAATATGAGCACTGACTACATACTTATTTCTCTTTGAAGGGATAAAAGGTGTTCCTACATTTTTAACAAAAAAGCATGAACACTGGATGTGCTTGCAAAATACTAGGTGATGAATTATATTGACATTCTCTGTTTTTGTATGAAGTATTTTATTTGTATAGTAGCTATATACTCAGACTTTGAAAATATAAAAGTGAAGTACTCTGAAAAGTATCACATGATGGCACTGTTTCCATTTCCAAATCCAGTGTATGAAATAAAGCTATAAAAATCTGGTATTAACAATGGGGTGTGATGCCAATGTATTTTGTATAATTTATGTAAAATAAAAATCTAACTAGTAAGGCTATTGATACAGGTACTAAAGTGAAGTTATTGGTTTTCCACAAAGTATTTTGAAAAAGTTTGTATATTTATCATGTTTTTAATTTAGATCATAAAGGAACAATTTATCTAGAATGCTAGAAATTTCAATATGACAGAAAACAGTCTCATTAAATATTTCAGTTTCATTATGATTTTTATAAATAACGTATTTTGCATTTCAATTTTATTTGGAAAGGATTATGCTGTATCACTTATAATATTTAACTGTGATGGTAAATGATCATTCATGCAAAACTATATGAGTAATGCAAGGAAAGTGTTGAAATAGGCTGATAGGAAGAAGATACTTGGATCAAAGGTTGAAGGAATCAAGCATAATATTACATAAAATAAAATTTAAATGTGGTCAACCTGAATATTTAAAAGGTTCATTAATCTGAGAAATTTAGATATTATTAAATGGCCTGCGATTTCAGATATGACAATTTATTTTGGTAAACATACTCTCATAAATGATAGGCATGAGAACAATGGTATAGAATGATTATCACATCAAGTATGAAAGTACAATAATTCTCCATTCACAATAAAAGAGAGATTGATATCTATTGAAGTATAACATACGGTAGTGTGCATATAAAGAATAACCAAGCATCAGTATTGCACTGTTTTACCCATAATAATCAATTAACAATAGTGAGTTCTGGTACAACTTTCCAGTGGTAAAATAATTTAATTCTGTGAAGAGATAAAATGATACCTCCATAGTGATGATGAAGAGACTAATGGCCTGAATTATAAATGCAGCAAGTAAGTGCTTTAAGAATACTTTAACTGTTGCCAGTTTTGTTTGTTCAGAAAAAAAGCAGACTTTGCACAATTTTTCTTGTAGTTTATCTTTGAAGTTGACTCAGGGAAAATATATCTGTAGGGAATTTTCCTATTTTCATTATTTTTAAAAATAACTACCTAAAATCATCATGCATATAAACTTTAAATATTTATCTTAATAAAATGTCAAAAATTTTATATGTGATAGGTATAAGCCTTAAACCCTTAATCATAAAAAAACAAACAAACCCCTCCTACAAAAAAATATGTATGGAAGGTAACTAATTGCACTAACATTAATTTTTAATTATTTTTCACTTTTAACTTTACACAAATAGTTGCATTATTATTATGGAGATTACAAATATCTTAGTAATCCACCTTGAAACAAGAGTTTCTCTTATCCTATAGTTTCAAGAATGTATTGGCGTCATATAAACTTTTACAAAAGTGATAGTTTGCATGATATTTTTCAACATAAGATAAAAACAAATTGTAACATTAAGGAAATTGTTGAAATTGCTTGAAGATATATTGGTAAAAAATATTCATAAATATACATTGTAAAAGAGATAGTATCTATGCAAGAATCTATTCATTTGTCTTATATGAGAAGAGGGTAGGGGAGAAAAACCAATTATACTGAAATTGGAGATTTCCATGTTCACTGTATTTCACCATGCTAATTACTTGCAATTTCCAAATGCCAGTGTTACTTTCCAGGAAAAATTTCACACAAAAGGAATTCAATGATTATTCATCCAGTTTAATTAATTCAATTAAATAAGTCTGATGCTTTCAGGTGTTCTTTTAATAATTGAATCAACATGCAGATACATAATAAGCATAAAAGCGTTTCTATGGCTGCAGTTAATTTAGATCCAAAAGAATCTGCTATTCCTCTACATTTGATATAGATTATTCTATAATATTTTAGTAATGGGTTGTACAAAGGCTGGCTTTTAATTCTTTGCTTTCTCAAAAGTCCTTATATATAATGATTTAAAACAGAAGGTGTTCAAGAGATGGTGACCTTTTTTCCATTACCATGGTTCCTGTCATTAATGCATTATAATTTTCTTTAGAAGTCTGGAAAATGTGTATGTATGCAGTAAGTACCAGGTATGAATCAAAGTGTGTTAGCGAAAGTTTAGAATTGTCTGTTATTAGCTTAAAAAGAAAAAAATCATAAGACATTTTATTATTCTCCAAATAGATTTATTTTCCTTATTATAAGCAATTTTAAACTGTTTTTACATATTATTCTCATCAGACTTAAAAATTTGGGTTGTTATATTATAACAGTCATTTTGCTAAATTACAAAAATATGTATTATAACTACATTTAATAAAAAAGAAAAGTGGTTCTTAATCTTGATTTTTGCATAATGGTGACCTCGTATACAGCATTAAATTATAAAAAGATATTAATCATATATAAAGAAAGAAGATTGGGTTAAATGATTTACTTGGAGTTCTCAGCAGTGCTTGATGTCATAATTATTGTAAATATTAATTGCTGTGCTAAAAATGTAAGCAAGCCGATTTTGTATTAGATGAAAAATGAAAATAGACTGTGTACTGGTAAATAGATAATCATACAAAAGTAATTGGGGTTTTAAAACCCCAATCTATTCTGCCAGCATGAGCTCGTTTGCATGTTAATCACAAGAGTGATTTCCTACTTCACAAGGAAGTCCACACTCTTTCATAACCAGTTTTAATTGCATTTAAAAGAATTCAGGTTTGCAACATTAGAAATGAAGGCATATCTGTGTCAAATTAATATAAATGTTCCTGAAAATTTTTATAGACTATAAATACTCAAATGCTTTCAGGACTTCTATTTTTAATTGGAATGTGTACAGGAATATTACATATTCTGAGGACTATTAATGATAGCATAGCTATGGTGTAATATGCTTATTTTATTTATTTTTAATTGAATTTATTGGGGTAACATTGGTTAATAAAACTATATAGGATTCAGGTGTGCAATTCTATAATACATCTTTTATGTATTGTATTGTGTGTTCACCACCCATTTATCACCCCTATACCCTCTTCTACCTCCTCCTACCTACACGCCTTTCCTCTCTTAATCAGCATGCTGTTGCTTGTGTCTTAGAGGTTTTTCCTTTATCTCTTCAATTTTTTCAACCAGCCCCACCACCTCTTTCCATTCTGACAGCTATCAATCTTTTCTCTGGGAGTCTGGTTTTGTATTTTGTTTGTTAGCTTAGCTTGTTCATTGGATTTCACATATGAGTGAAATAATATTGCCACAACATGGATTCACCTGAAGAGCATGACGGTAAGTGAATAAGCCAGCATCATGCTCTTCAGGTGAATCTCTGCTGTTGCAAAGAGTCGGAATTTTTTCCCTTTTTAATGCCAAATAGTATTCCTTTGTGTAAATGTACTGCAGATTTTTGATCCACTCATCCACTGATGGACAATTAGGCTGCTTCCAATTTTTGGTTATTATAAATAATGTTGCAATAAACACAGGGTTGTATATATTCTTTGGAATTAGTGTTTTGATTTTCTTTGGATATTTTCCCTGATATATCACCTTGAAGAAAAGAAACAAACATAAATAAATAAACAAACTGTGCTGCATCAAAGTAAAAAAGTATTTGCACAGCAAAGAATACAATCAACAAAATGAATAGCCCACTGAATAGGAGGACATATTCTCCAATGATACCTTTGATAAGGGGTTAATATTCAGAATTTGTAAAGAACTAATACAACTCAATATAAAAAACAATCTAATTTAACATTATGGGCAATGGCCTTGAGTAGACACTCTCCAAAGAGGACATACACATGGCTATGTATGAAAAGATGCTCAATATCATCAGTCAACTGAGAAATATAAATTAAAACCACAATGAGATATTACCCTACACCTGTCAGAATGGTCATCATCAACAAGTCAGAAAACAAGTATTGACAAGGATGTGGAGAAAAGAGAACTCTTATGCACTATTGGTGGGAATGCAAAGTGGCTCAACCACTGTGGAAAGCAGTATGGAGTTACCTCAAAAAATTAAAAATGGAACTGGCTTATGACCCAGACACTCTAATTTTTAAAGATTACTTTAAAAATAGTGTTTTATTGTATTTTCACTTATGCGGAATTTTCTCTAATTCTGATACGAAAATACACTAAAACTAACTTAAAAATTTTATGTTAGTAACAATGAAGTAGCACTAAAATTTTGTACTTTTTAATAAATTTTTACAGCAAATGACTTCACAGTTAAATATTTAGATGCACATATTCTCAATTTAAAATTTTTACCAGCAAAGAGATTTTCTATTACAAAAATTAATGCTGAAAGTTATTAGCCATATTTAGATGAGAATATTAAAAATAATATTAACCAAATATTATTATTTATTATTTAGTTAATAATAATATTAGCTAAAAATACTATTATTGGCAGTGAAAATTAGAATTATCATTTTAAAATATTATGGATTAAGAAAATAAGTTAGGTTCATAAAATATTTTTGATGTTTTATTTATTACTGTATTTTTCTATTACCGTTTATTCCCCTATATCCATCCCCCTTGCAATCACCACCCTATTGTCCATGTCCATGACTCTCTTTTTCTTTTTGCTCAAACCCTCCACCCCTAGTCCCAACTATAGCTCGCATCCTGCTCACTATCTATGAGTCTGTCTCTATTTTCCTTGTTAGTTTCATTTGTTCATTAGATTCCACATATGAATGAATGAAATATGATATTTGTCTTTCTCTGACTGGCTTATTTTCACTAGCATAATGTTTTCTAGGTCCACCTGTGCTGCTGAAAAGAGTAGAATTTTCTTTTTCTTTTCTTTTTTATTTAATAGCTGAGTAGTACTCTATTGTGTAAATGTCACAGTTGTTCTATCCACTCATGTACTGGTAGACACTTGAGCTGCTTCCATATCTTGGCAATTGTTAATCAGGCTGAAATGAGCATATGCACTTAAGTTCTTACAAAGTAGTGTTTAAGGTTCCTTAGGGTATATTCCCAGAAGAGAGATCAATAGGTCAAAAGGCAGATCCATTTTTAATTTTTTGAAATATCTCCACACTGCTTTACACAGTGGCTACACCAATCTGCATGCCCACCAACAATGCAAAAGAGTTCCACTTTCCCCACGTCTTTGGAAGCACTTTTTTGTTGTTGTTCTTGATTTATTGATGCTAACCATCCTGACTAGTGAGCGGTGATATCTCATTGTGGTTTTAATTTGCATTTCTCTGATTAGTGAAGTTGAATATCTTTACACATGTCATAGGCCATCTGTAGGTTGTCTTTGGAGAAGGGTCTGTTCAGGTTCTTTGCCCACTTTAATTGGATTATTTGTTGTTTTGGTGTTGAGTTTTATGTTCTTTATAAAATTTAGATATTAACCCCCTATCAGATGTATTGTTAGCAAATACGTTCTCCCAGTCAGTGGTTTGGTTTTTTATTTTGTTGATGGTTTCCTTTGCTGTGCAAAAACATTTTAGCTTCATGTAATCTCATTAATGCTTTCTTTTTCCTTTGTTTCCCTTGCCTGAGGAAATATATCATAAAATATTGCTACAATCAATGTCCAAGATTTTACTGGTTATTTTTTCTTCTAGAATTTTTATGCTTTAGGGTCTAACATTTAAGTCTGTACTCTATTTTAGCTTTATTCTTGTGTGTGCTGTAAGAAGGTGGTCTAGTTTCATTTTTCTGCATGTACCCGTCCGTCCACAAACATTTTTTAAAAGATTTTATTCATTATTTTCAGAGAGAAGGGCAAGGAGGTAGGAAAACAGGGAGAGAACATCAATGTGTGGTTGCCTTTCACCTGCCTCCAGCTACAGACCTGGCTGGAGACCTGGCTTGCAACCTGGTTATGTGCCCTGGCTAGGAATCGAACCAGCGACCTTTGTGTTTGCAGGCCTGCGCCAATCCACTGAGCCACCAGCCAGGGCTCAAATATCATTTTTTAGCTTTTAAAAATCAACCCTGGTCTGGTGGCTCTATTAGTTGGAGCATTGTCCCTTACATCAAAAAGCTTCAGGTTTGCCCTGGCTGGTGGCACAGTGGATAAAGTGCCAGCCAGCAAATCCAAAGGTTGCTGGTTCAATTCTCAGCCAAGGCACATAACTGGGTTGCAAGCCAGGTCTCCAGCCAGGTCTGTAGCTGGAGGCAGGTGAAAGGCAACCATACATTGATGTTTCTCTCCCTCTCTATCTCTCTCCCATCGTCTCTCTCTAAAAATAATAAATAAAATCTTAAAAAAAAAGAAAAGAAAAGAAAAGAAAGGAAAAGCTGCAGGTTTGATTCCTGGTCCAGGCACTTATGTAGGTTGTGAGTTTCATCCTCTGCAGGGCCACTGATGGGAGGCAATGGAACAACATTTCTCTCGCACATTGATCTCTCTTTTATTCTCTCACTTCTCCCTCTTTTTCTCTCCAAAATGAATAACAATTTATCCTTGGGTAAGGATTTTTAAAAATAAAAAAAAATAAAAAAAAAATAAAGAGATCACTATTCTTTGTTTCCAGACCATTGTAAATGATATTTTAGTGTTTACATCATGAAATATCTTTACTCTTTATTATGCAGCAAGTAAATATCTGAAGTGAAGGCAACATCACTGATTTGCAAAGCATAAGAAAGGGTTGTATTTTTTGTAAGTTCATCAAGATTACAGTCTTATAGGTCACAAAGATACAGAAACTAAACTCTAGTCAGGATTTTTATATACACATGACACACATACATACATACCTACATACATACATTTATATACATATTTGATGAACGATGATTAAATAAAAAACATTCACAATTTTAAAGAGAGTATATCTGCTTTCATCTCCAGGTGTTGTTTTTAATATAAATGACCAAGATGATGTTTCCATAACATAGCTTGAGGTGCTCTGGAGATTAAAACGGGCAAAACAGATCTATTAAATTTTTTATGGAGAGGGCTTACAGGATAATAAACCAATACTTTTCTCCCTTATTCCAGATGTTTTATGTAATTCTGCATCTTTCTAAACTAAATCATAGCTTTTCCAGAAAAGAAATGCATTAGACAGACTGAGATAAAAAGAACTGTTGCAATGTTCATTTTACTGTCGACTGTTAAGGTCTGCTACGTTTTCATATTTCTTTTACTCCCAGTAGCTCAATTCTGTTGTCTGAAAGTTGTGGTATTTCGGTTGTTTGAAATTTGGAAACCAGGAGCATGACTTTGACTTAACAAAACCAAGTGCCAGATGGTATGTGATAATGTGATAAATAAACTTTAAGATTATCTCTTTGCTTATTTTGAGCTTTTAAAGGTATATATAAATAGTTAAGAAAAAAGTGATTAATGAAAATTGCTCTGTTTTTTTCATGTGTTTAGTTTTCCCTTTAGGTTTGGATTGTTACCACAATCTGCCATTATGATTCCAATGCGGAGCATATCTGAAGCTTTACTTTCAAGATTAGCTGGGTGAGATTAGCAAATTGTTGCCCTTCTGAGATGATAGACCTGGGAAAGATTCCCTGATTCTTCAGTAGCAAATCCTTAGTTTGTAATAAATCACATGACAGATTTTAAGTATCATATTTCTTTTTATTAGTATATAACTATTTGTGTAACTATTCACATGCATCTCTGTATAAAAAGAGTAACTTTTCTTCATTTTTAGGAATGTATTGCTCTATAATGTATTCTAAATAAGATGCTATTTTGTTGATAATTATCTAGAATTCAACCTAATATGTACACATTTCTTTTATAAGATGTGAATTCTTATGCTTTTTTTATTGCTGTTCAATTAAAGTTGTCCCAATTATTCCCCCTTACTCTCCCCTGCCCGCCAACCCCCCACTCCCACAGTCAATCCCCACCTTAGATTCATACCCTTTTTCATATTTTATGTAGAAGGTGAATGAATATAACTGAGATTATGTTTAAGAAATAGTTGGTTTTTGCCTCACAAGTACAGCCTTGATTTTTATTTTCAAAAGATTGTTCCTAATTTTAAAAAGTAAAAACAAAAAAACAAAAAAACAACCTTGGTCACCTGAATCTAAATAGTAATGGGTATTATCTAGTCTCTTTAGTCAGTTAAGTTACAATAGCAACAACAAAAACAATTATAGAAATTGCTCCTTCATTCCCAATACTACTTAAGTAAAACCATTTAAAACCAATGATTTAATTAAATACTAGCAAAATAAAACTGTCTTTGTGTTAATGCTATTAGAAAAAAATATACAATCATATTTTTTCTGATTCCACAGAGACATCTTAAATAATTGCTTTGTTTCACTTGAATTTGTGAAGGTGGTAAATTTTTGGAGACTAAATATCATGCATTATGGTAGTGTCTGTGTGTTGCTTTATTATCTGAACAAGTATAATTCATAATCAATTCACTACATTTACAGAGACACACTAAAGAACACACAAAAAATAATAGCCCCTGTGTTGTGGTGGCCAAAAATAAATGCCAAAATGAATAATATATAAATTTTCTTTGATAATGCTCAATGTTGCCAATTGAATGTTTATCATATGATCTACTTAATTTTGGACTTCAAATTCAGTTATATATATTTTTAATTCAAATTTACTATCTTGGACTGATATTTACAAACTTTTGGCGAAAATAATTCTGCCAAGTTCCTTGCATGGCTTTGTCCAGTATAAAACTTCAAGGTTCCTCTTTTTTATTGTATTTTTCTATTACCATTCGTCCCCTATCCCCACAATCACCATGAGATGTGATGCTGAAGTTGGCAGCATTTGTTGATACTATTTTTTGACGTTTACAGTTACAAAAGTTAGTTTGTGTCAGGTTAATTTTGCAATTGTATTTGCACACTCACTGTATAGTAACATCACCTACAGTAGTAAACTTCTGCACATTTAAGCTACTCTTATAAATATCAGTGAAATCATATGAGATTCAAGGATCTCTTCAGACATTCTGTTTTGGATAGATTATATTGTTTTTTCAAATATTTGAATTTTAATGAACACCCCTACTTAACATCAAAATTATCCTTAATGACAAGTTAAGTGCTTTATGTACTACGGTTAAAAATTCTATCTTTAAAAAAAAAATTGTTACTGAACTGATGTAGTCTGTTTTCCTGCCCATATCAAAGGCCAAAAAGATATGAACAGAAATTTGCCCCCAAAAAAGTAAAGTTTTTTTTTTTTTTTTCTTTCTTCAAGGAAATGGTGCCATGTTCAGAGATATAGGTAAATCCGTCTTTAAATACCTGGCTCCCTAATGGCTTCTAGGGGATGGATTATACAATCAAATCTTGGTTCTTGAATGCTTCCCACCTCCAACAATTTGGTTCTCAATCAAGCTGTTCACAGAAAAAAGTGCCTTGGTTGTCAAATTAAAGTTCAGTTCTTGACCTGACCACCCTTTCATGCTGTTACCTGTGTAATCAGTTATGCATCTCGCAGGCAACAATGGAGAGAATGTGTGAGTATGAGCATGGTTCAGTTTTCAAACAAATATCACTGCTCGAGTAACTTTCCAGAATGAATTAGGTTCAGGAACAGAGATATCACTGTATAGGGAAAAATTATTAATCATGGTGAGCGATGGAGTTGAGGTCATGGAATCTACTGGTTGCTCAAGGCCAGGGCGGGGCCAGTCTTGATGTTAACCATGGCATTATTCTGTCTGGTTTTGCAAGGTTATGATCAGTAGGGTTGTTCAGCCTTCATGGGTCTGGGACTGAAACATAACTGAGGTCAAAATGTTCTCTTAAGTTTCAACAAAACTCTGTTCTCTTGATAAGCAGACAGGAGGCTTTGTTCTTTAAGATAATTTGACACTGACTAGGATTTAATTGTCTTGAGGGCTTACTAAGGCAGTGTCCATTAGACTGGACAAAGCTGGCTTTAATTAAGGAAAAAGCCATTTCAAAGAAATGAAGTTCCTGTTTGGTAACAATTCCTCATGGTTGAAAAAACAATGTTATCTTTACTTACCTTTAAATTATTTACCTGGAGAGTGTAGATAATTACTTAACATTAAACATTCACATCTAACATCTTCTGAACTACACAATTTTTTAATGGATGTAGTCTTAATTTTTTTTCCCTTAAAATCAGGTAAAGTCAACATTCTTACACCATTCATTTAGCATAACTAGAATATTAATAAGCAAGAATAAGGTTGTATGCTTGAATATAATATAAAATATGCCTAAATTCAATTTTCTAACTTAATAAGACATGATCTTTACACTGGCTTCCTAACCAGTGAATATAATCAGGTAATAGTGTCTAGAATATAGCAAGAACATATATCGCATGTTTGGGAACAAACATCAATTATAGAGTAAAGTAGATAGATAAAAGATAAATAATATAAAAATAGATAAGTAAGTACAGGATTGTTAAAAACAAACAAAAAATCCATCAGGATAATTTCCTTACTATGAATATCATAAATATTTTAAAATAACTTAATGCTAAAAATCATTCTAGTAGGTGTTCATGTTCCCTAAGAACTAATTATAGTAATCATGAATTACTATATTCTTCTATTATATGTCTACCCATCAGAAACTCCATCTCTGTGTTTGAGAGGAGGGCTTCTTTATATTTTATTGTCCAGGTCTTATTTTTTCTTCCCAACTTGAAAACCTAAAGAGAAATGTTCACACCTTCATTACTTCACTAGGCTATATTTTCAGGAATTTTTTCCCATTCTTTGCCTTTATAGTTTACACTCTGACTGAATCAGCTGCCAGGCCAATACTACATTTTTCAGTCTGCTCATAAACTTACCTATCTGGCAGTAGTTTCTGTGGCTCCAAGGACTCACTGCCAAAATCTACTAAATTCTTAGCCTAGTCTGGAAGCTGATTAACGGGAATTTAAGGTTCTATTCCTATCCTGGGACTTCACCTCCTTTATGCTTCATTTTGTACCTTGATTTAAAAAAAGGGTAACTAAGTCCTTTGAGGCTATAAGACTCCCTGCCAAAAGCTTTATATAAGTGCACAGTGTCACTGCTCATTGATCACAGCTTTGTAAGATGTTATTGCTATTACTTCTATAACTTAAAGAGCCAACTTGAACTAAGAAACACCAACCAAAAAACCTCCATTTTGACTATTGCTTTTATTCTGTGAAATTCAAATCAATAGACTCTTAATAGTTTTAAGTGAAAATAACTATTAAAATAATATAGACTTATAAATCTCTAAAACTATCTATAATATTATAGTATGCCAGATGATAGACTTTAAATAGCTCTTAAGTACCTCAACATAAAATTTTGTTTTAGTTCCAAGCCTAAACTGCTATATTTTAACTTCTTTTTGTATTTTATCACATTTATAAACACATTTACTTATTAGGAATTAGAAAAAAATGTTAGGAAAAAAAACATAAAAGTTAGATAAATATCTAAGAGTTAATTATAAATTCAAATTACACCCATTTTTAAGGTTTTGAAGATCTGCTGTCAACTGTCTCAAAAATTTTGTCATTCATAGAGCTTGATTGACATGTGAATCTTGAACATGTAATTATTTCACCTCAAAGTTATTTCCTGCTCACTGTGATTATTCTTATCAAAAGTTTGTCCTTTCAGCAGTCCCCTGAGTGTAACCATATTCTCAATTCATCTTTATCCCAGCATTGAATATAAACTTTAAAAAATTTTTTTAAAGTTTTCAGAGAACTGATTAATAGCTACAGGATAATGAACTGTACAATCACAATATTTTATTAAGTGTAACTTCAAACATCAAACCAGTTTACTTAAAGAGTCTACTATATTCTTATTTCTTACACTCTTCAGAAAAGAAAATGTTCAGAAACATCAAAATGCTTTAAATACTCATAACTGGATTTCAGTGATATAGGTAATCCTAAAAACAAGTTATAATGCACTAACTTTTCTATACCTTTTTTTTTATTACCGCTATGCCATAATTTTGGGAAGAGCAAGTATTTTTCAAAAAAATTTTTTTAAAGATTTCACTTACTATTTTTAGAGAGAGGGAACAGGAGGGAGGCAGAGAGGGAGAGAAACATCAACGTATGGCTGCCTTTCATCTGCCTCCAGCTACAGACCTGGCTGGAGACCTGGCTTGCAGCCTGGTTACGTGTCCTGGCTGAGAATCGAACCAGCGACCTTTAGGTTTGCAGGCTGGCACTTTTCCACTGAGCCACCAGTCAGGGCTTAAAATGTTGTTATTATAACTAAATGTTGTCTTCCTCTGTGGTTGTTTTGGCATACCAAACATTTCCTCATAATTATAACACCTTTTATTGTCAGCAATTTTGGAGGAACCATTCTACTTCCATCTTTTTCTTGCCACAAATCTATGTTATTAATAAAACTTTTTTTCTCAGTAAGTCAAGAAACTTGATTAGTTAACCTAGATAGAAGAAAAAGTGTTACTAAAATTCAGCCATTTTAATTAATTATTTTAACCCTTTCCTGATGATATATTTCTTGATTTTAGAAAGACAGGAAGATAGAGAGAGAAACATTGATGTGAGAGAGAAACATCCATTGGTTGCCTTCTGTACATGCCCCACCAAGGATAAAACTTGCAACCTAGGGATGCATCTGGGCTGGGAATCAAACCCTCAACCTTTTGGTGCATGGGACAATGCTCCAACTGGGCATCTTTCTTTAAATTAAACTTATTGGGTTACACTGACTGATAAAATAATTTTCAAGTGTACAATTCTACATCATCATCTGTATATTGAACTGTGTGTTCACCACCCAAAATCTAGTCTCCCTCCACCACCCTGTATTTGATTGACTACTTTTATCCTCTTTACCCTCCCACCATTTTTCCCCTCTGACAACCTTCATACTCTTCTCTGTGCCTTTGAGTTTGCTTATTTTGCTTGTTAATTAATTGCTTTATTGTTGACTATACACCAGGGAAATCTTATGGTTGTTATCCTTTTCCATCTGATGTAATTTGCTTAGCATAACTCTTATTCCAACTTCAATGCATTTTTACTTCTGCCTATAATACTGTTTGTTTATGTTGGATGAAAAGGTAGTGAGTGAAAAGGATGGGAGATAAAATGAGTAGCAACAGAAAGGGAAAAAATAAAGTTAGAATTAACATCACAGTATTAAATAATCTACTCCCTGATATCATCTAATAAATGTTCAATAGAAGAGTAAACCAGTAACAATTTATTTTTTATTTTTATATTTTTTAAGATTTTATTATTTATTATTTTTCAGAGAGAGAGGAAGGGAGAGAAGCAGAGAGGGAGAGAAACATCAATGTATGGTTGCCTTTCAACTGCCTCCAGCCATGGATCTGGCTGGGGACCTGGCTTGCAACCTGGTCACGTTGCCCTGGCTGGGAATCAAACCATCAACCTTTGGATTTGCAGGCCAGCGCCTTATCCACTGTGCCACCAGCCAGGGCTCCAGTAACAATTTATATTGTGCCACATTTAAAAGATATCAATGAGATAACTTATTTTTAAAAATTATTCTTGACTAAATAGTACATGTAATTTGTATATGCAGTCCTTTCACTTCCATGCCTCTGTGCTGGCTGTCCTCTTAAATATGTTTCCTCGGGATCCCTGAATAGCTAACTCCTTTACTTTCTTCAAATATTTGTTCCAATGTTACCCTAAAAAGACTTCTAGCCATTTTATTTTAAAAACTGCAATTAATTTTCTCCTTCCCAGGTTTTGTCTAATGTAGTCTGCTCAATCCATTGTATCAATCACCAAAGATTCTACATAATTTGTTCATATATTATGTTTGTTGTCTATCACCCCTGGCTGGAATGTAAGCCTCATGAGGGCAGGGATTTTTGCATATTTATTTTCTACTGACTATCTCTCCCTCTAGAATATAAGCCAATATAATTTAAGTGCCTAGAACATTACCTGGTAGGTGATCGTCAATCAGTATTTGTTTATGAAATTGAACATTTGGAATACAGGGTGTAGAATCAATATAAAAAAAACTATATGTCATCATAATTCCCCAAGCTACTTACATTCTGTGATCAGCATGCTATCCCTGGGACTTTTGCTTCAGTTCTGTGCTTGTGAATGTCTAAGTCCTTGACAACAGGGGACGTTGGGTAGTGGGGAATTCTGCACCCACTTAGAATGCAGCATAGCTACCCTTTGTTGTGTACAATGTTGTGTTACAAAGGTACATGCATTGGCACAACACCCGAAAGCAAGAATAACATTCTTCATTCCCCATTAGATGCCAACATACTGGTTGGAAAGTATAGTATGATACAACTTTAATTTTCATTTGGGAATTTCTATATTGTATTAGAGCACTGTTCATTGTTTCTGTTAAACAACGTTCCAAATATAAGCTGGGGTTTAGTGCCAGGTGGCATTCCTTAGACCCATAAAGATTTTATGGGTAACAGATGTAGAGAAATGTAGAGTTTTCTCTGATTTACTGTAGACATGTTTTCTTAAGAGATACAGAGTACTTATTTTGTAAATAAATATCTGAGATAATTAAACTATTATTGAATATAACCTTCCAAATTCTAATGAAGTCATTACAAACTAAATATAAACTTTATTAGCCTTAAAATAAAGGCAAAATAATTATTTGTTTGATTTCTTTTATATTGCCATGTGTAAACAAGAATAACCAAATGATAGGAAAATCTACAAATTATGAATAATCTAGTGGACATACACAAATTCAAGCTCATATGTACAAACATATTCTCTTTTTATTTTGCATCCTTTTTTTAACCACTGTTTGCCTTTCAATTCTATAAACATCTATTTCCCTGGTAAAAGGAATGCATGTTATTTTAGGTATATTTTATTTATTATGCTATTATAGTTGTCTCAATTTTGCCCCTTTGCCCACTTCCTTTGGTAATCCTCTTTCCCTCCTGCAACCCCCCTGACCTTGCCCCTTAATTCATGTCCATGGGTCATACATACAAGTTCTTTGGCTTCTCCATTTCCTATACTTTTCTTAGCATGCTCCTATCTATTTTGTTCCAATTATGCTTTTTAATCTCTGCCATATTTTCCCTCTTTCTCCCCCCTTCTCCCTCTCACCTGATAACTCTCCAAATGACCTCCGTATCTATGATTCTGTTCCTGTTCAGGTTGTTTGCTTAGGGATTTTTGTTTGTTTAGATTGAGTTGTTGATAGTTGTGAATTTGTTGCCTTTTTAATGTTCATGGTTTTGATCTTTTTCTTATGTCCCTTTAATGTTTCACGTAATAATGGCTTGGTGATGATGAACTCCTTTAGCTTTACCTTGTCTGGGAAACATTTTATCTATCCTTCCATTCTAAATGATGGCTTTGCTGGATAGAGTTATCTAGTTGTAGGTTCTTGCTTTTCATCGCTTTGAATACTTCTTGCTCATCCCTTCTTACCTGCAAAGTTTCTTTTGAGAAATTTGTTGATAGCCTTATGGGAACTCCTTTATAGGTAACTCTCTGCTTTTCTCTTGCTGCTTTCAAGATTCTCTATCTTTAACCTTTGGCAGTTTAATTAAATTGGGACCCTCTGCGTTTCCTGGACCTGTATGTCTATTTCCTTTGCCAAATTATTTCATTGTTTTTTTTTTTTTAATTTTATTGTTGTTGCATTACATCCATCCCCATTTTGCTCCCCTCTGTCCCCCTCCCCACCCACCCATTCCCCCCAAAGTCAATCCCACCATGGTTCCTTTATACTAGGTTCTTGTCTAAACTGCTCCCCTTCCTTGCCTCTTCCTTC
>PVIW01000714.1:22977-92977 GCA_004026585.1 Noctilio leporinus
TTTTTTTTTTTTTTTTTTTTTTTTTTTTTTTTTTTTTTTTTTTTTTTTTTTTTTTTTAATTCTGTTTCTTCATTTTGTTCTTGTTGAATATTTATGTTTTCCTTAGTTATAAATCATTGATTTGAATCCTGTCTTCCTTTCCTTCTCTGTTGGTTTCCTGTGGATTATTCTTTATTTCACTTAGTGTAACCTTCATCTCTTCCTCTAATTTTTTGCTGTACTCAAGGAATTCTCTGAGCACCCTGATAACCAATGTTTTTAACTCTTCATCTGATAGGCTAGCTATCTCCATTTGACTTAGTTTTTTCTTGGTTTTCCTGTTCTTTCATTTGGGCCATATGTCTTTGTCTCCTCAATTTAACAGTCTTCCTGTGTTTGTTTCTGTGTATTAGGTAGATCTGCTTTTACCCCCTGTCTTAGTAGTATGGCCTATGTAGAAAAGGTGCCAACCAGTAAGTTGTAGGGTAATTGCCAGGGTGGAGCAACCCACTTCCCCACTTTGAGTGGTAAAGGCTCAAAAAGGGAACAATGTCACAACCTGGCTTCTGGTGGTTTGCCCAGTGCTCACCCTGTTTCCAGTCACTTCACCCCCTTCCTGTGTGCCACTGGCACCCTTTCAGCTGCTGCCTCAGTGGTGAATTCCCAAGTGGGAACATTTGCAAATGTTCTAAGACAGTGCTGGCCCTTTAAATAGAAAAATTCAGCAGTTTTTTCCACTGCTGCAATCCCTCACTGGTTTATACAGCCAAAAGTAATGGGGGTCTTCCTGGTACTGGAACCCTGGTCTCTGTGGTCTGGTCTGGGGCTGGGATTGCATTGCTCCCAAGGTATCCTTTCAATGCCAGGCCACCTCTCCACCTGTCTTCATGACTCCACCTCTCCTACCTATCTAGATGAATGTGTCTTCTTTAGATCCTTGGTTGTCAGACTCCCACATAGATTGATTTTCTGATGGTGCTGAGTGTTATTAGTTCTGAGATCTGATTGTAATTCTTTCTATGGTTGAGCAAGGAGGCAAAGTGTATCTACCTATACCTCCATCTTGACTAGAAGTTCAGGAATGCATCTTAAATGAATTGTATGGCCCTGGCTGGTGTGGTTCAGTGAATTGAGCAGTAGCCTGTGAATCCTAGTGTCTATGGTTCTATTCCCAGTCAGGGGACGCAGTCAGGGGTTGTAGTCAAGTCTCTAGCCAAGTCCCCAGATAGAGGCACCTGAAAGGCAACCATACATTGATGCTTCTCTCCTTTTCTTCCTCCCTCCCTTCCCCTTGCTCTAAAAATAATGAACAAAATTATTTTAAAAATAAATAAAAAATAAAAGAATTATACAAACCGGGAAAAGGATTGGAAATACTAGAAATATTTAAAGTTACTTTACTTTAGAATTAAGACAGTTGTGACAAGAAATATGAAACAATGACTTGTTTAATTCCTTCTTTCAAAAATAGGAATACTAAAATTAATATTCTGGTACCAGTTTTCACTTGAAAGAATATTTTGCAATACTGTTGCTGCATTATATAGTTTTCTTAAAATATTTCAATAAAAATAAACAATAGTGAAATTGAATGTGTTCCAAGTAAGACATTATTTTAAAATTGTATAGAGTGATAACAGCCAATTTTGTTAAGTAAGCAGATTCCATGTGATAGAAGGCTAATTTTTTTTTATTTTGATAGTAATATATTGTGGTGAATAATCTTGTACCACTGTGTTTAAAGATTTTATTTATTATTTCCGGAGTGAGAGGCAGAGAGGGAGAGAAACATCAGTGTATGGTTGCCTTTCACCTGCCTCCAGCTAAGGACCTGGCTAGAGACCTGGCTTGCAACCTGGTTACGTGCCCTGGCTGGGGAATCAAACCTGTGACCTTTGGGTTCGTAGGCCGGCACCTTATCCGCAGAGCCACCAGCCAGGTATATCCAATTTTTGATTACTTAACCTGTGAATGCTCAAACTAATGACTTTCTAGGTATTGGTTAGCTGTTGTTTTCAAAGCAGATGTTAAGCCTGCAAAGGCATTCCTTATTACTTTTTCTGTTATTATTTTCTGGCAGTAAGAACTTGATTTGTGATCATGTCCTGAGTTCCTTTAGTGTTCCTAGTATAACTGTTGAAATCTATACTTCATATGGTCTCACTGTACTGCCTGTATTTCATTAATGACTGATTATGGCTAAGACTTGGGGAGTGAAATATTTTTGATATGACACTACACAAAATGAGTAAAGTGCACCAGCTGCAAAAACCACAGACCATCTGATTTTGTGGCTTATGAGGGTGTGAAAAGTTCAGTTGCTTAAAGGCTTATATCTGCATTATAACATATGGAAGTGGGACTACTGTAGACATGAGACAAGTGTTGAAAATATTATATTCTCATCAGTAGCCTTGTTTCAAATAAAGATGATATGAATACTGTACTTACATTGCATTTGACCTAGTTTCAACATACGTTTTTAAATATTTGGTTTTGATAATTATTGTCACAAATACTAATTTGATCAAAAAAAGAGAAATAAATGATCATCCATAGATTGATAATAATTTTTTGTATAATTTTTAAGTTAAGTTAAGCTTATATGGGGTTTTTATTAGGAAATTTTACATAACCATAATGATGTAGAAAATCATGTAAATTATATATATTAAATTTTGTATTGTTTTAAAAATTATTTTATCTTGAGTAATTTTAAACAAATACATTCATGGGTAAACTAGAAAACAAACTTAATTTAAAAATAATGAGAAGACTTATATATGCCCTAGTTTCTGATATAAGTGTGATCTTGTTTTGATAATAGCCATTTAAACCAAATAACAATATGTTATAAATGTTAATTATAGAATAACATTAAGACCTTTCTGACCTGTAAACAATTTTGTTTAATCAAAATTATAGTGCACTTTTGCTTTCTGAATCTGTCTACTAGGCTTCCTCTGACAAACATCAAACACACACACACACACACACACACACGCACACACATATGGTCTGAAGGTATCCAGCAATGTAACATGAAATTTACAGAGATATTTATTGAAGAAGATACAAGATACATTGTACATAGGACAATGACAGTTCAGTTCCCTTTAATGCAGGCACCTTAGGACCTCCCACAGTTCTCCCAGTGTCTCTTCTACTGTTCAAAACACTCTGCAGAATCCTTTGTTGCAATCACCATCAGCTGCCCCATCATGTTTTCCTGAATTTCACTGATGCTCTGAAATCTCTTCCCTTTCAAAGGTGATTGTAGTTTTGGGAAAACCCAAAAGTCACATGGTGAAGCCCTGGCTGGTAGCACAGTGGATAAGGTGCCGGCCTTTGAACTCAAAGGTTGCTAGTTCAATTCCCAGCCAGGGCACATAACCAGGTTGCAAGCCAGGTCTCCAGCCAGGTCTGTAGCTGGACGCAGGTGAAAGGCAACCATATTGATGTCTCTCTCCCTCTCTGCCTCTCTTCTTTCCCCTCTCTCTAAAAATAAAAAATGATAAATAAAATATATTTTTTTAAAGTCACAAGGTGTCAAATCTGGGCCGTAGTGGGTCTGAGTCACCTGGGTGATTTGATGTTTTGCAAAAAAACTCTACAGGAGACATGATGCATGAGTAGATGTGTTGTTGTGATGAAGCTGTGGCCTTCTGAATCATCTGAATTGTTTACGTGGAGGAATGTTCAAGCTTAATGCAAAATTTGATGCAGATTTGTTGCTCTACCTGCTCGCTCATTTTGAGTGTGATGGCCACAAAGTATAGATGCTCACTCAACAATATCTGCCTAACTGCTTCCACTGACTAGTACAATGAAATCATCATTGTTCATGGATGTGCATTGCAGTCCAATCTCCTTGGCTGCCATGTTATATCAACTTCACACAAACCATTATTGTTGTATTAACATGGCTGGGCTTTTACCAGACAACCCATGTATACAATAAAATATATACACACAAATAGATGACATCTACATTTATATGTTTTTTATAAATTAAATATTTTAATATATATTTTTAAATAAATACTAAATATTTTAATTTAAATGTATGCACACATATATGTGTTGCTTATGATAGGAAAAGTACAATACATATTCACACTCATTTTTGCACTTTACACTTTTTGGTGTAGTGCCAATTTACTTCTAATAGATCAACAGTAATTTTGTCAGCCCCATCAATTTCACACTGCAGCAAGGATTCCAAACTTGATGTTTGGCCATTCAGCATATAAGATTGTGTCAATAGGAAGTCTAAGAAAATTTTCCCAAATGCCAGATATTTATTTTGAGAAACTATCTGGCAAACATATATGACTATTTTGTACACTACATAAGATATAAGGTTACTAAAATAAACTTTGTCAATTACTATAGTGTTGTTTTAAAAACTATGCATGGGGAAGTAAATTAGCAGAAGAATATAAGTGATGCTATGGTTTTAATCATAGCATACGCTAAGTGATCTGTAGGGGATTATAAACTTTTTTAGAATAGAATTAGGGTTTTTTTTTTAATTTGATACTCAATTTCTGTTTGATAAATATAAAATAAACATATATATGTATCTGTGTGTTATTTTAAAATTCAATTGAAAAAATAATTCTGAGAGCAAAATTGATGGAAAGGTAAAATTTAAAGACACTCTAAATTAGAAAAATGATAAAAAATTCTTATAAGTGTAAAGATGAGTCAATTAAAAACCATAACATGTCTAGATAACCTGACTGTATAAAAATCTCCTTTACTCTTTTCCTTTTTATTATTTGCTTGATAATAAAAGAGTCTTAACATAACCATTCTATGGTTATGTGGCTTATGTCAGTTAATACAAGAGCTTTATGGTAAGAATCATTACAAACATCTGCTTACCTTTAGCAACATTGATAAGTCAAAACCTTTAACAAGTGTGAGTTTAAAAATTAGATCCCAAAGGCAGAAGGTAACTTTTTAAAATATTGTTGACATCTAAACTCATCATTCATTGCCTTTTTTTGTGTTATTTTTTATTTCTTTCCTTGTATTTTCATTAATTGGTTAATCTTTGCTTCCTATGCTTCTCTTCTTTATTTTAAGTTATCCTTCCCCTTTCCTCTACTTTGTTCATACCTTTCTCCCCCAGATATTTAAGGCCTGTTTCCTCATGCCATTAAATGACATTCTTGTACATTTCCATTTTTATGTTTCTGTTTAGCTTTTCTCTCCCATTTTTACTTTCTCTATTCAGGCTCCTAGTTTTCCATCTCTTTTATTCTATTCCACCAGGAGCTATTATAAGTCAAACTTATTTGGAAATTCCTGACATATCTGTTTAGTAGCATGGTATCAGCTGCTTCTGTTTCCTCTTATAAGGCCTTATGGAAAGCTTACTGGCTAGGATTCAAAAGACTCAGAGTTTAAGTTCAATTCTGGCCCCATCTTTATTGTCTATAAAATAGGAGATAAAAATAGACCAGACAATTTCTTACAGCTCTAAAACTCTGTGAAGTATGTTATGTGTGTGGAGTCATGAAGGCTGGAAATTTTATTTTTGGAAGAGAGAGGGGTTTTTCAAGGGCCACATCATGGGACAGCACGCTACCCTGCAGCAGTCAGAGAACAATCCAAGCATAAGCTTATAGAAATCCAGTCACTTGGTTCAGTTTTTCCTGGGAGCCAAATGGACCAAATGATGGGGCCAGTATTTTGTGGCGATATGAGGACCCAACTCCATGTTATAGCAAGAATTTTAAAATTCTAATTTGGAACAACATCTTGAGATTTGAGATTCATTATTACAGATCATACAGGGTGTATCTAGAATTTTAGAGAAACACATTTCCTCCTGTATAAATAATTCATTTTACCGTATAGAGGAAGTTTCTAATGTCCCAACAATGCTTGTGACTTTACTAGTACTAGAATTCATGAGTGCTGAAACCAATGAGTACTAAATGATGGAGCGTTTTTCTCTTTTGGGGCAGCATCCTGACTCATGCAAGTCCTAGCAAGTGCCACAAGTCCCAAACAAGCACCAAGTGTGAATGCATATTTTTTTCTTGTCAAAATGCAAGGAGTACATGGTTTGTTTGATGAGCTCTGAAGCTGATAAGTACTGAGGTATGACTGTATTTCTTGAAAGTATCTTAGACTAACAGTAGACTTCAAATGCAATTCAGAGATATTTGGAACAAAAGATAACTTAAAAAACCAAGACATTCCACTCAAAGCTATTCTAATTATAAAAGTTTATTTTTCATAGTAGAAATGGATAGTTTAAGTTAACAATTTAAAGGATAAAGCACTGATATTAATATAAAATAGGAACTATTGTGATTTAATTTTAATGATAAAAATTATGGGAGCAGCTGAATGAGGAATAAATGAGTGGTGGAATGGAAAATCAGCCCACTCTCTTAATTTCTATGCTATCTCTCTAATGGATAAAGCAAATAATTTTATATTCATCATGTATTCTATCCCCCTTTTTGCTAGTGCATATTTTAGGTGTATGGTATTTAAATTGTAGAACTCTTCCTAAGATTCTATTATTAAAGAACAAGATAATTTTACTTAAGATGTAGTTTGACTGTTTCATTTACTTTACATAGAAATACATCTTTAAAAAAAAAAGAAAAGAAATACATCTTTATTTTTTTGCTTTAGATACTCCAGTACTAGTTATCATGTTTTATAGTCAATTAAATATGAAAATAGAAGAAATAATAGTTTATGGAGATGCATAGTGATATGAATAGGGTTTATTAATTAAGTCAATTAGTGTCTAAAATCCTAGGTTAATCCAATTTGTTATAGTTACAATGTTTCTGAATCATAAAATAATTGTGTAATTATGAATTACACATTGATTAAAGTGATTGCAAAGGATGACCATAGTTGGACTTGTGGGGTATCTCTTCAGGAAATTTTGAACAGACTCTCCCTCTCTTAGAGAAAAAGACTTTAAAATACCACTAAGGATTTATGTATTACTATATAGCAAGGAAAAAAATGATTTGTCTATAAATTAGCCACAGCTAAATATATCCTGAGTGAATAAAAGAATAAATGGTCATCACCACTCAAAATTGATGTATTATATATGTTTAAGCACCTTGTGACAAATGTGACTTTTAATACCCTCATTGAACATTCCCTGTGTATGAATCTGGCTATGCCTCATTTAATGACACAGGTTACTACTAATGCCACTGAGAATGACACTGGCTATGGTCCCTTGACTAAGCCTCCTCATGAGAGTTTCAGCTACTGTTTCAGGAGCCCTTCAGTGTATAGTTGCCTCTAATTCCAGTGACCAAGGCGATTAAAAAGGTAAAAAATTATACTATTTAACGCCTTTATTGAGAGATAACTGGCATGAACTGCGTATTTTACACTGTACAAATTGATGTTTTGATATCCATATATTACTTGCACAAACATCATCACAATCAAGATAATGAACACATCTGGCAACCTCAAAGCTTCTTCCTGCCATTTTTTATGTCCCTCCTTCCTACACCTCCCACACATCCCTTCTGCAGGTAACCATTGGTTTGCTTTATGTTACTATAAATTAGATTTCTTAGAATTTGAAATAAATGGGGGCAAATCTAAAATACTCTTTTTTTTGTCTGCCTTTTTCACTCATATTATTTTGATAGCTATCTATGTTGTATTTATGAACAGTACATTTCTTTTCATTGCTAAATAATAGACCATTGCATGCTGTGTGCAATATATTATTTTACTTTAATGGGCTATTTCCAACTTCTGACTGTTTAAGCATCAAGTTGCAGTTGAACATTCATATACAATTCTATTTTTTTTAGATTTTATTTATTATTTTTCAGAGACAGGGGAAGGGAGACAGGCAGAGAGTGAAAGAAACAACAATGTATGGTCGCCTTTCACCTGCCTCCAGCTACAGATCTGGCTGGAGACCTGGCTTGTAACCTGGTTATGTGCCCTGTCTGGGAGTCAAACCAGCAACCTTTGGGTTCACAGGGTGGCTCCTTATCCACTGTGCCACCAGCTAGGGCTCATGTACAGTTCTTTATGTGGACATAGATATTCATTTCTCCTAGGTAAATACCTATAAGGAAAATGACTGGGTCAGATTATAGGTATATATTTCACTTCTTGCAAACTGTTAAAACCCCTAACGTGCTTTTCAAAGTGGTTGTATAATTATACATTCCTACTAGCATTGGGTGAGAATTCCAGTTGCTATCTTTGCTAAAACTCAGTATGGTTTTATATACACACCATTTAAATAGGTGTGCAATGGTATCTCACTATGATTTAAATTTACATTTTCTCAGGGATAAATTATATGGAGCATCTTTTCATATGCTTATTTCCCCTCAGTGTTTCATTTTTGGTGAACTATTTGCTCAAATATTGTGCCCATATTTTTAAAAAGAATTTATAGAAAACAGCAAAGACTCTTCTTGTGTTGAAAGATAAACTTCTTGTCCAAAGATCTGAAAAGAGTTATCCTATTACAATTTAACTGTGTTGAAAATATTCATAAAATTATTCCTATGCTTCTTTAGCATTTGAATCCAGGACCATGTCTGTTGCAATGATATTAGATCAGTACAGTAAACTTGGTTATTTGTAAGTATAAAAGTAAACTATTAGAATAAAGGGTCATTTACACCATTGTTATTTCAAGAATTATATACAATGCTAATGTTATATTTGTGTTGATACATTAGTCAATTGAAAACAGTAGCTTTATTATGTATATTTTAAATGTGAATAGGTAACAATAATATCTTTAAAAAGAATAAGAAAGTTGTGTGTTTAAAATAAGTAGTAACCCAAAGGTTGCTGGTTTGATTCCCTGCCATCCAGGGCACATAATCAGGTTGCAAGTCAGATCTCCAGCCAGGTCCATGGCTGGAGGCAGGTGAAAGGCAACCATACATTGATGTTTCTCTCCCTTTCTGCCTGCCTCCCTTCCCCTCTCTCTGGAAATAATAATAAAAAAAAATTTTTTTAAGTAGGAGTCTTTGTTTTTTGGTTATTTTTTTTTATTTTTGGTTTAAAGATTTCATTTATTTTTAGAGAGAGGGGAAGGGAGAGGGGCAGAGAGGGAGAAAGACATCAATGTGTGGTTGCCTTTCACCTGCCTCCAGCTACAGACCTGGCTGGAGACCTGGTTTGCAACCTGGTAATGTGCTCTGGCTGGGGAATTGAACCAGCAACCTTTGGGTTCACAGGCCAGCACCTTATCCATTGTGCCACCAGCCAGGGCCTAAAATAAGTAGTAGTCTTTGAATAGGCTTTAAAGGCATATTGAAAATATTAGTGTTTGATAATCGAAGAAAATTATAATAATACAAATTTAACTATCTTTATTTTATTCTCTTGTTATTAAATTTGTTTTGCTTTAAAAATACATTTACTTTAAATTTAGAAAATATATATATTCTCTATCATAAAAACTATCATATAGGTTAATAATTTGTTTCCTCAAATATCACAAAATAAAATGTAAAACTTGGCTCATTAAGACAAAAATTGTTTTTAATCATTGTACTATGTGTGATAAATGTTAATGGCACAGGTGGAAGATTTCTCTGTGAATGATTTAAATACATTTTATCCATTGTTATGGAAGTGCTTAAAATAAATGTCATAATCAGATATATCAAATAACAATGTCATTTTTTTTAAAAAAAACTATGTTTCTCAAGATTACTGTGGCTAGTAGAGGTTGTTTAGTCTCTACATAAATTTTTGAAGTATTTGTTCTAGATCTGTGAAATATGTAGTTGGTATTTCAATAGGGCTTGCATTGAACCTATAAATTGCTTTGGGTAGTATGGACATTTTAATGATGTTAATTCTTACAAGCCATGAACACAATATATGCTTCCATTTGTTTGTACCTTCTTTAATTTTTTCTTCAGTGTTCTGTAGTTTTCTGAGAACTTCCTTGGTTAAGTTTTTCCCTAAGTCCTTTAATTTTCTTGTTGCTATAGTAAATGGGATTTGTTTTCTAATTTCTATCTCTGATGTTTCATTATTGGTATGCAAAAATGCCTTCAGTTTCTGGATATTTACTTTGTATCCAGCTATTTTGCCAAATTTACTTATTAGTCCAAGTAGTTTTTGGTGGAGCCTATTGGGTTTCGTATGTAACTATCATGTCATCTGCAAATAATAACAGTTTTACTTCCTCCTTTCCAATTTGGATGCCTTTGATTCCTTTTTCTTGTCTGGTTGCTGTGGCTAGAACTTGCAAAATGATGTTGTACAGAAGTGAAGAGAGTAGATACCCTTTTCTTGTTCCTGATTTTAAGGGAGAAAGGCTTTTATTTTTTGCCCATTGTGGATGAATGGATCAAAAACTGTGGTACATTTACACAGTCGATTGCTATATGTCAGAAAGAAAGAATGAACTCCTACCTTTTGTGATACCATGGTTGGCACTGGAGAGTATTATGCTTAGTGAAATAAGCCAGTCAGTGAAAGACTAATACCATATGATCTCACCCATTACGGAACACTAATAAACAAAACAAACAGATGAGCAGAAAGGAATCAGAGACATGGAAACAAGGAGCAGTCTGTGACCAGAGGAATGGCGGGAGGGGAAGGGTAGTAAAGAAGGGGAAATGTTTAGCCAAAGAACTAGCATGAATGACCCATGGACATGGACAATGAGGCAGGGATTAAATGTAAGATGGGGTGGGTGAAGCAGAGGGGAGCAAGAAGGGGGAAGGAAACAATTAGAACAATAAGAAATTAATGAAAAAAATTTTTTTTTATTTTAAAAATAAAAATAAATTAAAAACTGTGTTTTTTTAAGTTGAGCAAGGTTTTCACTGGAGCATTGTATTACTCTAATATCTAAAGTAAGACGACCTTGTATAGTATGTAAGGATTAGAGATATTCGATGTTATTTCCATGGGTGAACTGCATGGAATTTCAAGTACAATGAGTTATTAGATTAAAAGGGACATATTTGCTGTACCTTGGGTCTCAGGATTTTAAAACATTTCCTGCCTCAGACTTCTTTTAGGCCCTTACTTTCTGATTAATCCAGAAGACAGACTCAATAATATAAAACAATGGTGGAAATTACTGCTATTAATTTGCTACAACTGTAATAACAAACTACCACAGAACAGGTGTAAACAATGGAACTTATTTTCTCAAAGTTCTGGAGGCCAGAAGTCCAAGAGTAAGGTGTTGGCTGAGTGGTTCCATTAGAGAGCTAAGAGGAAAAGATTTGTTTCAGGTCTCTCTTCATGCATTGAGATGTCTCTTCCTGCACTGAGATGTCTCTTCCTGCACTGAGATGTCTCTTCCTTCACTGAGGTGTCTCTTCCTACACTGAGATGCCTCTTCCTGCATTGAGATGTCTCTTCGTACATTGAGATGGCTATCTTTCCTGTCTTCACATTGTGTTCCCCATATACATGTTTGTGTCCAAATTTCCTCTTCTTATAAAAACACAGTAATACTGGATTAGGGCCCACCCTTATGACCTTGTTCTAACCACCTCTGAAAAGATTTTTTTCAAATATAGTCATATTCAGAAGTATTTCTACATAAGAAAATTTATAAGTACACAATTCACATGACAATTGCCCTTTGTCCTAATAGTTCTAAATTGATATTTACAATAGTCTCAACAGATTTTCCAACTGGAAGTGAAAAGGAATAATAATATGAACAAATAAGAAACTATTTCTGAATCTTTCAATGTACTAGATAGGGGAAAAGAAAAGGTTTTGTTACTCTATCTGCAATGACGGTTGGCTTTGGAGAAGTAATAATCTGTGTCACATGAACAAGGACTTACTTCAAAGGCTCCACATCAGCCCTCACCCGCTGTCCATAAGACAGTCCTTTAGTTCCCCCACCTCACCTCCCCACTGCCAAAAAAACAAAAAAACAAAAAAACAAAACAAAACAAAAAAAACAGAAAACAATAAAACAGACTTTATCCTTTCCTGGCATAATAGAAATCAGTGTTTTAATTACCAAAGACAAGTTCTTCTTGTCAAGACAGCAATCAGAAGTCTTATTTCTTGACTCATCATAGATGATCTCCCGGCTCCAAACCTCTTCTCAGATACCCCTCCTCTGTTGCTGTTTGTTAATGTGTAAGTCTTTTTCTGTTGTTGATTGTTTGTTTTCAGAAGCTCTCTCCATCACAGAGCTTGGAGGCAGGTTTAATGTTATTCTAAGTTCCTAAGCCAGCCCACATTTTTTTCCCATTTTAAATTTTATTTTGTTATTCTAAAAAATTTGTGAAGTCTCAACTACTGTTTACATTCAATATTAATTTGTATTAGTTTCAAGTAACAGCATATTAGTTAGATAGTCACATAGTTTACAAAGCATTCCCCCTGATAGTTCCAGTATCCAACTGACAACATACATAGTTATTACTGTATTATTGACTATATTTTCTATGTGGTACTTATACCCCCATGACTAATTTATAACTACCAATCTGTGTTAAACCATCATTCAATGGAGGATGAAATCCACCTACTCCCAAACATAATTGGTAACCTACTAACAATAATCCAACCCCTTTTACTATTATGAAAGCATATTGAAATTTATGTGAGAATAACATCATTGTGGAATGAAACAACATTCAATTCATTCTCGTTTATCTTTAAAATCATCTGAAAGCTTTGAAACTCTCTTTAGGAATACTTTACCTCCTATAGATTTCACAAGTGATTAGATACTTCTGAAACTTCTTTTAAAGATACAACACCTATTATAAAACTTACTCCACCTTTAAGGCTTAGGCCATTTTGTCACCTTCTACCCTATTCTCCATTATCACCTTACTGATCTCTAGATCCCCAAATCTAAAGATCTAGTATTCTGCTTTCTAACCATTACTGCATCTAATAAGATTTTATTTTAAGTATAGAATTGTGACCCTCTTTTTTTTTTTTAAAGATTATATTATTTTTAGAGAGGGGAAGTGGGGAGGAAGAAAGGGAGAGAAACATCAATGCATGGTTGCCCTTCACCTGCAGTTCTGGAAATGCAGCTACAGACCTGGCTGGAGACCTGGCTTGCAACCTGGTTATGTGCCCTGACTCAGAATTGAACCAGCAACCTTTGGGTTCACAGGCCAGCACCTATCCACTGAGCCACCAGCCAGGGGCAGCTAGTAAGAATTTTTACTTCCTTACTTCCACTACATAGTCACTGGCCATGAATTTCTCCCAGCCCTTCTCCTTTTCTTTTTTTATTAAATTTACTGGGGTGACATTGGTTAATGCGATTATATGTATTTCAAGCATACATTTCTATGATACATGATCTGTATATTGCACTTTGTGCCTACTACCCAAAGTCAAATCATCTCCATCTCCATGCATTCGAGCCCCTGTTTATCCTCCCCAACTCGTTGTTGCTGGTAACCACCCTACTGCCATCTGCATCTATGAGCTTTGCCTTTCTTGCTTGTTAATGTGTTGCTTCCAATTGTATATCCCACATATAAGTAAAATAATACCGTTTTTAACTTTTCCTTTGGATTTACTTCACTTAGCATGATATTCTCAAGATACATCCATTTCCCTTGTCCTTTTCAAAATAACTTTGAGTTCTAATTCATCCTTTCGGTACACCAGGTTGGCAAAATGCCAGGGCTGGTGAAGAGGTGTCTGTCATATCTGTGCTTCCTTTCTCCCTTTTAATCAGACTAGCAAAAGGAATAAATAGGCTTAAAGTTATCCCACCTTAACAATAAAGCCCTCTCTGGATCCTGTAGATGTCACCCCACTTCTCTGTTATTTCCTTCAAATCCAAGTTTCTAGATGACACGTTTCTTCTACCTCATCCCCTATATCAAATAAGTTTGTTAAAGAAAGTAATAGTATCTGTGACCTACTCAGTAGTTTTTTTTTTTAAGATTTTATTTATTATTTTTTAGAGAGAGGGGAAAGGAGAGAGGCAGAGAGGGAGAGAGACATTAATGTATGGTTGCCTTTCACCTGCCTCCAACTACGGACCTGCTGGAGACCTGGCTTGCAACCTGGTTATGTGCCCTGGCTGGAAATCGAACCAGAGACCTTTGGGTTCACAGGCCAGCACCTTATCCACTGTGCCACCAGCCAGGGCTTGCTCAGTTGTTTTTAATCTATTAAAATTTCTTAAATAAATAATACATGGAAAATGTACAGATGACTTTTCTAAGTTTTTTTTTAATATGGGATATTTTTAAAAGGTACATTGTGGTGAAAGCATGACTGATTGCAATTTTGATATATAAATTTAATGGCAATTAAAATTATTTTCATATGTGTAAATAAATGAGTATTGCTATTGCTTTTCCTGTAATTGTTTGCAATCCTGAATTTTGCTTTTTGGGGGAATTAAGTCATCCATTTATAATTATTTTATAATAGATACCATTGTCTGGAACCAATATTTTAACTTTTGTTCTCTGTGCTTTAGAGTATTACACTGGTGAAAAAAATACTCTTGTCATTGGATGTAGTCCCCTTCCCCTTCCAGGATTTAGGGAAATAAAAATAATGTCCACTGCTTTAACAACATATCAAGCTACTGGAAAACTGAGCATCTAGTCTGAGCTGAGTCAACTCTGTGGGGTCAGCAAGTATCAGATTAATCTGGCCGTCCAGGTCTGGAATGAGATCAAAGTTGACCCTCCCTCTGATTTACCTGTTCCATAGGGAAACTGGGGCTACTCTGGACTTTTAGGCTTAGGGGCTATTCTATAAAGGTACCATAATATTCAGAAACCCTGTGCATAGTGTATACCTTTGTCCTGGAGAAACAGAAAAAATCATTTTTGAAATAGTATACTTATGTCATAAATCAGGTGTAATCATATCTGTAAAGATTTTTTTCCTGTTGTATGTCTCAGACAAGATTCTTTTGGAGTGTAATGAAGACTGGCTTTTGGATCTGTATTTCAGTGGACTGAAACATGTCGCAGTGCTTATTCTTATCAGTGACAACAAGTCTTTTATGGTGGCTTAAAAATCACTAACCTTGGATCTTGTATGTCAGCTGGAAGACAAATTAGACTTTTCGTGTCTGAATGCAGCGAATGTTAAATGTCCTGTTGAAGAGGAAGGCCAGGACTAGTTATGGAAAGGGTGATTAGTATTGTTTATACTCAAGATACATCCAGGAGAGGTACATCAGTTCCATTAAAATATGCCCTTTTATGTTAAGTTCTCCTGCTGCCCTGTACTTCTAGCTTCTGTCATTTGCCTATTAACTTTTCAGCATGGATAATCATTTTGGTTACATTTTGGTACTTCATCTTAAAGTGAGATTTAACAGTTTTCCATAGGTGCTGCACCAGTCTGCATTCCCACCAACAGTGCACAAACACTCCCTCTTCTCCACACTCTCACCAATGCTTATTATTTCTTGTCTTTTTGATAATAGCCACTGTCACAGGTGTGAGGTGTTATTGTATTGTAGTGTTTGTGATTTGCATTTCTTTGATGATTAATCATGTTGAACATGTTTTCATGTACCTTTGTCCATCTGTATCTCTTTTTTGGAAAAATATCCACTCAGATCATCTGCTCATTTTTTAATTGAATTTTTTTTGTTTCTATTTTATTATGCCTGATGTTGAATTGTATCAGTTCTTTGTACAATATATTTTGGATATTAACCTTTCATCAAGTATATGATTTGCAATATTATTTTTCACTCAGTACATTGCCTTTTCATTCTGTTGCTGGTTTTCTTTGCTATGCAAAAGTCTTTTTCTTTTGATTTAGGGCCTTTTTTGTTTGTTTGTTTGTTTGTTTTTCTTTCTTTTGCTTTTGGTATCAGGTTAAAATAATCATCACCCAGACCTATGTTGAAGAGATTACCCTCCATGTTTTTGTAGGATTTTTAGGGTTTTGGGTCTTAATCAGTCTAACCTTTAAACTATTATTCTGAGTTAACTTTGAGCATGGTATAACATAATTGTCCAATTTTATTCTTTTGCATGTAGTGGTCCAAGTTTTCCCAAAAATATTGAAGAGACTGTCCTCTTCCTACTGTATGTCCTTGGCACCTTTGTAATAAGTTAATTGACCGCACATTGTGGAATTGTTTCTGAGCTCCCTATTCTGTTCCAATAATCTATGTATGTATCTGTTTCTATGCCAGTACTGCACTGTTTTGATTACTGTAGTTTTGCAATTTAGTTTGAAATTATAGCACATGATACCTCTAACTTTATTCTTCATCTTCAAGATTGCTTTGGCTGTATGGGGTCTTTTGTACTTTCACACAAATTTAGGATTGTTTGTTTTATTTCAGTGAAAAATATCATTGTGATTTTGATAAAGATTGAATTGAACATGTATATTGCTTTGGGTAGTATGGAAAATTAAGCAATATTAGTTTTTCCAATTGATGGGTCAAAATACGTTTCCACTTATTTGCATCCTCTTAACTTATTTCATTAATAGATTGTAGTTTTCAATATATAGGTCTTTTACCTTTTTGGTTAAATTTACTTGTAGATATATTATTCTCATTGATGCAATTATAAGTGGAATTGTTTTTTAATTTCTCTTCTTATACTTTATTTATTTATTTTTTAAGGATTTTGTTTATTATTTCCAGAAAGAGGGGAAGGGAGAGAGGCAGAGAGGGAGAGAAACATCAATGTATGGCTGCCTTTCACCTGTCTGCAGCTACAGACCTGGCTGGAGGCCTGGCTTGCAACCTGGTTATGTGCCCTGGCTAGGAATCAAACCAGTGACCTTTGGGTTCGCAGGCTGGTGCCTTATTCACTGTGCCACCATCCAGGACTCTATACTTTATTGCTAATGTAAAGGAATACAACAGATTTTTTAGTATTGATTTTGTATTATGCAACTAGACTGAATTTATTTATTAATTGGAACAGTTTTTGATGTAGTCTTTAGGGTTTTTCATGTGCAAGATTAACAAGTTATCTGCAAATTGTGACAGTTTTACTTCTTCATTTTCAATTTGGATATCTTTTATTTGTGTTTCTTGCCTAACAGTTCTGGCTAGGATTAACAACTTTGAGAAAAATATGGGACACCTACCTGATGATCAAATTTAAGGAAGATAGAAAAGTGGGAGATGTGGTTAATATCACTCTTATTCAAATAGGTCTCAATGGGATAACTGACCATAACAGAGGAAAATTTAATGGACAGTCATCCATTTTCCATCTATAAAGTGTTTGTGTTCACTTGTTAAACACTGTTTATATATAAAGCACTTGGCTTGCTGCAAAGTGGCAGAAGTGTTTAAGTCATGTTCCTGTTAGGAGTGTAGAAAGACATTTTAATAAATAACTGTAATTAAATATAAGCCCTACTATACTATTTATAAGCATGCACGGGTTGTTATGGAAGTTCAGTGTTGTGAATAAATAGTGGATTAAGTGGAAACTACTAGATGAAGTTTTAGGATTATTTACAAAATAATAGACATGTTGAGTTTACATTATGAGGGGGAAAATGTGTCAGTGGCATAATGTGAGTTCCTTAAAATATAAATAAATTAATATTCTGCTGCTTAAACAAAGTAAATATGCATTTTTGTTTCTGATTCTGAGCTCACTTTTCAAAAGAATATGATTGGGAGTGAAAGAAGATAAATGCAGAATGAAGATGCAAGGAGTGATGGCAACTAAGTTAATCCTCTCTAGTATTAGTGAAGACAGAACCTAACAATTGAGTGAATTGTGGCTGTCCAATATTTTCCATAAATCATAATGTCTTTTAATTTTTTTTTTTACCAATCTTTGGAAAAGTGATATGATACATTAAAAATGTTATAATATTATCATAAGACACCCTCTAGGTTCTCAGTTGCCTCCTTTCATATCTCTTTACTATTGCTGACCAGTGTTCCTATGTATGTGTTTCAAAAATGTTTCTCTTATGGACATATTGAAACATTTTGCTAATGCTTCTGGCCCAGCAAAGTATACATTTATTTTAATCATTGTCCAGTTACCTCACTTGGCTACCCATGTTGTTAATGAAGTTGCAATAGGTCCTGGGTTTAATTCCAGGGCAGGCCAGCAAGCTTCTTTGTTAGTGGCACATACTTCACCTTAGCCAGCTGGCTGGCAAATGTATGCAGTTGGTGACAAGGAGAACTGGGTGAGACTGTGTAGATGGATTGGTGCAAATTCATCATCATAGCTAGGAAAATAACCCTGAGCAACTGCCTTTCTAATGGAAAACACATGGTTGTTTATATTCAGTTGAATTGCAGATATAGTTTGTCATTACTCTTAGAAAAAATCTCACCTTTCTGTAAATATCTTCCTGCTTTAAAATGTATTGTATTATTGGATTAAAATTTCATAACTATATTTTTGAAATAGTTTTCATTTTTTAATGTTATCTAGTTTTTTACAAGTATAATTTCATTTCTTTTAGGACATTTGGATTTGCAGTAGTTTTGTTTAATTTTTAAGGCCATGGGCTAAAATTGCATGAGCATTAATGGTTTTGACGAGAATGAATCAGCCCATACTAATATTAATTGTGACAAAATATTAAATGAAGCACATAACTTCTGGCTAGTGTCAGACATCACTTTCTCTGCATTTATTAGTATGATTTGGGTAAAAAAGTAAATTTAGTATTGTCTTGGTGTTTGGAAGTCTATGTGCCCCAACCAACACAAATTAAATTAAGACATTCACTACTTTCAAAATGTGTGCTAATAATGTTAAGTAAGTGTTCAAACTTAGTTTATTTCTGCATATACTTAGCATACACTAATTACTCCCACCTAATCATGCTGTATCATGTAATTAATAACTAAGTAGCTAGGATTCACTTTTAATTTTTTTCTTTCCACAGGTTCTCACATAAAAGAGCAATATGTATATTTAAAATTGCAACTTAACAAACCAAATCTAACTTTTCTTTTAAAGGCAGTATACATGTCATTTGGTCATTTTAGGTATTTCATAAGAGGTAATGTTAGAATAATTTTATGACTTCCATTTTTTAAATGGTGGGGTTAATTTACAAGAACAGAAATTTATTATTTTAGACTAATGAGTTAACATATATCAAAACCTTAGTATTAGAACAAGTTGATTATGAATATACATGGTAAACCCCTGTTAGATTTAAAGTGGCTCTTTCAAACCTATTACGAGTTCTGATTCTAATACAAAGTATACAATATAAATGTTAAATCTGAGTGTCATTATTGATAATCAGGGAGTCAGAGAACCATGGAATGTATAATTATCTGGCTTTTCAGAAATTAAAGCTCATGATTTTCACTGTATATAATTTTTTACATTGAAATGACTTCAGTGTTTAGAGAAGATTAATTTTTTTAGGCTTCTAAAAGACTATGTTCATACTACTGGGGCCTGACAATGGCCCTTTACAGAGATTTTTAAGTTGTTTCAATCTAATTTTGATAATGAGGTATGGTATCATATGATGATAACAACCATAATGGAGATTTAATTTTTAATGTAGTTTCAAAACTTCCCTATAAAGATTGTATTGTATTTCTCATACCTGATTTCAAATAAAACACGTCTATATTTTCTGTAGTTATTTGATGTGCCATACAAAAAAAGGTGTATTTAATTATTCAGGGTGTGTGTGTGCATGTATGTGTGTGCACACAAGTGTGTAAAATTAGTAATGTGCTACTGATCATTTTTCCTCTAAATTCCTATTTTTATGAGTTTAGGGTTTTTGAATCATCAGTATGGATCCTGTCACAGTGCATACCCATTGATAGTACAATCATTTAAGAATCAAATTTCTTTCATATGTTTAAATAAGTGAAATTCATGCTGAAAAAATGTGTACAACATGCTACAGGCAGTAGTTGGACTACATAAAAAAGTTTTTTCTCAGATCTATGACTAAATGACTGTGTGACCAAAGCTACTAAACAATAAGGCTTCATAATAGCTGCTTGACATTTATTTCAAACACTTCATGTCTAATCTCATTAGAAAAACCTATGGGTACAAATGTTATTTTTCATTTCTGTGCTCTAAACAGAGTAAATGATAGATCACAATTAATGTACTAAAAAGGCACATTTTGTCATTGTTTTTATTTTACAATAATTATTAGTTCACTTCACCTGAAAATATGCATTTGTTTTCTTTTTTGTTTTAAGTAAAATCCTTGCAGATAAATAGATATAAATATAGGTAGATAAAGACATAGTTATAGGTATAATATAAGTATGTAATCTATATATATATAGATTAGATATCGATATAGATATGTGGATATATGTAGATATACAGATACAGAAGAAATGATGAATTTGGCTTTAAACAAATCAAAACAAAGAATAATTCTCTACAAATTTTACAATATATATGAATCACAGTCTGTTGTTTGGAAAAGTGAATGGAATATGTGTTATGAAATTCCTTTGCAGCAATAGTTATACATTTTAGTTAATGGTTTTAAGCTGTCACATCCTCATTTTTTTCCTGGCAACAATTATTTCATCATGAAATGAAGATAATTGTAATTTTGCTTTGTCTTAGATGCCATTTATAAGATACATTATACATGTTATTATCTCTCATTATTAGATTATTTTTAGTAAAATTAGAGCTTAGTTGATTCAGGGGAATTATTCTACTGCCTTTAAAGCATTATTAGCATTTTAAGATTGGATATTAAGGAATTCAAATGACCAGGTTCGTTATTAGAATAGGACAACAAATTCCACTTAATTATTTTGATTCTTTCCCTTCTCCTTCAATATGCAGAGAATGCACTTTGTGCACAGGCTAACTTACAATATATGTGTGTATGTTATATCTAAACAAACAATTTTAGGTTAATAGAATTTACAAGCATAATTCTGAAGTTTCAAACTCACATAATTTTGGAAGCCATACAAACGCACAAACAAATAAAATAAAATAGGTTATTGACAATAAATTAAGATGTGAAGAAACCAGACAGATTATCAAATGTAACTGTTTTTAAGTGTGCCATTTATTGTCACTATCAGAGAAAACCCTTCAGTTGACTCAATTTGGTCTCCAGGACATCAGTGTGAGAATTCTAAAGATCGAACTTTTTTATAATATATCTCTTGTCAGAGATACTCTGCCACAGAGGAACCCCTGTGGTAACCCATCCAATTTGATGCCCTCATTTTCAGTATGGTAGAAGGTTTCATTAGTATAAGTATTAGTGGGTTACTAAATATTCCAGTCTGATTAAGAGTTACTAACTAGAAAATAAATAAACAGAATCTTAAAATGAGTGCTTTAGAACATATGTTATATCTCTGCCTCATCATAGGCCTTTGTTGAGATCCACTGCGGCCCAAGTCCAAAAGTTTCTATTCTTACCTCAGAACACCTATCTACTCTCTGATGCTAACCCATACACTAACACTACTTTATAATTGTGTCAATTAATATAATTAATATATTAGTAGCATTGGTTTGACCAAAAAGAAAAACTAAACAAACTAGTAGTGCTTGGTGCTTTAACTTCATTCGAAACAATTTTGGTAGATTGTATTGTAACAACTGTTATATCAGAGTGCATCTAAAAAACTTACCATAAAACTTGATGAATTCTGCCCTGGCTGGTGAATCAATGGATAAGGCACCAGCCTGTGAACCCAAAGGTCACTGGTTCAATTCCCCAGTCAGGGAACATAACCAGTTTGCAAGCCAGGTCTCCAGCCAGGTCTGTGGCTGGAGGCAGGTGAAAGGCAACCATACATTGATGTTTCTCTCCCTCTCTGCCTCTGTCCCTCCCCCGCTCTCTAAAAATAATAAATAAAATATTTTTTAAAAACATGGTGAATTCTTGTACAGCCATGTTAATATTGATGATGGTAGAAAATACATAGCTTTTTCAGCACATTATACTTTATTATTTCAAGAAACGTAAACATGCAACTGAAATGCAAAAACAATTTGTGCAGTGTATGGAGAAAGTACTGATTGAATGTGTCAAAAGTGGTTTGCAAAGTTTCTTGATACTACTGACATTGTGGCCAAATAATTCTTTGCTGTGGAGCTGTCTTATGCACTGGAAGATGTTTAGCAGCACCCCTGGCTTCTACCCCTAAAAGCAATAGAGGAACATCACTGACATACTCAAAATATTCAAGTCAATAAACTTATTGATGAAATAAAACATTTGTATTTTATTTTACAGGAAAAATCAAATACACTTTTTGGCCAACCCAATAATATAATTCCATTGCTCTTCATCCACCCTTTCCCTTCAAAAATGTCAAAAATAATGGAACATCACCCTCATCTAGTGAAGACCAGTATCTCTCTAAAAATGATGACTAAACAGGAACTTTAATACAATTGTCAATTATATTTATATACACGTTACGTATGTAAAATTGTAAATACATGATGTCTGTCCCAAAAGTATTGAGCCAGTGTCAATGTAATTAAGTTTGTGTGGCCAATACTTTCAAAACAAACCTTTGTACAACTAGTGAAAATTAATACTGTTTGGCTTGGCATTGTACATTGAAAAATATCTGGTTTTCTGAAGTTAGTGAAATAGTCACATTTGTTTTCAGCCTAAAGGCAAATACTATTCCAGTTTTTATAACAGTTAATAAAAGATCTGTCTATTTTTAAAAGCTGAAAAGCATACTAATTATTCTTTTATTTTTAATTGCAATGATGCCCTCACCAGTATGATTTATGAAGCCTATTTTATTTACATTATAAATTTCTTTTTTCTTTTTTTCAATGCATGGTTGCCTTTCACCTGCCTCCAGCCATAGACCTGGCTGGAGACCTGGCTTGCAACCTGGTTATGTGCCCTGGCTGGGAATTGAACCAGCAACCTTTGGGTTTGCAGGCTAGTGCCTTATCCACTGTGCTACCAGCCAGGGGTCATAAATTTCTTTTTTTTTTAATTTTTCTTAATTTTTGATACCTCTCAACTAGTCCCTCAAAACCCACACCTTACAGCTATTAGCCTGCTTTCTAGCTATACCTGTCTCTATTTTGTTTATTCATTCATTTTGTCAATTAGATTGCACACATTAGTAAAATCATACTTGTCTACTCTGACTGGCTTATTTCACCTAGCACAATAGTCTCCAGGTCCATCCATATTGTTTTAAAAGGTAAAATTCCTTTCTTTTCATGGTCAAGTAGTATTCCATTGTGTAAATCTAACATGGCTGTTTTATCCATACAGCTTGGGTTTCTTCTAAGTCTTGACCATGGTTAATGACCCTGAAAGAATCAGTGTTTTGGATTTACTTGGATAAATTCCCAGAGGTGGAATTGCTAGGTCACCAACAGTTTCATTTTCATTTTTTGAGGTAACTCCATAATGCTTTCCACAGTGGCTGTACCAATCTGCATTCCCACCAACAGTGTACAAGGCTTCACCTTTCTCCACATCCTTACTTACCAACACTTGTTGTTTGTTGATTTATTGACCACAGCCATTCTGACAGGTGTTTTATAATTTTATAAATCCAGGGATTTTGTATCCTTTGTTAAATATATTCCTAAATATTTTTATTAATTTTGAAGCAATTAAGAATGGGATTGTTGTCTTAGTTTTCCTTTCTGATAGTTCATTATTGTTGTATAATAATGCCACTGATTTCTGGATATTTATTTTGTATACTGATACATTACTGAATGTATTTATCAATTCTAGTAGGTATTTTTGTGGAATCTTTAGGATTCTCTATCCTAAAATAGTTTATCATCTACTAATAATGACAGTTTTATTTCCACCTGTCCAATTTGGGTGCCTTTTATTTCTTTTTCTTAACTTATTGCTGTGGCTAGAACTTTCCTGTCTTCTTCCTGATCTTAAGGGAAACACCTTAAGTTTTTGCCTATTAGTATGATGTTGGCTGTTGGTTTGTAATATATAGCCTTTATAACAATGAAGCATATTCCCTCTACTCCCATTTTGTTGAGTTTTTATCATAATTGGGCACTGGGTTTTAGCAGATGTTTGTTCTGCACCTATAATATGATCACATGTTTTATTTTGTTAAGATTTTATTTATTATTTTTAGAGAGAAGCAAAGGGAGGGAGGCAGAGAGGGAGAGAAATATCAATACATGGTTACCTTTCACCTGCCTCTAGCTACAGACCTGGCTGAAGACCTGGATTGCAACCTGGTTATGTGCCCTGGCTTGGAATTGAACCAGTGACCTTTGGGTTCACAGGCTGGTGCCTATCCACTGAGTTTCCAGCCAGGACTGTAATCACATGGTTATTATCCTTTATTTTATTTATCTGGCATACCACATTGATTGCATATATTATATAACCTGTATCCCCAGAATGAATTCTATTTGATTATAGTGTATGATCTTGTTAAAATATCTCTGGATTTGGTTTGCCAATACTGTGTTGAGGATTTTTGTATTTATGTTCATTAGGGATGGTGGCCTATGCTTTCCTTGATTTATACTGCCTTCATCTACTTTGGAATTAGGATAATGCTGGCCTCATAAAATGAGCTTGGGAGTCTTCATTCCTTTTTAATATTTTTGGAAATGTTGAGAATGATAGGTGTTAGTTCACTAAATGATATGAAAATTCACCTGTGAACCCATCTGGTCCAAGACGATTTTTGTAGGCAGTTTTTGATTACTGTTTCAATTTCATTAGTTGTAATTTGTCTATTGTTCTGTAATTTTCTCTCTGTAGTATCTTTATCTGAGTTTGGAATTAGGATAATGCTGGCCTTGTAAAATGACTTTGGGAGCCTTCCCTCCTCTTGAATTTTATGAAAGGCTTTGAGAAGGAGAGGTATTAATTCTTTTCAGAATATTTGATGAAATTCATCTGTGAAGCCTTGTAGTCCATGACTTTTGTTTGTTGGGAGGTTTTATGATTTTGTTTTTCTAAATTATTACTGCTTCAATTTCATTAGGTGTGATCTGCCTATTCGGCTTTTATGATTCATTCTGATATATTTTTAGAAATGGTATATTTCTAGGAATTTATCAATTTCTTTCAGATGGCTAACTTATTGGCATAAGTTTGTAACATTCTCTTACAATATTTTCTATTTCTTTGTTGTCAGTTGTTTCTTCTCCTTTTTCTTTCCTGATTTTATTTATTAGTGTTCTCTCTCTTCTTCTTCTTGGTAAGAATCCTTTCTTCTTAAAGGTTTGTTAATCTTGTGTATCTTTTTAAAGAACAAGATTTTGGTGTCATTGATCTTTTGTAATGTTATTTTAAACTCTTTCATTTACTTCTGCTCTGACCTTTACTATTTCCTTCCTTCTACTCGCTTTGGGTTTTGATTTGTTGTTCTTTTTCAATTTCCTTTAAATGTAAAGTTAGATTATTTATTTGAGATTTTTCTTGTTTCTTAAAATAGGCCTATATTGCTATGAATTTTCCTCAAAAGAACACCTTTACTATAGCCAATATATTTTGGGTTATTGTGTTCTGATTTTTATTTGTTTTAAATGAAAAAATCTCTTGCTTACTTTCCTGATCTCATTGCTTACTAATTCATTGTTTAGTAATATGTTATTTAGCCTCCATATCTTTGTGTGTTTTTAATTTTTCTTCTTGTGATTGACTTCTAATTTCTTATCATTATGGTCAAGAAGATGATTGATATGATTTCACTCTTCTTAAATTTATTGAGACTTATTTTGTGTCCTAACATGTGGTCTATCCTAGAAGATGTTCATTTGCACTTGAAGACAATGTATATTCTGCTGTTTTGAGGTGAGTAGCTCTGAAGATATCAATTAATCTGGCTGATTTAGTGTGCCATTTAAGGCCACCATTTCCTTGTAGATTTATCTGTCAGTTTCTTCCTTTATGTCTATCAAAACTTTATGTATATATTTAGGTGCTCCTATGTTGGATGCATCAATGTTTACAGGGGTTACATCCTCTTTATGGATTTCTCCCTTTATCATTATGTACTGTCCTTTTTAACTTTTACTGTAGCCTTTGTTTTGAAGTCTCTTTTGTCAAACATAAATATTGTTAACCCAACTTGTTTGTTTGTTTGTTTTCACTTGCATTGAATATTTTATTTTCTATTTGTTCTGAGGTGGGTCTCTTGTAGACAGTGTATATATATATATATATATATATATATATATATATATATATATGGGTCATGTCTTCTTATCCATTCAGCTGCCCTATGATTTTTGATTGGAGCATTCAATCTGTTTACATTTAAGGTTATTATTGATAGATATTTAATTATGCCATATATTTCTTCATACCTATGTTCCTTTCTTTGTATATATTGTTTTCCTTCCTTTTTTTTTTTTGAAGCAGACCCTCAACATTTATTACTATACTGTTTTAGTGGTAATGAATGTCTTTAGCTATTTTTGTCTGTTAAGCTCTTTATTTCTTCTTCAATTTTAAATGATAGCCTTTCTGGGTAAAGCAGTCATGGTCATAAGTCCTTGCTTTTCATCACTTTGAATATGTCACACCAATCCCTTCTGGCCTGAAATATTTTTGTTGAGAGATTAGTCTTATGGGAGCTCCCTTGTAGACAATTATCTGTTTTTCTCCTGTTGCTTTTAAGGTTCTCATCATTTTTAAAAATATTTTATTTACCATTTCCAGAGAGAGAGGAAGGGAGAGAGGCAGAGAGGGAGAGAAACATCAATGTATGGTTGCCTTTCACCTGCCTTGAACTACAGACCTGGCTGGAGACCTGGCTTGCAACCTGGCCATGTACCCTGGCTGGGGAATCAAACCAGCAACCTTCAGGTTCGCATGCTGTAGCCTTATCTATTTGGTCACCAGCCAGGGCAGGTTCTCATCTTATCTTTTACAGTTACACTTTTAATTATGGTATGTCTCAATATAGGCTTTTTAGGGTTCATCTTGTTTGGGACTCTCTGCACTTCCTGGGCTTGCATGATTTTTTTTCTTCACAGGGTTAGGAAAGTTTTCAATCATTATTTCTTAAAAAAGGTTCTCAATTTCTTGCTCTCTCTCTTCTTATTCTGTAATCCCTGTGAAGTTGATGTTGTTACACTTAAAGATCCCTTAAACTATCCTCATTTTTATATATTTCCTGCTCTGATTGGGTTTGTTTTTTACCTTGTCTTCTAAAATACTATTTTGATCCTCTGCTCCAGTCAACTTATTATTTATTCCTTCCAGTGTTTTCTTTGTTTCAGATATCATATTCTTTATTTTTGTCTGTTTGGTCCTTTTAATGGTTTCTATGTTCATTTTCATACTGTTGAGCATCCTTATAAACATTACTTTACTTTGAATGCTATCTGATAAATTCCTTGCCTCCATTTCATTTAGTTCTTTTTCTGGAGATTTCTTCTGTTCTCTCACTTGGGACATGTGTCTTTTGTCTCCCCATATTTGCTTCCCCTTTTGTTTATTTCTTTGTATTAGGTAGATGTGCTATGATTTCCATTCTTCACAGGGTGGCATTATGTAGTAGGTGCTTTGTGAGATCCAGGGTTGCAGTCTCCTTGATCCCCTGAGCTGGGTGCTCCAGGAACGTCCCTTATGTGGGTTGTGTGAGACCTCTTGTTCCAATTGAGTTTTGATTGCTATTAGCACATTTGTGTGTGGGATTGACCTTTAGGATGGCTGACTGTGAAGCTCAGTTCCAACCATAGTGTTTGAGCTGCATCACAGGTGTTGATTACACAAAGCATGATTTGCCTCAGCAATGTTTAGTGCTTGTAAGATCTCCCTTTGGACAGGTTGCCTATGGAGCTTATTGAATCCTGCTTTGATGTTTTCTGAAGCTGGCTACTGGTGTGTTGGTATGGGCCTCTTGGGAAGGACTCTGATGAAGTTCACTATAAGAAGCTGCCTATGATTGGCCCTTGGAAGCCTTTGTAGAGCAATCTCAGTGTGGCCTCTTCTGTAAATCCTTGGTTATAAAACTTTTCTTTACCTTTTATATAGTTGGTTATTCAGGTTATTGTTCTATAATTTAGTTGTAATTCTAATTTGATCCTTTGAAAAGGTGGGTGTAGCTTCTACCAACTCTACCACCATTTTGAATTTCCTGGTAGATATATTTTTAATCACACTATAATTGTCTAATTAAACTAAATTATATACATTGGATAGTACTTCATGGCATATAATGTTCAATAACAAAATTGGGTACAACATGGGGAATACAAACTTGTAACACTTTTAAAATCTACTGACTATACATGTATATGGATTTATTTTTTGACTTATTGTAATTTTTAGAGAGAGGAGAAGGGAGAGAGGCAGAGAGGGAGAGAGACAGAGAGACATCAATGTATGTTTGCCTTTCACCCGCCTCCAGCAATGGACCTGGCTGGAGACCTGACTTGCTATCTACTTATGTGCCCTGGCTGGAAATTGAACCAGTGACCTTTGGGTTTGCAGGCTGGCACTTTATCCATTGTGCCACCAGCCAGGGTGGATTTTTTTTTTAACTAAATAAATGTCTCCATTGCCCTGACTGGTGTAACAGTGGATAAGGTGCCAGCCTGCTAACCCAAAGGTCACTGGTTCTATTCCCCAGCCAGGGCACATAATGAGGTTGCAAACCAGGTCTCCAGTCAGGTCCATAGCTGGAGGCAGGTGAAAGGCAACCATAAATTGATGTCTCTCTCCCTCTCTGCCTCTCTCTCTTCCCCTCTCTCTAAAAACAGTAATAAATAAAATTTTAAATATATAAATAAATGTCTCCATGCTTAAAAATCATTATTTAAATGAGAGTGCCATTTTGAGAACCATAGATAATTTTAGATCATTTATAATCATTGTGAATAACATTATAGTTTTAATAAGTAATTTTTAGGTACAATTTTGATGGGCATGTTGATCATAGAATCTTAACTATGGCTCTTACCCTGGTGGCAGAACTGGTATAAATTTACCTCTACCATGTTAAGAAAATCTTTAGTATTTAAAGGTACTCATGAGGAGTACTAAGTAGACTTGTTAGGAGGTCTGGCCTCATGGCTAGTAAACAGGAACATATATAGCATCAACAGTTGTCTGAATAGCATTGTGCCAAAATAAATTACATGACAATAAACAAAACTCCGATGTGGCTTACTAGAATGCTCCAATAAACCTTTTAGTTATCTATTGCTATGTAACAAGCCATCTGGAAACTTAGTAGCTTAAAATAACAATCATTTATTTTGCTTATAGATCTACAGTTTTGGCAGAGATCAGCTGGAATTCTTGTCTCTACTTAGAGTAGCTTCTGTTGGGGCTGCAAGACTGAACCTGCAGGATCAAGCCACTTAGAAAAACTCACTCAGAAGACTGACAAGTTAGCTCAGACTGCCAGCTTGGAATTAAGCCTGGGCTGTCAGCTGGGTTCTTTCCTTCCTCTCAATGTGGGTTACTTGTTCTTTCTTGCAGCTTGACCAGTGTTCCAAAGAGTGTTCCCAAGTAGAACCTAAAAAGCTATGATCTAGTTTTTCACTCATATGTAGGATATAAAACTGGAACTAGACAGACAACATTATGGTGGTTTCCAGAGGGAAGGGGTTGGGGCTGTAGTAAAGGGGAAAGGGAGCCAAATATCTGGTAACATAAGATTATTTGACTCTGGGTGGTGAGCACCCAATGCAATATACAGATCATGTATCATAGAAATGTACCCTTGAAACCTCTATAAACCTATAAGCCAATGCCAACCAAATAAACATAATTAAAAAGGAAAGAAGCCTAGGAATGATAAGTGAGGTGAGAATTTCTATTCTCTTGACTTTGTAAACTTCAACTCTTCTCCTTTCTTAAATTCCTGACCCTTGGGAATGAATGCACAATGAATGTATACACCATTCATTGTTTTTATGTTTGTCCAAAAAATTTGTCCAAAAATTATAATCAAGGAATTATATTTCTCTGCTAACTTATAAAAACATTCAGACATATGTCCTAATGGAAAATAAGTATTTTATCTTGCTATTGTTAGTATATTACACATAAAAACATTATGAGAGTAAAGAAAAAGTATCTAATGTTCTGATTAAACACAATTACTCTAAATTTGTTAATATTAGGTTGTACTTTTTCAAAATTCAAAATATTGGAAAAGAATGTTGTTCTTTGTGCTGCTTTGTGCTTTAGAAATTTGACTAAGTTTTGACAGTCTCAGATGGTTTATTTCTGCTTTTAACTTTTCTATATAACCTTGTGCTCTTCCTGGTATGTGAATTTACTGACCCTTCAGATGTATTCTCACTAGGTGTACTTGTGAGGTTCATTAGGGGGTCTATAGACAGATAGAAATCACACAGGTATACAATGTCCAGTCCTCCCCTAAAGGGAAGGAGAACTGCACCAATGGCTTTACGGACATTTCACTTGTCATGAAATTGGCTTTTGGCCAACAGAGATGAACACATTAGTAGAGTGTAACTGTGTTGGCCTTGTTCCTAGTCTTATTTATGTAATTGATCTCTGGTGGCCTCATTATGTACCATTAGCATATCAACATGGTGTCTGAGCCTAGCAAAGTGCTGCTGTTCTTAGGCCTTAGGAATTTACCATAATACCTAAAGCAAGAAAACCTGGATATTCTAATTGAACTGATAGCAAAACAAAATGATAGCACAGAAGGGTCAGATTCAGTAACTGTTAAAAATCCTTTGTGTTTGAAATAATAACAAGTTTGGATTTGTGTTAGACTATTTTTCTCTAATACAAGAGACATGTGTTTTTATAAATAACAATACTCTGTGGTTCTTTTACATATTTTAAGTTCATTCACCTTCATTAATTTCATTTTCATTGCTTCATGTCTAATTAATATGCATATTTGTTAGTACTTATGACCAATGATAATTTTGTCTTAAATAGAAAACATTTTTAATCCAAGAATTACATATTTGAAGATGTTTTTGACTTTAGTGAAATGATTTACCCTTATTTAACTGTCTTACATTGCTTGAAAAAAAATTATAGGTATGTTATAGTCAACCTGAAATACAAGCTTGAAATTTTCTACTCTAGAGTGTACTTATAAAGTTTACCAGTTGGTTATGATGCAAAACGAGAGTGTTAAATAGACATATTCCTTACTCATGTGGTATTTTTAATTTAAGGGATATAATACCAACAGGGATGTTATTGTAACATTTACTACAATAAATATATATAAAGAAGTAAGAATTATTTTAAGAAGTAAAAGAAATATTTGCAGATAAATTATAGTTGATGTAAAGGACATATGTCTTTAGAAGTGGAAAAATAAACCCCAAACTCAACCTGTGGACAAATGCCAACCATGACAGAGTGGCTTATGGCAACAAACAAACAGTTCCAGAAGGAATACTCTTAAGTTATTACCTCAAGTTCTTTGGAAAAAGTTGAAAGTTGGTAACCTAATGTTGTTTCTAGTTTTCTTTTCTTCTTTTTCTTTTTTGTTTGTTTTATTTTAGAAAATTATAAGTTGTTGAATTCATAACCTGATATGTGCTTATCGAAGTCTATACTCATTTTCTTATAGAAGAAGAAAGTGGGGCATCAAGATAATAGACTTATTAAGGTAACCAAAATAAGAAAAAATAGTTGTAGCAGTTGTTTCCATGACTACCATATGTGAGATGATGGGCTAAATGCTTTCCATACACTGTTCGTTCATGCTTTACAATATCTGTGTAAGATAGGTACCCTTCTACCCGTTACATTTGAGAAAATGAAAGTTCAGAGAAATTTAGGTAGCTTGCCCCCCAAAACATGAAAGACCATGGATTATAAGTAGCAAAGCTCGATAATAAGTAGCAAAGCTCAGAGTTCAAACTCAGAACTGCAGAAGCACACCCTCACTTCAACCCACCACTGACTCATAGAGCCTAGTGTATTATCCTGTCATCCACAGACCTTCCCATTTTCCTCAGTTTCTCCATTGTATCACCATTTCCTTGTACCCTTTTTAGATTTGGCAACAATAAAGTCAGTGGTATAACTTCCTTTTTACTTGAAATTTCATAATCTTCAAAATAAAAATTAGGCCCTGGCTGGTGGCACAGTGGATAAGGCACTGGGCTTCAAACACAAAAGTTGTTGGTTCAATTCCCTAGTCAGGGCACATAACTAGGTTGCAAGCCAGGTCTCCAGACAGACCTATAGCTGGAGGCAGGTGAAAGGCAACCAGACATGATATTTCTCTCCATCTCTCCCTCTCTCCCTTTCCCTCTTTCTGAAAAATAATAAATAAAATCTTTTTTTTTTAATTTTAATAATAAAAAATAAATTAAAGCTTAAAAAAAGAATTAGTCTATAAAAATAATTATGCATAGTATATAGTCTTTTTGTATGCAAGGTAAATTTTGATGACAAAAAATTATGTTAATATAATAAAAACAATTTGTAAATTTTATGTGATAGATAATTTACTGAAGCTTCATATGTTATACAAAGTTCTGATAAAAGTATTAAGAGAGTCCCATGGAGTTTGTTGTAATGTTACTTAATTTGTTGATATTTTTAGGCTCAATAAAATAAAACTTCTTTAATATTTCTTCAGGTATTCAAAACAATGTGAAATTTAAAGCAATAACCATCTTCTAAGTGTTGTTTGTGTTCCTTAAGTGAATCAAGAAACTACATTAATATTTATTGTATATACAAAGTGGGCAAAATAGTCAACTTTGAATCTGTGAAGAACCCAAAACATGATAAGTTTTATGCTTCGAAGAATTTAACAGAATGGGAAAAGGCATACATAGTGCTTCTATCAAGTGAAATTAAGGGATTCCAGTGGTCTCTTTTGGGACTCATTGTTTACTACTTTGACTTATAATTATTTGTGTACTTTGTTTATCTCACCTACCACACTGTAACTTCTTGGTTAAAGGGTTGTGCTTCAATTTTTATTTGTGATTTTCTCTAACAACTGAGGAAATTCACCAGGCAGGAGTAACCCATAAGTAGTTTTGCAATGGAAAAATATATATAATGCTAATAATACAAAATTATATTTCTGATCTGCCAAATTCATGGAACTGGCAAGTGCTAGAGAAGTTGACTGGGATTGGGTGCTCAGGAGAGTTTCCACGAAGAACAGAGTAGTTGAGTGAAAATATACAAAAGGAATGTGAAAATGAATGAAATTTCAGGCAGGTGAAAATGAATGAAATTTCAGGCAGGTGAAAGAGCATGCAAGGCATTTATAAGGCAGGAAAGTTATTTAAGTTTCAGTGCAGTGATTTTCAGCTGGTCTGCCACAGCACACTGGTGTGCCACAAGAATTTTTTAAATATGCCATGTGTGACTATCTAGCAGGGGCATTGACTTCTTTTCCCTTAATTTTTCAACTTTAAAAATGACAACAGCCAATACTACAATAGCCATCCATTGTGAATGAATCAAAAGTATACTTACTTTTGACAGATCAGAAAAAAAAAAAAATATATATATATATATATATATATATATATATATATATATATTGTGGTGGGCCATGGACTTTTTATAATTAGTTTATGTGTGCCATGAGATGAAACACATTAAAAATTGCTCCTTTACTTGATATCATCAACTTCCTGGAATGATATGCTTTTTGTAGAAAAATATTGATAAAAATCAAAAGAAATTATAGCATAGGTCTCACCCATCATCAACCAAATAGTAACCTGATGTCACTTCATATATTATAATTAATAAACATCAAAGCAATCTTTATCTTATGATAAAGGATATTTCCTTAGCAACTGGTAACAAAATACAGGATTTTCCATAAGTAAACATGTTCCTTACTGTCTTTTCCCTCCTTCCCTTCTATAACATAATTCTGTGATTTAGAGCTTGGGTTCTAGAGCTAGCCTGCCTTCCCTCAAATTTTCTTTCAGACAGTTCTTTAAGAACTTGGTTGTTAGTTACTATTATAGCCAGGAGATAGGCTACACTTGTGTCTGGGAGGACACAAAATGACAGCGCTTGATTACTATATAGAAGTTTCTTTTCATAAAAGTCCAGCCAACATAGAGGTTGTTTTAGTTGTGTTGCCATATGAAAAATTACCTCAAGGAATTTAGGCAGGTCTCATTGAGGGGAGCTCAACTCTGCTTCAAATCATTTCAGTGGGGCTGACTCCAGTGGGTCTCCCACATCCAAGGTGACCTCAGTCATATGTCTAGTGCTTTGTGCTGGCTAAAGCTGCAGCCACTCGATTCCACTGTGTGACTTCCCTCTCTTCATATGGTCTCTTACCATTTGATAGTCTAGCATGAACTTTTTGATGTAAATATTAGTCCAGGAGGATGAAAACAGAGGCTGCAAGGCTCTTGAGGTCTAGGTCTGAAAATCACAGGGTTATTTTTGCTGCATTCTGTTGATTAAAACAAGAAATAGGGTCAGTACAGACTTAAAGAGGAGAAATTCCTGTTATTAAAGATGGTGAAGTTGTAAAGCTCCATTGCCAAATGACTTGCAGAATGGGAGGAACTACTTGGGTCATCTTTGGAAGTAATCTGTCAAAATAGATCTGCTCTATGAGGTCTTCAAGGGCCCACACTACTTTTTCATGTTGCACTGCCTTCTCTAAAATGTTGCTCTCTTCTGTATAGTCCAAGGGGATTCATTTTAGCCAAAAGCAAAGGAGAAAAATGAAAGAGGTATATAGGTACCTTCTTCCTTTTAATGGCACAGTCAGGATTCCAGTCACACGGCTTACCTAGTTAGAAGCCTTAAAGGAAATAAAGTCTTTGTTTTGGATAGCTATAAAACTGCCTGAAAATAGAAGATCCTATTTCTCTGAGAGAAAATTGGAGAATAGATACTGGGGGACAATTTATAATCTCTGCGACAGTTATTTAACCTCTTTGACTCTTTGTTTCTTTATGAGTTAAGTGGGGGTAATAACTGCACTTACTTTCAGCACAGATACCAGACACTCATTAAGATACCAATAAACCTTAACTACTGTTAAATTATTATTTTTACTTTTATTAGTATTTTTGAAGCAACCAAATTTGAGGTATTTTAAGGTGACTTGATTAATATTTAAAAGAGTGGTATTGATATTCCTTTGAGACCTCTTGCTATTAATGAGATATGGAATTCAAAGTGGATTGGAAACATAAATACAATATTAGCAAAATTGAGTTTGAGATGCCACAAAAATATCCAAGAAGTATAGATATTAAAGAGTCCATTGAAAATATTTATCTTGACTAAAATAAAAGGCCAGAGTTAGAAATAAAGAATTACCAGAGATTGGCATCTTCCACTTAGAAGATGAGTGAATTTGTTCATCCTGGGGAGTAAGTAGAAAGTAAGTACAAAAGAAAGCTATAAAAAGTAATTGCCTTTTCTAATTTGCCCTCAAAATTTAATTCTAACCCTTGTGAATTAGGGGCATATGACAATGCTGATATAACAAGATGAACTAGTTGGCATTAGTTCTGTTGGAAATCTGTGGTCATATTTCCTACCAGGTATACAAAGGACATTTATCCACAATACAACTGCTATGAGGCTATATTCTTCGCCTCTAACTAGACAATGGGCTGGGGACTTCCAGAGGTCCAGAATTTTTTGCCTCTAACTAGACAGTGAGTGATGAGAGAATAATGGGTCCCTTGCCTACTGTCATGATCTCCTAGATTTCTTCATATCTAGTCTTGCACGTTTCTTGAAAATGTCTCCTCACTGTAGACTTACTGATTAGTTTAAAAAACAAAAGTTTGATTCTGGTTTAAAGACATTTAAAGGCATATTTTCTGTGGATGAAAAAGAAATCCAATGCTTATCTCATTGTCACGTCCTTTTGTTCACACATCAACCAGATGGACTTCTCTAGTCAATGACTGTGACTTTTGCCAAAGTCCTTCCTTTTGCCTAGCATATTTACTTCCTCCTCTCGCTTTACCTTGATAACCCCAAGTTCACCTCAAAGATCCCTTACTCAAGGTAGTCTTCCCTGACCTCCCAAACTCAGATCCTCTCAGTAAATCAGAATATTTGTAGCATTAATAATTATAAGTGCAGTTTTGCTTGTGCAAATAATTGGTAACATTTTTCTTCACTGCAAGTAAGATATAACCTCTTCCATAGTAGAGGAAAAGTCCATCATATTTGCTAATAGGGCTTGAATCACTTCCACCTATACCTCCAACATGGAACAGATAAAGAAGTAATATAAAAATGAAAGCCACATAAAGTACCATATAATAGCTTTGCTAATGTTAACTCTTGATTGAAGAATTCAGCCTGATAGGTAGCCCAAATTAAACTTCCTACTTAGTCTCTCAGAATTGAACTTATTTACCCAAAATTAGAAAAAAAAAGGAGGGACAAAAGCTTAGAAAACATTTTGAACAACATGAAGCATAACAACATCCACATCATGGGTATACCAAAAGGAAAAGAGAGCAAGCTGGGGATCAAGAACCTATTTGAAGAAATAATAACCAAAATTTCTAAATCTAGTGAAGGAAAAAGACATAAAAGTCCAGGGTTCTCAGAGAGTCCCAAACAAGTTGAACCCAAAGAAACCTATACTGATACACATCAGAATGAAAATGGTAAGGCTTAAAGACAAGGGAAAAATCCCTAAAAGCTTTAAGAGAAAAGCAGGTAGTTATAGGCAGGAGAGCACCAATTAGGTTGTCATCTGATTTCTCAGTGGAAAACTTTCTAGCAAGAAGGGAGTGATATAAAATATTCAAAATGATAAAAAGCAAGGACCTACAAGCACAGCTACTTTCCCCAGCAAAGCTATCATTTAAAATAGAAGAAATAAGGAGCTCCCCAGACAAGAAAAAGTCAAAGGAGTGTGTTAACACCAAAGGAATACTACAACAAATGTTAAAGACATTACTTTTCGGAAAAGGAAAGAAAAACTAGAGTATGATAATCTAATAATAAAATGGCACTAAGTACATATCTATCCATAATGACTTTAAGTGTAAATGGCTTAAGTGCTCCTACCAAAAGACAGAGAGTAGTTGAATGAATAAGAAAATAGGACCCATATATATGCTGCCTCCGAGAGACACATCTCAGATTAAAACATGAACACAGACTGAAAGAAAAAGGATGGAAAAGGATATTTTATTCAAATGGGAAGAGAAAAGAACCTGGAACAGCAGGACTTCTATTTTAAAAAACAGACTTGAAAACCAAGGCTATAGTAATAGCAAAAGAAGGACACTCATAATGATAAAGGGAACAATCCAAGGAGAGGAAATAACCCCTGTAAACATTTATACACCAATATAAAAACACCTAAAGATATACAAAAAATTTTGACAGATGTGAAAAAGGGATTGACAGAAATTGTACAATGAAATGCTGGCCTTAAATGACACACTACATAAGACAGTTTAATTAATGTCTTCAGAGTAATTTACCCCAAATCACTAGAAAATACAACTTCAAGTGTACATGGAATGTTTTCTAGGATAGACCATGTGTTAGGACACAAGTCTCAGTAAATTTAAGATTGAAATCATATCAAGCATTGTATCTGACAACAATACTATGAAACTGGAAATCAATCACAAGAAGAACACTGAAAAGCATGCAAAGACATGGAAGGTAAATAACATGCTATTAAACAATGAATGAGTCAACAATAGGGACAAGGAAGAAACCAAAATATACCTTGAAACAAATGAAAAATCCAAAATCAGTGGGGACACAGGGGAAAAATCCTAGGAGGGAAATTCATAACATTACAGGCCTATATATATTTTAAAAGCTCAGATAAACTATCTGACTTTCCACTTAAAGGAACTTGACAAAGAACACAAAACAAAGCCCAAAATGAGTAGAAGGAAGGAAATAATAAAGATGAGATCAGAAATAAATGAAATAGAGTCTAATAAAAATGATAGAAAAGATCAATGAATCCAGGAGTTGGTTTTTTGAAAAAGATAAACAAGATTGACAAACATATAACCAGACATATCAAGAAAAAAAGAGAGACTTCGGCCAAAAAGTAGGCATAGGTAGACACATTGCATCTCCCTCCATGACTAAGAAGAAATACAACTACCTCAAAACTAGAGACAACCAGAAATTCCAGAAAACTAAGCTGCACAGAAGTCCAACAACAAAGATATAAAGCAGAAATACTCATCCAGACAGTCGGAGGTGTCAGAGCCAGGGCAGAGATGATGCAGTGTGGCCTGCCAATGGAAAGCACAGTCACATTAAAAGAAAGTAGGGACACCTGGGATTACTGCTGGCACCAGACCAAACTGAACTGCTCACAGTTCTGGGGGGAGGGGGGAACAAATAAAGCTTCATTGCTTTTGACTGTGAAAACCAGTGAGGGTTGGGGCCAAGGAAGAAACTGCCAGACTATCAGCAGAGTCTGTTTGTTTAGAGGCCTCCATGCTGCTAGAACATCTGCAGACCCACCCACTCTGAGAACTATGACCGAGCTAGGTGCCAGTCCATACGAGAAGCAGGAGAAGTGCCTAGAAAAGGGGCAAGCACTGAGCAAGCAGTATTGCTCCCTCTCAGACCCCTCCCCCACATACAGCACCTCAATGTGGTGAAACAGGTCACCTATACTGATGAATACCTAAGGCTCTGTCCCTTACAATGTAACAGGTGTGACATCTCTATCTAAGACACAGAGACAAACACAGGAGCCTGTCAAGTTGAGGAGATGAAGAAGTATGGTCCAAAAAAAAAAAAAAAAAGATACAGATCAAGATTCCAGTGGGAGAACTAAATGATGAAGATATAGCCAACTTATCAGATGCAGAGTTCAAAACACTAGTGATAAAGATGCTCACAGACTTAACAGATATGATTAAGTATGTGAAATAGATAAGGGATGAAGTAAAGACTATGCTAAGTGAAATGAAGGAGAATTCGCAACAAAACAATGGTGAAGGGAAGGAAACTGGAGTTCAAACCAATGATTTGAAACATGAGGAAGAAATATAAACCAGTACAGAAGAAGGAAACAGGAATTGAAAAAAGGAGGAGAGGTTTAGGAACCTCTGGGACAAATTTAAATGTGCCAACATCTGAATCACACGGGTGCCAGAAGGAAAAGAAGAGCAAAAAATTGAAAACTTGTGTGAAATAATAATAAAGGAAAACCTCCCTAATTTGGTGAAGGAAATAGACATAAAAGTCCAGGAAGTGCAGGGAGTCCCAAACAAGCTAGACCCAAACAGGACCACACCAAGACACATCATAATTAAAATGCCAAAAGTTAAAGATAAAGAGAGACTCTTAAAAGCAGCAAGTGAAAAGCATAGTTACCTATAGAGGGGTTTCTATAAGACTGTCAGCTGATTTCTCAAAAGAAACTTTGCAGGCAGGAAGGGACTTACAAGAAGTATTCAAAGTGATGAAAAGCAAGGACCTACTACCAACATTGATCTATCCAGCAAAGCTATCATTTAGAATGAAGGGCAGATAAAGTGCTTCCTACAAGGTAAAGCTAAAGGAGTTCATCATCACCAAGCTATTATTATATGAAATGTTAAAGGGACTTAAGAAAAAGAAGATCAAAACTATGAACATTAAAATGACAACTCACAACTATCAACAACAAAACCTTAAAAAATGAAAATAAAAAACAAACTAAACAAACAACCAGAAGAGGCTGAAAATCATAGGTATGAAGACCAGCTGAAGGGGGAAGGTGGAGAAATGGGGAAATAGTGCACAGACTAGGAAACATAATTGGTGGGTACAAGATAGGGGAAAGTTAAGAATAATAGAAGAAAGGGTGAAATTAGAGAATTTATATGCATGACCCATGAACATGAACTAAGTCGGGGTGGGATTGCGAATGGAGGGGAACAAAGGGAAAAGAAATTGTGACAACTGTAACAGTATAATGAATAAAATATACTTAAAAAATAAAGAAAGAAAAAAAAGAAAGAAGACCCAAATAGAAACAGAAATGAAAGAGGTGAAATAACAATTTTCACCAAAGAAATACAAGGGATTATAAGAAAATATGAATAACTATATGCCAACAAACTGGACAATTTAGACAAAATAGATAAATTTCTAGAAATGTACCATCTTCCAAAACTAAATCAGGAAGAATAAGAGAACTTAATAGACACATTATATTAATGAAATTATTGAAGCAGTAAAAAAAAGAAGAAAAAACAAAAAACCTCCTAATAAGCAAAAGCCTTTGAGCAGATAGCTTCACAGGTAAATATTAACAAACTTTCAAAGAATAGATAACACCTTACTTTCTCAATTTATTTCATAAAATTCAAGAGAAGGAAAGGCTCCTAAACTCATATTAAGAAGCCCGGGCCCTGGCTGGTGACACAGTGAATAAAGCACCAAACTGTGAACCCAAAGGTCACTGGTTCGATTCCCAGCCAGGGCACATAATCAGGTTGCAAGTCAGGCCTCCAGCCAGGTCCGTGGCTGGAGGCAGGTGAAAGGCAGGTGAGAGACATTGATGTCTCTCTCCCTCTCTGCCTCCCTCCCAGCCCTTCTTTCTAAAAATAATGAATAAAGTCTTTTTTTTTTAATCCAATATTATCTAAGTCCGAAACCAGATAAAGACATTATAAAAAAAAAGAAAGTTAAAGGCCAATATCCCTGATGAACATAGACACTAAAACCCTCAAGAAAATGTTAGCATACTGAATACAACAATACATCAGAAAGATCATACACAATGATCAAGTGTGATTTATTCCAGGAATGCAAAATGGAAACAACATTCACAAATCAATAAACAAAATAAATGATAAAAACTACATGATCATATCAATAGATGCAGATAAAGAATTTGATAAAATCCAGCACCCATTATGATAAAAACTCAGCAATGTGTGGTTAGAGGGAACATACCTAAACATAATAAAGGCCATATATGACAGATCCACTGCCAGCATCATACTCAATAGACAACAGTGTGGCATTGCTGGGAGTAGGGAGTATAAGGAAACTAAATAGTAATGAAAAAACTACAATGGAGATTAAATTTAAAAAAAACAGTACCATGACACAAAAATTACATGACTGTAAATGAAGAGTAAAAGAATGATACAGGAAAGAGAAGAGAAAGGACAGCACATAGAGTGAACGTGGATAGAAGAGACGTATCACACTCCTTCCTCCAAAAGCTAAATAAAACTACCAAATCCAAAAAAAAGTATTGTACATCTAGAACCTATATAATTGTATTAAGCATTGTCCCCTACCCCAATAAATTCAATAAAAAATGGAAAAAAAAGACCCATCAAATAGTATTGCTTCCTTCCAACATTCTAAACTATGTTTTAAAAATTCACCTTAAGCTTTTAATGATTGATTTTACAAATATTAGATGCTCATATTTTAATATATAACTTGACAGGAAAAGGTACAGATTAATGCCATTGATAGACAAAATCAGTTAAAACAAGTCTCAACAAAACGTTTTCATTTTACCCCCACTTATTCAAATCTGGGTCATAATCAGTTCACTTCAACTTCCTTGAAGAGCTTTCTTCTACCTATTAAAGTAGATGTCCTTCTCACATTCTTTCCCATTTGGCAGGTGGCCCCATAACCTGGGCTGAATTGTAAAATGAGCCTCACCTTTAAGTTAGTTGTGATTTCAATCTTACTACATTTTTTGTTGAAGTAGTTTAAAATAGCCATTTGTGCTACCTGATCATTTATTAGTTAATTGACAAGGAAGCTATTGCTCTTATATTTTGCCCTTAAGAGTTTTGCATTTTTTTAAATTTTATTGTTGTTCAGTTATGTTGTCTCATTTACCCCCATTGTTTTCCCCTGCGCCCCCCACCCCACTCCCACAGTCAGTCTCCACCCTGTAGTTCATGTCCACAGCTCCTTTATACTTGTTCCTTGGCTAGATCCTTTCCATCCTTTCCTCCATCATCCCTTTCCCCCCTCCCCTCTGGTTGCTGTCAGTTTGCTCCTTATTTCCGTGTCACTGGCTCTATTTGGTTGTTTGTTTTGCTCCATATGAAAAGCAAATACCATATGATCTCACCTGTAAGTGGAACCTGATGAGCAAAGAGTTTTGCATTTTAAAATCATTGGCCTTTGTAGGAAGAGTTAGTGAAATGTGAAACTTGGGGGTTGAAATTAAATGACCCTGTTGTTTCCTTACTACTACGTTAGAGTTTTTTCTCTATATCTGTTTTTGTATTTAAAAAAAAAAAAAAGGCCTTGGCTGGTGACTCAGTGGATAGTTGCCGACCTGCAAACCCAAAAGTCGCTTGCTGGTTCTAGTCCTCAGTCAGGGCACATAGCCAGGTTGCAAGCCAGGTCTCCAGCTAGGTCTGTAGCTGGAGGCAGGTGAAAGGCAACCATACATTGATGTTTCTCTCCCTCTCTGCCTCTCTCTCTTCCCCTCTCTCTAAAAATAATAGATAAGATCTTTAAAAAAAATTAGGAGGCAGATCTTAACACATATTTACCTTCTTTGTCTATAACCACTTCTTTCTGAATTATATTATAGACACTTTCCACCACATCACAGTTTTAGTGAATATGTTGGTGCTTACCTAAACCCTTTTTTTTTTGTTTAGTATATCCTGATAGAGAGATATTCTTCCATAGTGCATCAAGGTAAAACTAATTTTATAACACAACCAAGACAACATGTCCCACTTACACAGTTTTCTAAGGACTCCTAAGAAACAACCTTAGAATTTCTGCAGGAATTAAAGGATTGTTTTTCTGAACAAGTTTCCAGATAAGACTTGAGCCCCAAACATGGGAAGGTTACTAAGACCTAAAGAACAGTTTTGCTGGGTTATTGACTGAATATGGATCCCATCCTTCAGGGATCAAATGGGCAGACTTTAAAGTTGATAGCCTTTTGTAAAAATTAAAGTGGTAACTAAGAATCTCTCTCTTTTTTTTTTCCTCTCTCTCTCCAAAAAGAAAGATACCTATGTACAAAGAACTTTTCATAGGAAACTACTTTAATAAGAAAGGACATGGGAACAAATTACTGATCAATCCCTAACTGTGTTCAAATATGTGTTCATATGGCAGGACAAAGATGATTTTAGTTTAAAGAAAGTTCAAAGCAGACCACAGAATATCAAATGAGGTTTAAACTATGCATTTATGGTAAGGAAAATGCATAAGAAGTTAAAAGGAAAGTTAGTGACAATTAAAGAATTTTTGTGGCATAAATATAACAAATCAACATAATTATAAGATATTTACTAACAAAAAATTAAAATTAGAAGAAAGCATGTAGTATAGTTAACTTGAACAATTGGTCAATCACAAATGAAAGAGACAGAGAATAATGGGTGTTAGAATATGAGGATAAAATGTAACAAAATTTATGAAGATTAGCATTCCTTGAATGTCATTTTCAGGCACCACCTGCTGAGTTTGTTATACATCCCATAGAGAGGTGTTATTCAGGAGCAGTACCTGAATTTGGTTATGTGAAATTACATAAAATTTGATTTGTTAGTATTAAATGGGATTATCATAAACCTAGCCTTCACCCTTTGTTATATATTGCAAACTGGTGGTTTGCAGGCCAAATCCTCATACATTTTTGTTTGCCCCTATATATTTTAAATTGGTTTTTAACATTTAAGCATCTGGTTTCTCTAGAAATAGATGAAGCTCTGGCAACACGAAGCCCACATGCCATGTGGCGACATGTCCCTTTAGAATGGACATGCATCTGCCACTTTGCTAAATTTTCCACCTTGTTTCTTCACTGGGTTAAGCATCTACTTAGCCTGTGTGAGCATTTGGATAAGACTTCTAGTTAAGATATTTTCAAGTATTTTACTCAAGAGATCATACCTATACAAATACAAGGAAAAGATTCTAATGAAAACTTATGTATTATGATTGCAGATTTTTTAAGTGATACTTTGGTCAGTATCTGTCTTTTATAATTTAAGTAAAGCTCCACAAGAACAAGTAGTACATCCTGCTGTTCACCATGGGGGTGACAGAACCTGACACAGTGCCTGACTTATTCCAAAGGATTGATTAATGTTTCTTCAAATAACAGAAATGGAACTGTCCACAAATACTAACAACATATTCCTGTTTTAAAAATACTTCACTTTAAAAGTTAAGATATTAACCATAAAAAATAGGCTTTTTGTCCATAGCTAGATGTTTTAATAGTTACCAACTGTCCTTGTCATAAGTAAGAAAATATTCAGTTATGAGAATTTTTAATGTAAGGAATCAAGATAAAATCATCTGTATCAATTCTAGTTTGATCTCAACTGTGTACTGTAAAGAGAACACTAGGTCTTTAGAATAAAGGCATTCCAACAGAGTTCATCTGTGGGCTGATTTTATTTATTTTTTTTTTTGTGGGCTGATTTTAAAACAAATTATTTAACTGTATTAATTATGAATATATTATGTATAACTTAACTATGTCAAAGGAAAATATGTCATCAAGATTTTTACTAGATACCTGACATTGTGAGATCTTTAGGTGAATCTCACAATGTTCAAAAAGGAGTAGATGATGCTGAGATAGTGAAATTTTGCTAGGTAGCAATGGAAGTGGAGAATTTTTCAATAGATATAATGGAGAAGAGAATTTGGGCCAACAAAGAAGATGAAAAGTATTGTTGAGATTCACTTAGGAAACTTAAGTCCAGTAAACCAAAATGGGAGACTAGAGGAGAGCAAGACAGAATGGCCCAGAAATCAGTTAATATAAACTTGGTGGATCCAGAAACCTAGAAACTAGGGTGATGTAAATACTTCAAAGAGCAAATGAGGAAGGGTTTAAAGTATTATCAAGGACAAGCTTTCATTTCCAACTTGCTTTTAAGAAGTGAATAAATTATGGTGCATGGAGGTGCAAGTAGTTATAAATGGCCAGTAGAATAAAGATAATTTGGAATAAACAATGGATGGTTCTGTGAAAGAGAAGCTATGAGCCCTTGATATATCTATTTGGAAGATAACTAAAACAATCTAAATTGCCTCTTGACAGTGAAGACTTTCTGATGGAATGCAACTAAGTTCCTTCCTTTGGCTATAATTTTTCTGGACTTCTTTCAACCTCTGGCTCCACACAGTGACCCCTAGACAGCTTCAAGCTGTCTTCTTAGAGTACTCAAGCCCTACATCCTTATACCACCAACCCAGAAGAGAAGATAGAATTTGTATATTCTACATTTCCCAGAAGTCACTCTGGATTAGCTTAGTAAAGTTCCTAACTGTGAACCAGATGCTATGGCTAGATGAATAGTACATGCTGATTGGCTAAGGCTTAAGTCTTAGGTACATTCCTGAACTAATTACAGTAGCCTGGATAATGAGGTAAGTTGACTGGCTACCTGCAGAGCTTGATGTGGAGTCAGTCTAATCCAAACCAAGTGACTGGGAAATTAGGAGGCTCAAGAAGAAAAAATATATAGAATAGATTTTGGTGAGAAAACCAATAAGTGTCCACCATGTAAAGAGGTTAACATAGTCATTGTGGTTGCAATAGTTGGAACATAGCAAAATATACACAGAATGTCAAGGTGACATTCAGTTCAACAGTTCTGAAGAAGTTGTTGCTGATAGAATTTCTCATGTTCCCTAAGCCAAAAGCAGTTAGAATATTTTTAGCTATGTGTATTTAAGAAACTTTCTACTTAACAACAGTAGCTTTTTCTCTCTCCTCTTTTATTCTCTTGCTTCTTTTTTCCCTTCCCTTCTTTCAGCCAGTATCAATTCCCCCCCACCTGTCCCCCAGAATCTGGATTCAGTTGACTGTAGCAAGACTGCTCAATACTATTTAAGTCTCATTTTAGGTTCTTTAAAGTATCTCAGTATTTGTAAAACTGGAAAGCTAAAGTTTGACAAATTTATTCAATATTGATGTAACCACAAAATAGTATATACAACATGTGGACTTTAATATAACATTATTTGGCCTTTATAAACTAGCCTACACATAAACAATGTTACTCTGTTTATAGTCTTGAACTGTTTAGTATTGCACCAACAGCCCTTCTTTAATATCTTTTTACTATGTAAAAGATGATTTCTCCCCTCAAGACAAGGTGAAAAAATCCAAAGCTCCCATCCAGAAAAAAACATTAACTCAGAATTATCAAATTCTAAAGTTTCAGCCTATGTAACACCAAAAATAGGTTGAGCAACTCTTGTTTCACCTAGGTAGGTAAGTTATGGTGTTGACCAAAAGAACACACATATTTCTCATTGAAATTTATTTTAATGGGACTCAAAATTCTGTGACAGATTTTTGGTTAAGTGGTTTTCATGAAAAGGTACTGATTTTAAAAACTAATAACTTAAAAACTGCTGTACCAAAAAACAGTCTACAGAACATTCTTTCCTTCTGAAGGTTTAATGCATTGTAAGCATTAACCAGTCTCTTACTATTAAACTTAAATGGCCAGTTAAAACTATTCTTCTACCACTGATTAAGAGTGGAGTGGCAGGGGTTGAGATTAATATTTATTTAGCTTTTTGAGTTTTCTTTGTAGACTTGGTGGCTTTACCAGCTCCAGCTGCCTTCTTGTCCACTCTGCTTTGATGAGACCCCCAGTACCTGCCTCTCATGTCACAAACAGCAAAATGTTCTAGAGATGGATGGTCAGAAAAGCTCTCAACACATATGGGCTTACCAGAAACAATATCAACAATGGCAGTATCACCATATTTCAAAAACTTTGGGCCATTTTTCAGCTATTCCCAAGAATGATGATTATCTTTCCCTTCAGCCCAGCAAATTTGCAAGTAATGTGAGCTGTCAGACAATCCAGCACAAATGCATATTTGGCACAGATTTGGCCTGGATGGTTGGGATAATCCCCTGAGCTACAAAGACAGTTGCTTTCATTGGCTGCCCATTTTTGCTGTGATCAGCCACACTGCCATGATGAACATCTTTGTCAAACACAGTCTTGACATTGAAGCTCATGTTGTCCCAGAAAGAGCTTCATTCAAAGCCTCATGGTTTATTTCAACATATTTTACTTCATTTGTAATATTGACTAGAGTAAAGGTGACCACCATTCTGGGTTTGAGAACACCAGTCTCCACCCAGTTCACGGAGGCAGCACCAGCACCACCACTTTGGCAGATATCCTGAAGGGACAGATGCAGAGACTTGTCAGTTGGACGAGTTGGTGGCAGAATGCAATCCAGAGATTCAGGCAGCATGGTTCTACTGACACTACCACCTTTATGGGTGAGTTTCCATCCCTTGAACCAAGAAAAGCATGTTAGCACTTGGCTCCAACATGTTGTCATCATTCTAACCAGAAATTGATACAACTGCTACTGTGTCAGGGTTGTAGCCAATATTCTTAATGTATTCTTAATGTAGGTGCTAACTTTTTCAGCAACTCTATTGTATGTATTCTAGTTGTTGGGCTACTCAGCAGAATCCATTTTGTTGACAATAATCAGTCATTTCACACCCAGTATGTAAGTCAAGGTGGCATGCTCATGGGTCTGTCCATTCTTGCAGATGCTTGCTTGCAACTCACCAACACCAGTAGCAAAAATCAGGATAGTTCAGTCAGCCTGGTACATGCTTGTAATCATGGCTTTGATAAAGTCTCTGCCCTGGGACAAGAATGATGGTCACATAATACTTGCTGGTCTCAAATTTCTACAGGGAGATATCAGAGGTACTCACATTTCAGTTTCCCTTCCCATCTCAGTGTCCTTCTTCTTAAATTTTTCAGTGGTTTTTTCGTCAATCCCATTATATTTGTAGATCAGATGGCCAATAGTGGTAGCTATCCCGGAATCTACATGTCCAGTTACAATGATGTTGATATTGTAACCAAAAACCATTGGGGTCCTGTTGCTTAATACCAATAGGAAGAAAACTCTGGAGGCAGAGTTTGGTGTAAAGAAAAAGGAATTTTTTATTCTAAGGTTATATAGTTTGAAATAATGGTAGGTTTCTGCCTCAAAGCCCATTTCCTCTAAAACACTTAAAGAAAATTATCCTGCCACTGTCTGCCAGCTCAGTTCAAAGCTGTTCCAGGAACCTCTTCTCCCATCCAAAAGAAACATCCTTAAGAAATACAGGTGGCTTAGCTGGTTTCCAATCACTGTCTATCTTCAGGCATCTTTCAAAGTTTGTACATCTGGATGTCCTACTTACAACGGGCTATCCTTTTCCTTTGGTCTCTGCTCTCTGGTGTGTCTGTTTGCCTGACAAGGTAGTCATGTAACGCAGCTCCAGTCACAGTGTCACCATGGCTTCCCATGTGTGGGAGGGATATGGGGCTTTTTACCTGGCCATGTGTCTTCTAGGGCTTGCTAACCCATTCCCTTCTGTTCTTCTGGCCCAGCACCTACTGTGCTCCTGACCAGACAGGCACCATATAGCCTTTGGGAGTGGGCACCTGAAATGTTCCTAACCATGTGCTATGCAGGGCTTACCAGCCCAGGAACTTAAGTATCCAGAAGCTGGGAATGAGGGAAGAACAAAGAGAGTGGTATTCCTGTGTTCTCCACTTTACATAATACATGTCAAAATTTTCTGTGTGGCAGAAGCATGTAGGAGAGTAATTCCTTCCATCATTCTTCACTGCCCAATTGCTGGGGTAACTACTCAGGCACAATCCTAGGCACTTCCCAACCTCTGCCCCATCTCTGGGGGAGGGAGTTTCAGCCTTTCATGCTGATCCTGGGATCCCAACTCTCCTCTGTCCAACAATCCAGCCACACCCCCCATTCAAATCCCCCTTTAACACCTCTGGATTTTGTAATCTTACAAAGATAAATGAGCAAAGGTTTCATTCTTACATAGCTACTTCCTGATGGTCATGGACATGGTCCTACCTGTCTTCTTGTCCTTAGATCCCCCCAAAAGGGGGTTCTGGAGTGGATAGGAGTCTTACATGAAGGGAAAAAATTCTTGCGAAGTCCAGGTCAGTTGTCCCTGGAAAGCAGCATGTGTGATGTCCAAAGGATGGGATTGCTGGACAAGTTAGCAACCTTGTTGTATTCTGGAGGCAATCAAATTGACAAGAGCATTAGAAGGCACAATCAGTACTAACAATTAAATGACAAAGGTAAGAACTAATTCTACAGCATCCCCATTAAGAAAGGGTGACTTCCTCGGAGGAAAGCGTGCAAGGTATGCCACACCCACCCAAAGCCCTATACCTTACTACACTTAACTTGAATTAGGCTAAGAGGACTATTCTGAAATTTCTCCCTTTAATAGTTCTGGCCCCTTTCTGTCTACATTATTAGGGCAGAAAAAGAAAGTAATTTTAAAGCAAAGCCAATAGGCTATCCCGTATGTCACCAACTTAACCATCTACTTTAATCAAACCATTGAGTCTTATTACTTAGAGATGCAGACAGACTTCATAGATGAAGCCTGTACTGTGTAACACAACACCCAGTTAAATGAGATGATAGGTACATGCATTATGAAAACACAAGGAAGGACACAGAGGTTAATTCACACAACAAATCACAAACCCATCTTGAGTTCACAGGACTTTTTTGAGATGTCCAGTTGCAAGGTCTTTGCTAGAATGATATCAAGCGGTGACAATTTGACAAATCCTTCATGCCTGTAAATTAAACAGCTCTGGTGATGTCATCAGGTGCTGAGGTAAACCAGTTCAGTCTCCAAGTGAAAATAAAACTTTGAAGAAAGTGCCATAGAGTCCAAAATTCATAACTGAGCATTGTGATTTTCCTTGAAGCCTTATTCCTCTTCATAAGGTTACCCTCACTGTCATCAAAGAGAATGCCATTTTAAAATTTTGCCTCACCATTTGCATGAGCACAACAAAAGCAGCAGTTGACCACCTAGGCTTTTTAAATCTGCTTTGCTGGAACTTCCACAAGGAACTCTTAGATTGACTTAGTTTTTCAGGGCACAGAACCCAACGCATATAGTTACCATCTTGCTTTGCCTGCAGTACCTGTACTCTTCAAATCCTTGAGGCTCCTATCAGGCCTTAAGATTCCTCATTACCATGTTTCAGGATAGCAACCTTCATTCCTTTCCTTTGAAAACTGCCATGAACCACGTGACAAAACAAGGTATCATGCCATCTCTCTAGTGGGCTTTCCTTAGCTCCAAAAGTCAGTCTCAATGCCTCAAGACTTTCTGGTAACAACCAGGACCTAGACATGCATCCTTCAGCCATGACAGCCAAGTCAAAGGCTTAGCTTTTAAACCATAATTTGAAACCAGTCTTACTGGTTTCATGCAAAAAAGCTATGTGTCATTACTAACTCATTACAAATGCCAAATTCCAGAAGAATCTGGTAAGGAGAAAAGTACAAAGGCAAAGGCAAAATCTTTGTCTTTCCAATATCCACAAAAAGTGCATTTCCATGCCTTATGCTTTCCATAGTTTTCTTTTCAACTTAATGTGAAACTTTAATTCTTAGAAACCCTCAATTTTCCTTCAGAATAGAAACAAAGATAAAGTTTCAGGGGGAAAAAATGGGGGAGGGGACTAGAACTTACCTTAGTATCCTATCTCACACCAACCAGTCTCACAGATGACCTCACCTAGGTCCAAATGGCCTGAAGCCCCAGTAGCAGAGACATTCTCTCACCTACCAGTGCACCAACTGGTCTCACAGCAGAGGCATGAGGATTGCCTGTGTAAACAAAACAGTGAAGTTACCCTAGTCCCGACAACATCAGAAATCAAGCAAAGAACTGGGAGCTAAGGTTTCTTTCCTTTCCATTTAAAACTCTCATAACCCTCTATACTCATTCAGGTTTAGCCATAAATCACTGTTAACCCTTGTTCTTTTAGAGTGTGGGAAGGACCACACTCTTAACTCAGAATCAAGCAATGAAAAGCTCCTAGATTTGCAAGCACATAAATAAAGTAAAAGGAACATCATCACTTTGCATTGGGGCCTGCTGTCTTCTTCTGGAAGAGGAATTGCAAATCACCTTCCTAAGTGTAGGTCCAGTTTTCCCTTTCAGCATCAACCACAGCAGCAGGGTTGAGTCTTCCTTAGGTGGTAACCATTTAATTCACATGTGGTCAATCCAAAGCTTGATTCTCAGGAGCTTCAGGGAAGAGTTCATTGTCAGTAGGATGTCACAGGGACCAGCCCATTGTGCAGCTAGCTGTTGTGCAGGGCCTTGAGTCATCTGGATTTTCATTAAGACTCATCTCCCCAGCAGGAATGGGTGTAAGAGCTCATCAGATGGGTAGGTAGACCTGCAATGAGTATTTGTGCAAAATGGTTAATGTTTGTCCTAAATATTGGACTCATTGCTTAGTTGTTGACTTGTGCTCCAAATTTGAGAGGGGAACTTCCAAAAATGAGATTTGGAAGAGTCTTTCATAAACTATTTTAAAAGGGTTTAACTTAACCCCACTTCTGGGTACTACCCTAATCTGGAGACAGGGAATGGAGATTGGCTGGTCCCATTTTAAATGCATTTCCTAGCATATTTTTGCTGGTGTCTTCTTCATTGTGTGATGAATTTTCTGTCATTCCTTAGACAGAAGTCTCCATGATACATGTAACTTACATCATATTTGCTGTGCCTGTCCAGCATTTTTGGAGCTCTCTGAAGTGAATGATGGTTCATTGTCACTCTGAACGCTGTGAGGAAGTCCAAACCTAGGAATTATTTTAGTAAAAGCTTTACTACCTTATTTGCCTTCTCAGTTCTAGCTGGGTATGCCTTTACTCATCCAGAAAAAAATGTCCACAACAACTAAAAAAATTGAAATTCCCTCTGGTTTTAGACATTTGTGCCAGTCCTCAAATGGGCATAACCCTCGTTATTGTACTCCCTCCCCCCCCCCCACCCCCGGGCATGTTCTGTTTTAGGATTTTTTTTTTTTTTTTAACATATCTAGTAGGCTTAGGTGAGCCTCTGAATGGTCCTTTGCAAATGAGGGTCCTTCAAATGTGGCCTAATGAGATTCATCAAAGCATTCCTTCTGTAATGGATCCCTTCATGTAGTTGTTTTAGGATGGGATATTTTAGAGCTTTGGGAAGTAAGATCATACCATGGGTATTGATTTTCCACATGGAATTTCAGTGTTAGAGAATTCCCACTTACAAGTTCATTCCTCACCTCATTCTGTGTGATAGGGTTAAATTTTGACAAGCCCAAGCAGGCAATCAAAAGCCATAGGCATGGTGGCCCTCAGACTGCTTGTCTTATCACTTTATCAGCAGTTTGGTTTCTCTGGCTTATTTGGGAACCATCCCTTCAATGTCCTGGCAACCTGGTTCAGTAGATTCATTGCCTCTTGCAACTGTAACATATCTTCTGCATGTTTGACATCCTTATTTCCCAAGTTTAAGAGCCTTCTCTTTTTCCATATTGCTCCAAAGGCATGGACTACCATGAAGGCATGTTTGGAGTCCATGTAGATGTTCCCTGGGACAGTACAAAGGCTCTCATGAGGGCTATCAACTCAGCCTTTTACACTGAGGTTCCTGGCACAAGACCTTGGGCTTTCATTACCTTGTCTATGGTGACTAGCGTGTACCCAGCTTATCACTTGCCATCATCCATGAAGCTGCTCCCCTCTGTACATAGCTCCTGGTCTGGTGCTGCCAATGGCCAGTCTAGCAGACCTGGCATGTTAGAATAGACTTGGTCATGAGCAGTCAGCCTGGAGGGCTGAGTCTCCCTCTATGTCTGTGAGCAGGGTGGCTGGTTTCAAGGTTGTGGTAGTCTGTAAGGTAATATTTGGGTTGTCCAACAGAATGATCCAGTATATTCTGATGTCCCTTGCCATTAGCCAATACTGTCCTTTCTGTTTCAATAGAGTTAGGGCCTGATGTGGTACCAATACCGTAGTTGGCTTCCCCAAAGTAAACTTAGCTTCCTTTAAGACATCATAGGTAGCTGCTGCTGCTCAAAGAAAAGACACAGAGGCCGTCCCTTGGTCATGCGATCCAACTTCTCTGAGAGACAGGCTATGGGTCTGAGATGCTTCCCAGAGTCTGGGTTAGTAAACCCAGTTCAGCCCCTGCCTTTCATGAATGTACAATTTGAAAGGTTTCTGTAAATTGGGCAATCCTAGTATGGGAGCCAAAAATAGCTTTTCCTTCAAGGTGTCAAATGCTACCTGACATTCTCTTGTGTATTTGAAAGGTTCAGAGTCCAGGCCTTTTCAGGAATTGTACAGTGATTTTGCTATAACTCTCAAGTTTAGAATCCAAATTTGCAGAGCCCTGTAATCCCTAAGAACCCACAAAGCAGCCTCTGGTTCCCTGGGATTATTGTAGCAATGGCTCTCTTTCTACCTACCATCAAGCACCTAGAGCTACATTTCAGTTCATACCCAGCTATGCCACCTCCTGTTTGCAAATGTGGGCCTGGCGAGGTGGTACCTTATATATGTCCCATTTTTTACAAAAGATTTAAAACTGTTCTCATAGGTATAGCTAGCTATCAATATGTCAGCTATGTATTGCAGAAGATCTGATTTCAATGGAATATTTCTTAAGTCCTTTGCTAAGACTTCCTCTAGCGACACAATGCAGCAGTATCACAGCATAGCTAATTTAGTTTCGGGTCCTGCCATTCATAGGTGAACAGTAGTTGAATCTGTTCCTATTGGGATGCAGGAAAAGGTATCCCCCAAATCTAGGGCTGAAAAACATTTGCTGTCTCTAGGCATGATGGTCAACACAGTACAGGGGTTGGGCACTATAGAATGAACATCCTAAACAACGTCATTTATGGATCTAAGGTCCTGTAAAAATTGATATTCATTAGAGTGAGTTTTTGACTGGCCAAATGGGAGTGTTACAGAAAAACTGGCATAACTGAATTAGTCTTAATTTTATAAATTTTTATAATATTGGCTGAATCCCCTTTAAAGCCTCCTTTTAAAGGGGATACTGTTTCTTCCATGGATCTGTACCTGTTGTTTTAGGTTAGTTTTATGGGTTGGATATTAACCACTTTACCCAGGGTTCCATCAGCCCAAACAATTTGATAAACCTGTTCATAGATGTCAGGTGAGAAGAGTTCACCTCTGAGGCTTTCCAGGCAGGTCAGGAGCACCTGGAGCTGGAGAGCATGTTCTAGCAGGACCTCTACACGTAACTGCTGCTTGTCAGGTGACAAAGTTATTCGTGCATGCAGTTTGCAAAGTAAATCCCTGCCCAGCCTTGGAATATATGTAGAGAAAACTGGCATGAAGAGAAAATTATGCATAAGTGTTTGATGCCTAAGCTGGCATTCTAGAGGTTGAAGGAATGCCAGTTTTTGTAATTGGCCAGTCACTACAGTAATCATTACTGCATCCAAAACTTTTTTGGTTAATTTTGTATTAAGCACTGAGTATATAGCTCCTGTATCTACAAGGAACTCAATTACTTTGTTCCCCACAGTTAACTGTACCATGGGAAAATAATAATAGGTCAGGAAATGTCCAAAGGAGCCCCTGAGCCTCGTCATTTATCATCAGACTCCCATCTCCTTTGCAGAAGTTCTGGGCCAAGATTTTCCTCTCTATTTTCCTGGTTGAGTTTTTTGGGCTCTCCTTTCTCCAATGGCCCTGTTCCTTGGAATGGGCCTATTGATTAATGTCTAATGGGCCTCTCTTTTTCCTCTAGGGTCCTACCTCTCATTTTGGCCTCACCACCCCATTTCTAAGAACACTGCGGCCTGATTTATCTTCCTTGCTTCCTGGATGTTGTAGACTTGGAAAGCTATGCCTACCAGTTGAGATGAATTTACTCCAAGTGCACCATTTAAACTCTGGGATTTCTTTTTGCTACCCAGGATACTTTGCCCAATAGTAGTCATATTCACTATCCGCACATTTTCTGGTCCCTGTACGTCAGCATCAGTGTGCTTTCAATAAGCCTGATAAATCCTTTCTAAAAACTCATAACAGTTTTCATTTGGTTTATGTTGAAAGGTCTGTCATATCATATTCAGGTTCTTTTGCTCAGGCACCCCACCGTTTGGGTCCCAGTCAGGCTCTGTCAAAGGAATTACCCCAGCTGTGTTGGGGATCTTATTGGGATTCTCTTGGTGGAGGCATTAAGCCTCTTCATTGGTCTTATTTATCATCAGTGATGTCTCATCTTCAGTTAACAAGTTATTAAGGAGAGCCTGTACATTTGCCCAGTTTGGATGATGAGTGGCAAAAATGGAGGCAATAAATCTGCCATTTTCTGAAGATCCTCCCCATATGAGGGGTTAGATTTCTTCCAATTCAGCAAGTCTGAAATGGAAAACAAAGCATGGACCCCATAGTTGCCAGTGGGCTGGCCTTCCTGATTTACTCTGCCTGTAGGATACTACCTCAAAGGGAGCTGTCTTGCTCCACAGTGGATGGCTCCCTGGCCAAATTGGGTACTCTGATGGGTCTTTGAGGTGTGGGGGTTGGGTATCACAGGAGTGGCCCTATTTCAGGGATAGCTAGTAGGGGGGATGGTGATGAAGGAGGTCCTCCTGCTACCAACCCTCTGTCCCCTGGGTTTATTCCTTCATTCTCCTTTTTTTCCTGCGTTTTGCTCTCAGGAAGAGGTTTTGACACCTCTTCCTCACCTCCCTTTCTCTGCACCATCAAGCAGACTTCTGTCTCTGGTGAAACCCTACTTTGCAATGACAGAAATGCCTTTACATAATGGATTTTGTCCCTTTTGTGTAACCACTGGCAATACTGTTCCAAACGCATAACTATCCATTGGCCACCTTTCCCCACAACCCAAAACTTATGTAGGTCACACAGTGTTACAATAATAAGCCAATACCTTCTTAAAGATTGGTTAATAACTGTACACACTGTAGTCTCTTAAAATTGTACCCAGTGGGCTTCCTCCAGGAACCAACACAAGAATAGCCCCTCTTGGCCTGAATGCAGAGCAGGCCCAACCCTACGACCAGAGAATCCAGGCAACCTGGGTGAGAACATATAAACAAAACTGGCATCCACGACTCCACTATTCCAACAAATGCTCACAAGCAAGTTTTCTCCCAACTGATCTCACAATTAGTGGCCCAAAGCAATGGACTCAGCCAGTCCTCCCCTAGATCCCAGGCCATGGCTCTAAAACTCAGGTGAGCTTTTCTCCTACTTAGAGTCTGTCTTCTTCCCATACCCATTTTCTTTCCACCTGTCAGACATGTTTAAATGGCTGATACCTGTAGCTGAGCATGCAGAGAAATTTCCAGCAACTGGGAAATCTCCTATTCCCATTCCTGGGGGCGTCAAACTTCCATGAGCAGCTAGGGTCCCATGTTGGGTGCCATTATTATAACCGAACAATGGGCCAGGTCCTACCACTCATTACCAACAGGCCAACTCTGGAGGCAGAGTTCAGTGGAAAGGGAAAAGAATCTTATTCAAAGGCTGTACAGTTTGAAATAATGGCAGCTTTCTACCTCAAAGTTGGTTTCCTCTAAGACACCCAAAGAAAATCACCCTGCCACCCTCTGCTAGCTTAGTTCCAGGCTGTACAAGTAACCTCTTCTCCCATCCCAAAGTACCATCCTTTCAGAAACAAGTAGCTGGTTTCCAGTTGCAGCCTGACTTCAGGCCTCTTTAGAAGTCTATGTGTTGGCTGTCCTACTCACAGTGGACTACCCTGTTCCACTGGCTGCTGCCCTTTGGTTTATCTGTGTGCCTTGCTAGGCAGGACCCACACAGCACAGCTCCAGTTGCCAGCATCACCATGGCTGCCTGTGTTTGAGGGGCACAAGGCTTCTTGTTGGACCACATGGCTTCCAGGACTCACCAGCTAAGGCCTCCTTCCCTCTGCCCTACCAACCCAGCACCTGCTGAGCTCCTGGCCAGACAGGGCCAGGCAGCGCTAGGGGAGGGGCGCTGGGAATGTGCCCAGACAGCAGATTCTCCAGGGCCTGCCAGTCCAGGAACTGGAATCCCCAGCAGCTGGGAAAGAGGGGAGATAAAAGAGTGGCATTTCTGTGCTAACCACTTGATATTGTCTGGCCCAAAGTCCTCTGGATGGTGGGAGCATGTAGGAGGATAACTCTCTCCATCACACTTCGTTGCCCAGGTGCCAGGGCAACTACTCATGCATGGTTGTCAGTGGTTCCCAACCTCTCCTCTTCTCCAGGGAGACTGATGCAGCCTCTAGTGCTGATCCTGGGGTCCCCAATCCCCTCTGTCCGGCGATGCAGCCAGAATCCACCCCCCATTATCATGTGTGTTTTTTCCTTTGTAATTTTAGCTTAGATTTAGTAGTGATTTTCATGACACCTGTGTTCTGGCAGCAAACCTAAACACAATGTGGAAAAAAAAGTCCCCTTTCCTTCTTAAACCATTTACTAAAGCCATTAGGTAGGAAAAAGGAAAACAATGTCTATACCAGGAGTGGGGTGGAGACTTAGTGACCCAGTGCAGGGTGTTGTCAGAGCCCAAGCAGGATGAGGAAGGTATCTTTAAAGGAGAGATGTCCTGCTCAGGGTATTAGAGCCTGAGAACAAATAAGAGGGCATCTGCACAGAAGGACACCTTGGCCCAGAGCATCAGAGTGGGCTGAGAGGGTGTCACCATGGGGCGGGTGGCATGGTGTAAGCAGTCAATGCCATGGAAGAATAGTAAGGGCATACCTATAGAAAGCCACAAGTGTCAGCAGTGTGCAGGGGATAGCCACGTGGGGGGACAGTCTGGCATGGTTGGTGGAGTGGGAGCTGGGGAAAAGAGCATCCAATCAGAAGAACAATGGGGGCAAAGATGACAAATGAATTTTACACAGTGGATGATTTGAAAAGTAAACGTATTAAAGATATGGGAAGGTACAAACATGGAAAGGGAGAACATTTGAATGAACTTAATGTTCTTAGATATACAAGTATCCATATGAATTTATACTTCCAATGGATATAGAGAAGTTATGAATGTGGATATATAAATCATTGTGGTTGTAAATATTATATATGTAATATTTATATATATAATAAATTCCCTAGTTCTGTTCATTGGGAGGTCCTGGAAACAGCAATAGCCCCCCAAAATTCAGTACATGAAAGACCCACATTTTTCTCTCTTAATTTCTTCCAAAAGTAATCTGGGATCCTTGGAGAAATGCCCATTGTATACAGTTGGAGCACAGATACAAGAAAATGGACTTTGTGCTAAAAAATAAGGAACGTACTACAAGGATGTGGAAGCCAACTTGAAGAGGCTTCCACTAGTCATACTGGAGAATCAAAGTAAATAATAATTATAAAGTAAATACATTTTAAAATAACCCCCTCCAAAATGTTTATTATTACTAAGAAGAAAAGAAAGCTTCACAGTGGAGAAGCCTGGCATATACCACTTTGGTCAAGTGATCAACGTGAACACTTTAAGTAGAGATACAATGAAATCATGTACCACTTGATAGACTATAATGAGAAAAACGGAGCATCAGTTCTTTATTATGTCTACCAAAGATACATAAGCTGAAATTGGCTATGAAGATAGCAAAATTAAGGGATAGCTACAAAATAACTGGCCCTGTAGTGTGCAAATATGTCAAGGTCATGGAAATCAAAGAGAGATCAGAATGGTTTAAGACTAAAGCAACATGAAAACTAATTCAATGTGTCATTCTGAACTGAATTCTTTGCTACCAAGGGCGTTATTAGGACAATTAACTGAACTTGAAAGGAGGTTGGGTATTAAATGGCACTAATAATGTATCACTGTCAATATCCTGATTTTGATGACCCCATGATTTTGTAAGGAACATTTTTGTTTGTAAGAAATACACACTGAAGTATTTGGAGGTGATAGGGCATAAGGTTGGTAACATACTCTCTACCAATTCAGGGGGAAAAATGTGCCAGACTTACAACCTTTCTGTAGTTTGTGGTTAGGGGAGTGTTTTCTCAGGATCCCCAGTAAGAATTGAAATTGGCGGTAGGCAAAATATCCATACATTCAATACATTTTATTGGATGTTCTTAATCTCTTAGAATTGGCCAGACACCCTGAAACAAAATGTGCTATTGTTTGAATGGGTCAATCCAAAAGGTACAATAGTAGTGCAGGCGGGAGTCATTGTGAATGAGCATGATTAAAACAATGAAAGAAGTCACACTAAAACAGATTGCAATAAGTGGAAAGGGAGGTAGATGTTCTCTAAGAGGAAAAAGGAGCAAAAGCTCAAAGATGAAGCTTAGTTTTCCTTTTCTTCTTTTTCTTGAGAAATTGGGTGAAGAGTGATTGCATTAACTAAGAATGGGGAAGGGAGAGTAATAATAGATACTACTAAATTTAAAAATTTTTAATTTTAAATATTTAAAATTTAACATATAATAAGGAAAGCATTCCAAACTGAGCAAAGGACATTTTTTTCCAATAAAAAAGTATTGAGTTAATTGGCTGTTGCATTAAAAAGTTAGATTTTTAAAATTATGTCAAATTTTTAATATATTTAATTGAAATGTAGTTACTTAATATCTAATCAAAATTATCTAAATATCAATTTAATCTTGGATTAAGAAAATACTTTTAAACTGACAAGAAATAAAAGGAACCACAAAGATAAAAAGGATTAGATTATATAAAAATGAAAATCTGAGATGATATTAAAAAAAACATATCAAAAGTTAAACGTCCTTAAGTAGTTTAAAAAACACACTTTAAAATCAATGATGCCCTGGCTGCTAGCACAGTGGATAAGGCGCCGGCCTGCGAACCCAAAGGTCACAGGTTCGATTCCCCAGCCAGGGCACATAGCCAGGTTGCAAACCAGGTCTCCAGTCAGATCTGTGGCTGGAGGCAGGTGAAAAGCAACCATACATTGATGTCTCTCTCCCTCTCTGCCTCTCTCCCTTCTCCTCTTTCTAAAAATAATGAAATAAAATGTTTTTAAAAAATCAATGAAATAAAACAAAATGTAAAAACTGGGGGAAAACTGTAAACACTTTTTAAAGGAAAATATTCAAATGATCAAGAAATATGAAGAAAAGTTTCAAATTTATTACTAATTTTTAAGTAAATTACACACAACAGAAGTACATCTTTGCTTTATTAACAACTATTTTAAAATAGATTACTATAGGTAATGGTATATTTTATCCAGTGTTCCAGATAAATACTGGAAGTTAAGGAATAGTTTGGTGGAGGAGGGAGTGAGATGTTATGCAAAAAGAAAATCATAAAGCTCCCCTCTTTTCTAATGTTTTTAAATTTTATATTAAAAGCTTATATTTCTAGAATTTTTGAGGGCTGAGAAATTCCTCATGAATTAATTTTTGCACACAGTTAAAGGTTTTTAAATATTGAAGCACATTTTTCCTATAAATAAAAATGTATTTACTTTTTTTCTAATTTATAAAGTAATACACACCCATCATAGTAGGTTCCAATAATGTGAAGGAATAATAAAAAAAAATACAAATTATTAATAATATTATTACCTAGAGAATACCACCATTAACATTTTGAATATATGCTTCCAGTAAGTTTGTACTGAAACTTTTCTTGTTAAAAGCAATGGTTGCTTCCTTTGCGCTACAGAGATTAGAGCCATAAAAGTGCACTTTTCAGTCCTCAGTTCCCTCCCACTTCTCTTTTCACGTCTGGGCTCCCTCCCCATCACAACACTTATCTCATTTCCTACCAAGCACTTTCACCTATTAACCCAATTTAAGCCTTCAGACAATGCTGCTGGGTCAGTATAACCATTCACATGTTAATGAAGGAAACTAAGTTTTAGGGTTGTGTTTTGCAGTTTGGTGATTTATTCTTAGGGTTGAGCTTAAGGGCAAGGAAGGCCTGTCAGATTCCAAAGACCTTGTCCTCCTCTTTATACTGGGCTGATAGTAGCATTTCAAATGAAATCAGATTGAACTGGATGTTACTTATAGCATACTTTTAAAAATACTGAGCACATTTTAGGTTGTTACTCTAAAATAAAAGGGCATAGAGAAGATAGAGTAAAGTGAAATATGAATGTCATCTTTATCTAAAGATAGATCTTTAGAGAGATCTATCATCTAAAGATGATCTTTAGAGATCTATCATCTCTCTAAAGGAAAGACTAAATGGGCTTGACTTGTTTAGAGAAGAAATTGAAATATTGAATGTATTTTAAAATTATGGTTTTAATACATGCTTTCTATCATAAGTTAAAAAGTAGATAAATTAAATTAAAGCAGAAGTATTTGAATACAAGAATGATATTTTCATTGTCAGGATACCATCAAGAGAACCTCTAGGATCCCCACCTCTAGCGATTTTTGTGTAAAGAACACATATCCATCTTTCTTAGACAATTTACACAGTCACATACTAGTCAGCATTTGACTTCATCAATTAACTAATCCATTAGATATTTATTGAGCACCTACTGTGTGCCCAGCTGTATATGGACTGGTATAAACAAGCTGACTCAGACCATTTAATTTGTTCAAGGGCTTTTTTAGTCTAATGCCATTGCAAAAATTCTGAAATGTCTTATGCAAGTGATTTTGTTTGTTCACTTCTACTGACTCTACTACATCTACAATCTACATCTATATTCTTGACCAGCTTAGTTAATACAGGTCCGCAATCCATTATCTAAAGTCCTTGGGATGTACACTTTAAAATTCAGAAATCTTTGGATGAAAGAAAGTTGAAGAAGTATGTACTCTACATACTATGTAACAGTCCCTGTAGAGTCAAGGCAGTAGCTTAGATTCAATCGCAGTAACATACTTTCTGAAATGTATGCATACAAACTCTAATATACATATTTGGGACTTAATAGTTAACTAATGAAAAAGGGGTACCAGTGTTCTTTATAGTATTCATATCCTTTTATAAATTAACTGCCTGTGCATCTACAAGAGACCCAAATATTTTTTAACATGGAACTTATTTATTCCAGACTCCTGGGAAAGCTGTGTTCTGTGGAGCCGTCTTTGGGAAATGAATGCCATGATAGTGATTATGAGGAGACCATGGTTTACTCTTGCTCTTGTTTGTTTTTCAAATTTTTAAATCCATGGTTGAGTAAATTATATATGACCAGCAAGGAACACAGATATAAATCCCTATAAACTAATGGTGAATATTCCAAAGCAACAAGGAAATGGTTTGCTTTGTTAGAAAAGAGCCTCATAAGAGAGAGTCCCCTCCAGAGCCTTTCACTTCACAGCTGTCCTAGTCCATTCATCTGTTACAACAGAAATGCCATAAACTGTGGCTTATAACTAACAGAAACATATTTCTTGCCGTTCTGGAGGCTGGGAAGTCCCAGATCAAGGCACTGACAGATTCGGGGTATGATGAGGTCTTACTTCCTCAGTGAGGTACTTCTCCTCACTTTAACCTCATGTAGCTGAAGGGTTGAGGGAGCTCTCTAGGGCCTCTTTTATAAGGACACTAATCCCGTAATAAGGGTTCTACCTTCATGACCTAATACTTCCCAAAGACCCCACCTCTAAACTATCATATTGGGGGTTAGGATTTCAACATATGAAATCTATTTTGGGGGTGGAGCACAAATATTTGAAGTTTGCAGGGGAATTCCCTTGGGACCAAACTACATATTAACTGAAATAATTTATTAGTCAGCAACTTATTCTTCGTGTTAAGAAGGACCATCTTTGCTCTGCTTCCCAGAAAGGGTATTCATTTGCCCCAGAGGGCAGAATAAATTCACTAGTGCTATATGTAACTGTATAAATGGTGTTACCACTTATAAAAAGAGTAAAGAGCATAGGTGGTGCCTTGACCAGTGTGGCCCAGTGGGTTGGGAATTATCCTGAAAAGTGAGAGATTGCTGGTTCGATTCTTGTTAAGGGTGCACGCATGGGTTGCGGGCTCCATCCCTGGGGAGGGCACAGATGAGAGGCAACTAATTGATGTTTCTCTCACACATCTATGTTTCTGTCCCTCTCTTTTTTTCCATCCCTTCCCTTGTATTTAACAATAAATAACATCTTTTTTTTTTTTTTTTTTTTAAGAGAGTAAACAGCACAGGAAAGGGTGAAATTATTCGAGTAGAGGAGAAAGGAGTAATTATTGGAGAAAGGAGAGCTGATACCAAATGGTTATCACCACTTTACAGTTTTGTCAAGACCTAGTTAGTTTACCTAGAGAAGTGCCACTGTACTGAAAATGTAAATAAGAATTTGGTCCCTGGCTGGTGTCTCAGTGGATAAAAGCAGGCCTGTGAACCCAAAGGTCAATGGTTCAATTCCCAGTCAGGGCACATAACCAGGTGGCAAGCCAGGTCTCCAGCCAGGTCCATAGCTGGAGGCAGGTGAAAAGCAACCATTCATTGATGTCCCTCTCCCTTTCTTCCTCCATCCCTGCCCTTCTCTCTAAAAATAAAGAATAAAATCTTTTTAAAAATAAAATAATCCCTCTTTTGCGTCCGGACTGTGGAGTGGTTCTCTCGGTCTTGGAACAATGGCGCTTGGTGTAAGGGAGCTGTTAGCCGCAGATATAAAGTGAGGGGTCGCTGTCTGTCAGTTGAAAAAGACCAGTTTGCTCTGCTGTTTTTAAGCTGTAACCATTTCTGGCCAGTGTTACAAGGTTGCCTGCATGTTGTATGGAAATCTGGTGATCAGGAAAAGCTCTTCATTTTACAGACATGGAAAGAAAACATACAGATCAAGATGGAGTGTTCATTTTGAATTTTACAAATAGATTCTGAGCCACATCAAGTTTAGATGAATATATCCATAAGATTCGATTAAGGCGCCTGTCTGCGAACCCAAAGGTCGCAGGTTCGATTCCCCAGCCAGGGCACATAACAAGGTTGCAAACCAGGTCTCCAATCAGGTCTGTGGCTGGAGGCAGGGGAAAAGCAACCATACATTGATGTCTCTCTCCCTCTCTGCCTCTCTCCCTTCCCCTCTTTCTAAAAATAATGAAATAAAATCTTTAAAAAAAAAAAAAAAGATTCGAGCCATTTCTGGCCATGTCACACTGCTCCAGAGAGTCACCTGTTAACTAGTAAATTACATCCTAGATATGTTTCTAGGGATGCATGCCAAACTAAGTATTTGTCGTGGATGGGGCGGGGGGGAGGGGTAAGTAGCCTTGTAATCAAATAAAATAATTCTGGACAAATATTTTAAAAATAAAATAAAAAATAAAATTATCTTGTTTTTAAAAAAAGGATTTGAAAATAAGGTTTGAAAAAAGAAAACATGAGCTTTTAGAGAAGCCTAAATCAAAAGTTATAAATTAAGGAAAAATGTCCTGTTTTTTGTTCTATTTTTTTAAAAAGTACATGAAATAAATATTGTGCAGTAAATTCTAATTGGCTATACAATACTTTAGTAAGTATTATCAGATTGGTTTTTGGAAGCAGTTTCCGTAGAAATGAAGCACATCAATTGCTTCAGTAAAGAAAAAGAATATACACATTTAAATATCAAAATCTCCTTTTTAAAATTAAAGTTTTATCTGTTGCATAATAGGTAAACTACTGTAAGGTATAGTTGCCTATTAAACTTTATATATGCTTTGATTTTGACAGTTTAGTTAATTCAAATAAAATTTGTGAAGTTAAGCACTTTCAAGAAAAGGAATAGGAGAACCTAATTTAACCTAGAGTGTCTCTTTTATTCTTCTGTTATTCATTTGAAGTGCCCTATCAGCTTGAGCTGACCAACTTCAGTCATTTTTACCCTTTTATTTTTTTTTCTCTAATGTAAACTGAAATTCCCTGCTGTTCATGGTATTTTAGTGTTTAGCATCATTTAATGAGCAGGTATCATTAAATTTAAAAGGTTCTTTTCTGTGTATCTCTGATTAGTTAGTGAAGAAACCAAAGAATTTCTCTTAATGTATATGATGTTGTTCTATTTTATATATAAGTGCATTTTGATAAAGTAGAAAATAGTAATTTTGGTTAAAGTAGGATGGATTCTGTCAAGTGAATATGTGGCCTGCTATTAAGTTGTAGAATATAAATTGTTTACATGTGTTGCTATACAGTTTTCTTTATAGATTTATATGTATGTATTTACTAATAATTTATTAACACTTTAATTCATTTTTATGAAAGAATAGGTATATAGGTAATTTTTAAATATATGCTTTCCCATTAATGTCCATATAAACCTTGATATTGAAGCAACAGTTCGGTGAATATATAACTTCAGAAATGAAGTCTTTAAAACAAAGCTCATTAAATCAAACAATTTCATACTATACTTAAGAGCAGCTTCTTTTCATTTATAATAAGGAATAAACTATTAGCTAGTAAAGAAATAGCAGCATTCATTAATTACACACTTCCTGACATTGTTGATATTTTATTATCAGTCTTAACTTTGCTTTTAAGAAGAGAACAATATCTTCAAAATAAATATCATGGAGCCTAAATAATGAGGCTAGAATACAATCAAATGTCAGATAATGTGTAGTAAGTTACAGATGGCTTATGTGATATTAACATTGATAACAGGTAAAAGATGTAACAGTGCAACCTACTGGTAAAAAGTAGTAGTGTTTAAAGGGTAAGTGAAAATAGGTGTAGTTATCCAAAATGTCAGTGATATATGTACATGGTTACATAGGGCTGCTATTAATGATACCTGTGACCCACAATATTCTTTTTATTAGCATTAACAAGGTTTGATGATAGTAAAATTTCTAGCATGATATTTTTTAAAATATTTGTAACATGCATTTAATGTACTTACTCTTTCTTTGTAGTAATAGGGTGCTCTATACATTTTGTCCAGTGGCCCTTCTTTGATAATCTTAACTTTTTTATTGTTTTACAATCAGCATTTCCAGAAAACATTTAATTAAAAAATAAGACATTCCCTATGAAAGACACCTGACAATTTTAGTAAGAGATAGCTGGATATTTAGATAGTCCAATGAGACCTTTTATTCAGAGAAAGAAGTATGCTTTATATATGCAGCAGTCATCATATGATAAGTCTAATGAAGAAAATGAAAATCAGACTGCTTTGAAGCACTAGTGTCAAAGCTTTAAATATTAAAAATAAAGTGTATCTATATGTATGGTTTATTTTTTCTTGTTCCAGTTAAATAAAGTTAAAGCTCTCTGTGATAGAAATAAATAATTGTACTAATTTACTTTGGCATATACTGTATACTAACTTATTATTCAATAAACTAAGTTTGTTTATACTCTTGAAAAGTAATTAAGACTACTTTTAACATTAACTCAACATAAAGTGAAACTTTAATTTTCTAACTATGGCTAGTTTAATGTTTGCTATGCAGTGTTTGTATGGGCATGACATGATAGACTTAATTAAATGTGATGATTTCATTATTCTGATTGGAATCCTTCTTGCACACATTTTAGCTTTATTTTCAGATATCTATTATATAACACATTAAAATGCCATGCACTGTAAAAAGTGTTATAAAATTAAGAAACTACTGTTTCGTTAAGTATGACTTTCTCAGTTATACAATGAAGTTTCCATTCTGAAATAGAATAAAGTAAAAACTAAACTACTGCCCCCCCCAAAAAAAAAAAAAAAAAAAAGGAAGGAAGGAAAGAAAGGCAAGGGAAGGGAAAGAAAAGGGAGGGTAAGAAGGAAGAGGAGAGGAGAGGAGGGGAGGGGAGGAAAAAGTATTTTTCAATATCCCAAATGTGCCTTTGCTTTATAGAGGGAGAAAAAGATACAGGTCATCTTGTTTCTTTCAAGGCATAAATACACACTTTATACCTTGATTCTCATTTTTTTTCTCTCATGTTTCCTCATTTCCTTTTCCTCTTCCCCCTCCTACGTCTATATGTTTGTCTTTAATTATATCTATACAATATCTTTATGCTACTTTAGATGAACATTGTCATTAAATTTTGGCCAAGTATAATTAGAAGGATTTAAGTTTTTCAAAAACTTTTTGGAGAATTTTATGTCTGCTGAAGTTATTTTCCTGTACAGAGAACAAGAAAGGAGGGAGGGAAGAAGGAGTCGAAGGGAAATGAGAGAAAGGATAAAGAAAGACAATAGGAGAGAAAAAGAGCTAATAGCAAGTTAAATGGAAATAAATCAGATTACATTGTATGCAAAATTTGTGTATCAGAGGAAGGTTTAAAGTGTGAAAACTGTCTAAATGTGTGAGAAACTGTTATTTCCATTCTTTAAATAATTTTCACAATCTTCAAAATAAATTAATAAATAGTAAATAAAATATTCATGGAAGGTTTAGTGAAATCTAAAATATAAATAGTTTGAATTACAGTTTAACTGCTTTACTAATAGAACAATCAAGTATCAGCAAGGTGTTTTAATAGCATGGAAACTAGCAGTGCAACTTTTATTTTGAAATGAAGCAAATGCTTCTGTGTGAAAGTTTCTGCTAGCTTCATAACATACCTCAACAGTGTCAAAACCTGGTGCTAACAGTAGTCTGCACTGTGGCCTTTATCCTCTTATGTTTTCCACCTAAAACTGCCAGAAATAGTTTTCAGGAAAGGGACAAGAAAAATGCTATACATAATGAGAAATGCTAGTGCAAATATTATACTACTTTTTTTAACAATATGATTAAGTATATTGAATACCTTTCCTTTAGCAGCCAACAAGAAAAAAGAATTATATTTATGTTTTGCTAAAGTGTAACTTCTCCATTTCTGTGAATATTTGGCAATATTTTTGACTTGTGTATCTATTTATGCTATTTTACAAATAATATATGCATATTTAGCTGTGACATTTTGAAAATATTTCTTAAAAAGATAGGTCAATATTTTAATTCTCAAGTATTATTAAACAATTTTCTTTCTGTTTTATTCCTTATAAAAATGTGAAGCTGAATTTATGAAATCATATAATCATAATGACAAAATGCTTTGTTTACATATTTATTTTATTTATGAACTTTGATAATCATATTTGGCATTGTTATATTTTTGTCATAAAAAAGCATCAAAATCATAAGTATGTCAAAACATAGCTTGATTAGGAGATTGGGTAACCATAATTTACAATAAAGTTTTAACTCTTATTTTTCTGTCCTTGATTATTTTTAAGTCAAAATTTATATAGGAATAACCTGCTGTTATAATTTCTGAAAACCTTCAAGTGTAAAACATAAAGATAATACAATTCATAGCTTTCACATTAATAGGTAACAGTGTTCATGTCTCTGACCCCATGCTAAGTAATATAATGAATGTGTGTCTTATCTTTCACTTCATCAGTGATCTCATATTTAAGGAAAGGAACTTGTTAATTACAAATTTAAAGTGGCTAGAAGAAAGCAGTCCTTCACTTTTACACAGTGTACTTCAGTACCTGTTACTTTTTCTTCATTGTCTTATTGGTAACACTTGGTGTTTTTTGTTTTTTTGTTTTTTGGGTTTTTTTGCTATAATTCTAAAGAATTCTATCATTTCTCATTAATGAAACAGTCTTTTAAGTATAACAGTAAGCTCTTATTTGGTTATAGAAAAGTTACCTGTCTGCTTCATTGTCATTGATTTAGAACTTCTGGTATCTTTTACTGGAATATTTTGACCATTATTTTTAAGTTTGAGTCCATGCTTTTTAGGCTTTTTTTTTTTTTTTTTAATATTGCCTTAAAGCAATTAAATAATTAAAACTTGGTCAGTAAATTAACATTTTTACTAGAGATATTTTTATTTTAATCTGGCTTGTTTTTCTCCTGAGGTAATCATACAAATGGGATACTGCTTCTTCATACACTCAATGATATTATTTCTTACCTAAGTCAGATCCACAGATGGGGTGTATGAAATACTAAGTTTAGCTATGGATATATAAAAATCTCATTGTTTTATGAGGATCTTTCTGCAATTTTTCATAAGACAAAAATAGTTGTGTTTCATCTTTAAAGGACTTACAAAAAAGTGAGTTTCTTTTAGTAAAAAATAAATGATACATTTTAATAAATATTCTATTCTCTTTAATTTTTATCTTTATATGAATATTTTAACTGAATACTTAATCTTTTTTTTTTTTTTTTAACATACTGATTGTTAACTGGCTGTCATCCTGGCAAGTTACTTAATCATTTTCTGCCCAAGTTTTCCCCTTTGTAATATAAGAAAGATAATAGTACTCATATCGCAGAGTTCGGAGTTTTTGTACTTGATTTTTCCTTTCTCTAGTTTCCACCTCTTTTTAATTTTATTTTATATACAAATCAAAGTTAACTTTCTTAAAATTCCTGTAATCTTATTAGTCTCTAACTTTTATAACTATTTTTGATACTCTTAGGCCTAAAGAATTCAATGGACACTCCTTCTCACGTTCAAGTTCCCTCAATTTCAAATCTAATGTACTCTTGAGTATTTCGCTACTTGCTGACTCATTCATAAACTCCTGTCAATCTGAACCATATGCCAGTCTCAAAATACAGCTCATCACTATATTTTTAGTTTTGCATCTCTTTGTCTGGAATATTCTCAAATATATTTTCTTTTACAGAAATCCTGCTTGTTCATTGGTAGGCCATTTCTAATCCTGGGATCTCCTCAATATAGGCTTCCATGATCTCCCAGGATAATCTTTCAGAGTTCAGCACTCACAGCACAGGGAACTTGTACTCTCTTAATGTACTTATCACAGTCTAACTTGTATTGGAGGTAGGCTAGATAAGATTCATATCTTATCTATTTTACTTAATTGGATTTTCCAGGGCAGAGCTTACTTAGATTGCGTTTTACTGTGAGTTCTTCTGCCTCCCTACAACACCTAACATAATATTTTGTACATAAAGCATAGTTTGTAAAATAGTTGATTAGAGATACATTGTGGCATAACAGAAAGAACAGGCATGTGTGTAAAAAAAGACTTGGATCTGAAAACTGGGTTAAATATTGTTTGACCCTAAGTAACTTAACCTACCTGAGTTCCAGTTTCCTCAATTTGTAATAAGGGAAATATTATTATCTAAATTTGAGGCTGGATTAGCAATAATATGTGTAAAACATTTATAATACGCCTGGATGTAGTAGATGCTGAATAAATATTTGCATTTATGCTTTCTGTGATGAAGCTCACTTTACCATTTGCTATGTAGACTATGGGTGTTCCTGTGAGGTTGATCATTGCAAACATGCTAGTAGAGTTCACTTTTGAATAACAGAGAGCATGTGTTGTCTTGAAAAAAAAATTACCACTGCCTTTGTAAAGATGTCCTCATTACATTATAGCTACAGATGAGTGGTTCCCTTGTTCGCATATGTCAACTACTTCCTCTCTGAAATCTCTCAGCAGTAGTGCTACAGTGCAGTAGGTAGACAACCCATGAATACAATAACAGTCAAAAAAGATTG
>PVIW01000714.1:102977-108341 GCA_004026585.1 Noctilio leporinus
CTTTTCACCTGTTTGAGAAATGATTCTATATATGGTAATTGAATAAATGTATGAGACTAAAATGAGACATTAGAATATAAAGATTAATTTACAAATGTAATTTTGAAATATATGTAGGAATAATTAGCTCACCATAATCATCAATATTATCAAATCCCTTTCAGTTATACTTATGAATGGGAATTATTCAACTGTAAGATACATAATCATAATGTTGCTATGAAATACATCTAGATGTATAGCTATCTTTCTTTCATATTTGCTGTTGTGCTATATTTAAATAAAATAGCATAAAGATTAAACACTCTAATTTTATTATTTTATACTATTTTCATAATGAAATTTTTATTTACCTGTGTTTTAAAAGTTAGTTTAAGTTTAATCCTGAAGCAAAACATAACATACTGAGTTGCTAAATTAATAGGTGATTGAAGGGAAATGTAAGATTTTCATTTGATCTATTCTGTGTTTCTCAGATGTTTGTCCCTGTTAAAGATCTAACAATATCTGTTTACTGAAGGTAATCTTGATTATTATTTTTAAAAATTACCATGTTGAAATGTCCTACAACTTTTCATGTTTAACATACTAATATTTTGTAACATAAATTAGAAGTTTTGCTAATTAAACATTATTTCTCTTCTAAGAAGTTAACCTTAATTTGTGATCAGCACTTTGGATATGTGTATATGAACTGAAAAGCAGTGACAAATGCTTTTAAATAGCTTAATATTAATTTATGTAACATAATATAGTATGTTATAATAAAGAGTATATGCTTGCTGTAATAGGTATCTTTCCTCTAAAAAGACATCCACTTTCAGTTTTTAAAAATTAAAAAATATTCATGTATTTGTTCAATTTATGTTCTTACACATTCAACAGTGTCCTTTACATTTGGCATTTTGATTTATTAGGCAATCTTAGCATTAAAGACTTTTAGTAAAGCAGTAAGAGATTTCAAAAGCAATGTGCCTAGTATCCATGATGAATTAATTCCACTAGAGCACAAAAGTTATCATTATTTTTACTTATAAAAGTTTTACATCACAGTTGCTTTCAAAATCAAAAATTAGCTGATATTTTGCGGTAAATGTATGTGTGACTTTTGTTGCATATGTAGGCTTTCCTCATATTTAGCCTTTTATTGTGTGAATCTACATAGAAATATTTAATGTTAATAATTTTAAATAACTAAAATTATTTAAGAATATATGATAAGTTTTTAATCATATTATGTATTTTTATTTAAGTGCCATACTCAAAATCTTTTGGAATATATATATATGACACTTTAAATCTTACTATAATTTTGTTTAAGAAATACTCATATAGATCATTACAAAATTTCTATATGAACTGTTATTTATTCTTAACTTTTCAGGAAATAATTGTTTCCATTTTTTTCATTAAATGATAGCATTCCAAAAATTGATATTTAACATTAAGGCACCAAGATTACAAAATGAAGGGTCTGTGTATACAGAATAGGGGAGTGTAGAGGGAAGTAGGGGTTATTTCTTCTTTCTTACCATCCTTGACACACATAGTTTGATCTGTCTAAATATGCATGTACCTATCTATCATCTATCTATCTGTCTATCCATATGTCTGCATATACATACACACACAGGGGATAGGTAGGTGGTGCAAAAGAAGAAGGCGGGGAGAGCTCTAGGGAAAATGAGAGAGGGAGAGAGGAAAAGATGAGACAGAAGTCCAGAGAAAAGTTGAGTGAGCAACTAGGACCAATACTGTCCCTGGTGGTGGTTGAGATCAAAGAGTTAACAGGTCAAGTTTCAAACTGGTGAACAATGTTGTGAATAGGTCAATATGGAACAGAATATATGCAGGTTTCTGTTATTGCCTGGCAAATGTCTATCCACATGGTACAGTTTTATACCAATGGAACCTATAACTCTAAGAGGAAAAATAAAACCAACAAGTCTAGCATTCAGTACTACCCTATCATAAAGTAAGGAGGTCTAATTGAGCTATGTCTTTATATCCTGCTATTTGTACAAATAAAAGACTACATCTTGATGCAAAATAAACACAAAAGCACTGTTGTGACTATAACAGGGAGTCATATACTAATTTATATAATAAGTGGTTGTGCACGCTTTATTCAAGATTATGGCTGCAAGAAATGGCATGAATTGCTGGGTGTGTTTAATGCTGGATTATAGCAATTTGAAACATGTCAAACACATGGCTAATGCCTCATGCTTCACTCATTCTTGCGTAAACCTGCATAGCCGCCATCCATTATACCCTTGGTAACAACACAATTCTGCAAGTAAATATTGTTACACTAAGTAACCTTTCAATTCAAGTTGTTTAGGAAGAGAAAATGCAATCTTGTGCAGTCAGTTCCAGTGTCAGTTTAATGTTTCAAAAGGGAAGTGGTGTAGAGAATAAGTATCTGTACAGTGACTTGCTTAGAAAAGAAGAAGGAAAGAAAGAAAGAAAAGAAAACTTAATGCTGGAGGAAAGTAGAACTGTGTCATCTGAGCGCAGGATATGAAGAGTTCTTTTCTGACGTGGCTGAAAAGGTGTGCATGATGAAAGATTTAAAGGTTTAGCTAGCAGTTCAGACAAACATTAAAATGACTCACAATTTCACCTTCCCCTTTAATGATCTGGAGTTTATTTTCACTGATTTTTGTAAAAAGTTTGTGGTAGGGTTGAAAAGAAGGGATAATTTAGTTTGATGTGTTTCGGACCACAAGCCCATTCACTTTGAAAGAATATGCTGAATTTGTACTTTAAAAGGTAAATAGCACTTCACATTGTGCTAGAAATACTTCCTCTAGTGGAAAAATAGGTGTGAAGGGGTCACTGGTATGAATTTAGTAAATACAAAAGAATCATTATTATCTTTGAGGATACATTTCCTTTGTAATAGACACACCCCAAGCTTTCTCCTTTGGGTGGAATGCACATTGTAATCATCACACAACTGCCTTTCTTTGGAATATTGATTGTCAAATGGGATGCTTCTGTTTTATAAATTAAAAAGCACTATCACTGTCATTGTTTTTCTTAAGCCTGATTTTACTAACCCTTGGATGATTGAACTGAAGCTGTAAATCATAATTTATACTTTAGAGTTTTATAAAGTCAAAAAAACAAAACAAAAAAAAAACAAAAAAAAAAAACAACAACAAAAAACTCCATGAGAGACTATAAATCCTCTGGTTAATAGGAATTGGAAGTTAGGTAGGTCATCATAATTATAATAAAGATTTAAACCCATGACTCTCTTCTTGTTGATTATTTTTAATTATTTGATGGATTTGGTTATAACAGAGTAATACATGCAGACTACTTTAATTCACCCAATTGGCATTGATATTAACTAGCCAATGACCACTGTTAAACACTTCTACCTGTCTGCTATACTTGAAAACACAGGATTAAAAAAAAAAAAATCTTGTTTGTGTTGCAAACTCTACCCAGAGATAGGTATTTCAAATAAAATAGGATGCTGAAGGAAAAACAGACAAATGCATACATACTCCAGCTGTATTGTCAAAAGTAAAATTCAAATGCAATATGTAGAAGTTACATCTATCTGTTAACACAGTTGGAGAGGACCCAAATTATAATTTTCATATAACTACTAAAGGCAATCAGACCTTTTCTCTGAATATTTTAAACATTGTGCATGTAAAATTTATGCCTAATTTGAATACTTATTAGCTGCCTAATCTCAGAAAAGAGTATTAGCTTTGTTTTTTTCTTATAAAATTCATCACTGTGTATCAGTTTTCTTTTGTATGATTTTTCTTTGTTAATGTTCAATAAGATGCTTAACAAAACTAATATGTTCATAAACACATTTGGTTCAAAAATTATTTACTATAGTTACAGCAATTGCTTCCTTTATGATTATGGGATTTTTTTGTCACTTTGAAAAAATCATAGGAGCTTTTACTTGAATATGTAATTTTTGTTATTCTAATTTGCTTTGCTAGCCCAGCTACTGATGGTCTTTTATAAATAAGCAAGTCTTTTTTTTTTAATGAATTTTTTGAGTTATAAAAATAATCTAATAATTCTGTCTTGAAGAAAACGCCCATTAAAACTATTGTTATAACCATTAATTTTAATAATTATAATATTAGCATGCAAAAAAAAATCTCTGTTGGATATGTATCTTTGTGTATGGGTTGCCTCTATGTGTGTATGGGTGTCCATGATCACATTTTGTAAAAGAATCTGGGGAAGCAGATTTCTCTGTGACACAAAAAGATACTAAGCTTACATTTGCTTTATAGTAAATACTTAATTTTTAAAATAGAATAAAGTCTTAAACTAGGACCAAGTTTAAAATAGTGGAATCATATAGTAATAAAAACAATTAGATTGAGTGATAAGTTTAGCATTTTTCTTTAGACTGAGTCCCCTGCCTGCCTAGCATTACTGTTAAAGTCACAGGGCAGCCAGGTTGTTTCTGAAATTCTGTCCGTAGAAGTAAAACAGAGAAGTGCACCTACTAGGTTATGATACAGGATTCTGATATCTTTAAGAGCCAAAACTGATCTTTCTAAATCACAGATTCAAGATGTACTGTGAAATTCTGGTTTGTAAGAGTGCATTGGTTCTTTATTTACTGCAAGTTTCCACTGATCTTGGCAGGACATCTCATTGCTATCCTGAAAGTACAGTATATTTATGCAGTGAAAATGATAAAACATTTATTACTGTAGAGAAGGTAATATGCATAATTTATGCTGTTTTTAGCACAATCATTAGTGATATTCTTGATAGATTTTATTTCCAGCTTTCATATCTAATACATGCCTGGAAAATTAATTTTATATCTTTCATTTATTTGCCTATGTTAAAATTGAGTTTTAAGTCATCTTCAAGTGAACAGTTTGATTGCTGCTCATGCATAAGCTTAATTACTTCCCAGGAAGGACAGTATTAAATGTTTTAAATGTCAGAAAAATAAATGAATATGAGCTGTTTGATTAAAAAAATAGGCAATATCTGACGTGTTTGCAGCAGGAGCTTTTTCTTAAAATGCCTCCAAGGCAAAATTTTATTTAGTCACAAAAAAAAGAAACCCATTATACAATTTATCATTGGTTGATACCATATGATTTGTAACACCCTTACAAAATTTTAATTTTGTATGATTAGCTGTGCATCATTAAACAACAGCATTGCATAAGATGTGCTGTAAAATTCTGACAAAATCAAGATAGTGAATATTTAAAAGAAGGCTGTATAGTCATCCATGGTTGTCAAAGGTAGATAATAGGAAATATAGAACACTAGAGTGTGCAGTCGTGCCTTCATTTAAACCGGTTTTATAGGTAGACTTTAAAATGTGGTCGTTCATAAATGCTA
>PVIW01000714.1:108441-110941 GCA_004026585.1 Noctilio leporinus
TTTTTTTTTTTTTTTTTTTTTAATTCCTTCTAAAAATGCTGTCTCTGTAATTGGCAGAGAGGGGCATCTTGATAATGGAAGTGTGAAGGTGTAACGTGTGTTAATTGATACTTCTTAATCACTTTTAGGTATTAAGTCATGATGCAGGAATCTGCGACAGAGACAATAAGCAACAGTTCAATGAATCAAAATGGAATGAGCACTCTAAGTAGCCAATTAGAGGCTGGCAGCAGAGATGGAAGATCAAGTGGTGACACCAGCTCTGAAGTAAGCACAGTAGAACTGCTGCATCTGCAACAACAGCAGGTAAGTTTTGTTTTCCTCAGTAATTCCTTACAACAAATAAGTCTGTGTTTTGGTGTGTGAGCGTGTGTGAATATGAAAAAGATGTACTCATAGCCAGTTTAGCATGCGTTAAGCTAAAGGATGCTGCAAATTTATTATTATCTGGAACATGATTGAAGTATGAGTAAAGAGAGGATTTTCAGATTAGTTACGTCATACCAGCACAAGAGTGCCCTTCAGGTGTCGGGCTATTAATTAAGTTCATAGGGTGATTTTCCGAAGGTTCTGTAAAGCTTGGTAACAAATATTTTACAGCTTTCTAGTTTACTGTCAAACATTGTGCTGTAGAATGTGATACTTAGTTTTCCACCAGAGGGCCACATTACTTGATACTTTCTTATACAATGAATTTATTTCAAGTCTAGCTAAGGTGAAAAAGGACCTCAAGGACTTTTTACAACAGAGATGCTTGCCCATGATCACTGCAAATATTAGCTATTAATTAGTTGAGATTTGTGAAGAGATTGTGAAGGATGTAAACACTATAATAATTTATGTTGCTTTTCCTAAAAACTCATTTCAAGATATCTTGAATATACATCTTTTGATAACATTAAAGAACACTCTTATTTATTTTCGGTTACTGTCTTATAACATACAGTTCTCTTTAAATCTCGAAAAGTAAATGACTGCTCAATAAAGATATACTGTTAAGTAACCCATGATTCTTTTCATAAGACTGATTTACTTTTCCTTATTTTGTTTGTCAATGAAAAATTCTTCTTAACCTTAGAATAGCCATTCTTCACTAATTCAACTCAGTGAAAACAGTGACAGAGAACAGAAAGCTTCCAAAGCATATACTTACATAAAAGCCAGATAGAGTCAGTATACCTGTTTGAAAATAAGCTTACAGTTGTTTTAAAAATAAAGGTTACTTCTTTAGCACTCTGGATTGCATTCAGACAAAATGTGAAAAATAAAACATTTAAGTGAAAATGTAATGAATTATTATTGAAAGAAGTTCCTTTATTAAGTTAGTATGTAATGAGAAAGAATGCATCTCACAAGTTAAAGTAAATGCTCATACTAAAGTTTAATAGAATCATTATTTTTATTCCTTTGGAATCGTTCTTTTAAGTAATAACAGCATTTAGAAAGTTATCTCAGAATATATGCACTGAATAACATCAACCTTTCAACAATCTTTTAAAAGAGTTACACAAAATGTTTTGATTATTATTTTGGAATTATGTCTGTTTTCATAGACAGTAATTAGGAAGAGATATTTAAAAAAATTTTTTTGAAGTACTTTGTTTTAACCATCATAGGAAAATGCCCACCAAAGTCCTAGAATTAGACTATTTTACATGTTACTTTAAATAAATGCAGTTTTTATGATAGTTCTTTTCTTTCTTTAAATGTATTTATAGGTAATATCATATCAGTGGAGCGCTGTAATAGTCTTACTGGCTCTCCTCAGTAAGAGTCTTAAGAATCTATAACCAAATTCTATTTTGTCTGAAAATACAGTAGACTGCATTTATAAAGGCGAGTGAAAGGAAAGATGGAAAATAAACATAGTTTAGTACCAAGAAGACAACAGATTTTGACAGGAAGTGTAAAGAAGTAACTCTTTTCTCAAAGTTCTGATTACTTATTAAATAAAAAAGAAAACAGGGTAAAATCCTATCTATATTTCATTTTATGGTAAGATCTGTAAGGTGTGTTTATAACCTGAATTTGAAGTTCATTTGTTCTACATAGTTTACATAAACTATAAATGGTAAATACAGAAAGTTATGTTATTTGGATAACTTCAGTCATGTATTGCATGTCTGTGGAGTGCCCTCTAGAAGTGATTTAACACAATGGCTAAAGTGGTCATTTACAAAAGACACTTCAGGATGTGTCTACAGGAAGATATGTAATAATTTAATAAATAAACATACAAAAACCTTTGTAAATGTCTCTTCCCTTGGTTATGTTTTAACTATATTAGCATAGTTAGATACTTAAGATTATTGAATTTTTGTCCTTCCAGGAGTGTATTTTTAGAATGGGCCTTTAAGTCTATTAAATATTGGAATGTCTTTTTAATAAAATTAATGCAGTTACTGCTTTTAATGCTAACATATTCAATATACTTTAGAAGGAATTAAAATCATGCATAATATTCAAACAGATTCATAACTGAAATAATTTTACAAATTTA